>VDFB02000017.1:261449027-261489875 GCA_007258455.2 Sequoia sempervirens | reverse complement strand
TGCCTCCCAGTCCATATAAGGTATCCAAACAAAACTTGAAATATCATTGAGAATGCAGCACCAGTATGGAAGATCTCCAGGTAGGGTGTAGTGTAAGAAATATCCATAATAGTATGAGTATGGATCATTAGGAGTATGATCCTATATACCATCAGGTCGAGCAACTGCAATATACTCCCAAGCCTAAATATGCAAAAGAGAAACACCTGTTGAAATATATTTCCTACCTCGATATAAAATCTCGTGCATATCTCTGTAGAGGTGGGCGAGAAGACATAGACCCCATGCATATATGATCCCATACTCAAACATACCCTCAATGTAGATACCCCATCCAACAGGGAACTAATGACCTCTCCTATTAGGAACAAATAGTCCTAAAATCAAACCATAAAGGATAAGAGAAATGGGATCTGTACTGCCAATGAACTCAAAGAAATCAATCTCTAACTATCGTACCTCCAAATGTCAGACACCCAAAACACATCGCATAGCACGAGTACCCTGTCGAACATGGTATGTCACAAGCTTGCCATGGATTGGAATGTAGAGAATTTTCCATATGTCCTCGAGTGTAATAGTAGCCTCTCCGATGGGTAGATGAAATGAGGATGTCTCTAAATGACACTGCTCCACAAGCACAGTCATCATCATTGTATGAGTCCAGATGAGAGGCAAGTAATAGATATGACATAGTCCAACCACTTCTAAAAATTCTCACTCTAGAACACCAAAATTGATAATTAGATCAAATAGATCTTGTGGTCATCTCTCCCTCGTCTACAGTGGTTTAAGAACCACTTATAACTATTTTAACCCACAAAGTTAAAGTTTCACTTTGAACACGTAAAACTAAACAAAACAACACAAAAACGATGGAGAACAAGACTTCAGATTCCAAATAGGAAAAAGCTAACAACATTTAGCAAATGCTACTTGCAAATGCAAGGGTTTAATTCAAATGCAAAGATTTAGAGAAAATGCAAAGAAACAAGAGCAAATGCTACTTACAAATGCAAGGGTTTAAGTCAAATGCAAATATTCATATCAAGTGCAAAGGTTCAAAGAAAATGCTACTTTCAGATGCAAAGGTTTAAGTCAAAAGTGAGGTTTTATGTCAAGGGAAAGGTTTTTTGGATATGGCATTGATGAATTTGGTTATAGGCTTTGGGATTTTAAAAATCAAAAAATTGTGAGAAGCAGGGATGTCATATTCAATGAGAAAGTGTTGTACAAAGATCAGTTGCAGCAACATGAGAAGAAAGAAAATGATTATGTAGTGCTGGATGATACACTAAATAGCGATGTTCTAGTGGTTCCTCATGCTCCGTAACAACAACAACAACAAATACCACAAACTCTAGTGAATGTTAGACAATCTTCAAGGATAAGTAGACCTCCATAAATATTTCTACCTCTTTGTATTCCATTTTATTAACTGATGCTGGTGAACCGAAATGTTATGATGAAGCTATGCAAGTGGATACCAAGGTTCAGTGGGAGCATGGAATGGAAGAAGAAATGGACTCCTTGCTAAAAAATTAGACTTGGGAATTATGCAAGTTGCTTGCAAGTAAAAAGAATTTACCAAACAAATGGGTTTATAGGCTGAAAGAGGAGGATGGAGGTAAGAAAAGATTTAAATTCAGATTAGTTGTAAAGGGATTTGCATAAAAAAAGGGTATTGATTTTGATGAAATATTTTCTCCAATTGTTAAAATGACTTCTATTCGTGTTGTTTTAAGTATTGTGGCTATTGAAGATTTGCATTTAGAACAGCTTGATGTTACCACAGCCTTTCTCCATGGTGATTTGGAAGAGGAAATATACATGGAACAACCATAAGGATTTGAGGTCAAAGGTCAGGAGAAAATGGTGTGCAGATTGAAGAAAAGTTTATATGGCTTGAAGCAAGCACCTTGGAAATGGTATATTAAATTTGATAGCTTTATGGTTGAGCATGGCTACAGTCGATGTAATTCAGACCATTGTGTTTATTTTAAGAGGTTGGATGATGATAGCTACATTTTTTTATGTTTATATGTTGATGATATGCTTGTAGCGGGGTCTAACATGGATCACATAAAGGAGTTAAAACAACAGTTAGAAAATTCATTTGCTATGAAGGATTTGGGCGTAGCAAAAAAAATCCTTGGTATGAAGATTACAAGAGATCGGAAAAATAGAAAATTGTTTTTATCTCAGGCTGGTTATGTTGAAAAGGTGTTGTAGAGATTTCATATGGAGAATGCAAAAGTTGTTAGCACACCTTTGACTAGTCATGTTAAATTGACTAAAGATATGTGTCTAAAGACACAAGAGGAGGAAGAAAAAATGTCCAAGGTATCATATGCTTCAGCTGTAGGTAGTTTAATGTATGCCATGGTATGCACACGACCAGATATTGCACATGTTGTAGGAGTTGTTAGCAAGTATATGAGTCATCCCGGTGTTAAGCATTGGAATGCGGTAAAATGGATTCTCAGGTATTTGAGAGGTACATCCAATAAATGTTATGTTTTGGGGGCTCTAATATTGATTTAAAAGGCTATGTTGACTCAGATTAGCAAGGGATATAGATACCAGGTGAAGTACCATAGGTTATGTATTTACAATTGGTGGGACAACAGTGAGTTGGATTTCTCAGTTGCAAAAGCTGATTGCTTTATCCACCATGGAGGCAGAGTACATTTCTGCAATAGAGGCGGAAAAGGAGATGATATGGCTGCAATTTTTCATGGAAGAGTTGCGAAAACAATAGGCTGAAAATTACTTGTTTATAGACAGCCAGAGTGTTATACATCTCACAAAGAGTTCTTCCTTGCACTCTAAAACCAAACACATACAGTTGAGATATCATCTCATTTGATCAGTGTTGGAGGATGGACAAGTAAAGCTAGAAAAGATACATACATATGCCAATCCAGTGGATATGTTTATGAAGGCAGTGACAAGGGAGAAGTTGAGCTCCTCTTCAACTTCGGTTGGCCTTCAAGGTTGAATTCAGGTCTAACATAGCAGCAAGGTCCAAGGTACTTATTTCCAGTGGGAGTTCTAAATGTAGCAGTGTCATCCAAGATCAGTCTCCAAGTGGGAGATTGTTGGTATGTGGCGACTGATCATGTTATACTATCAGTGAAAAAGGAAAAATCACCAAAAAAGAAAAAAAAACCGACTTTGTAAAACCCTAATTCTGGAAGCTTCTAAAAGGCTTGTTATAAGGGGTTGGGATGGGGGTTACAGTATGTAGAAAAAGGAAATTATTCTCGAGATTGTAATAAGTTTTGCACTGGATAATAAAATCATTGGATGGTTGTGGTTTTGTGGATGTAGCTCGGATTGGGTGAACCATGTTAAATTCTCTATGTGTTTTTCATTCCTCTGTTTAATCTTTATTTGCATGTAATTGATATTTTCTACATATAATTCCTAACAATGTTTTAAATCAAGGGAAAGAAAATAAAACACAAGGATCTAAAGCAAGTGCGAGGATCTAAAGCAGAAGCAAGGAAATAGTCTAAACAACAAACAAATGCAAGGATTTAGAGCAAGCGCGAGGATTTAGAGCAACCACTACTTGAAAATGCAAGGGTTTAGAGCAAAGGCAAGGATATTGAGCAAGGGAAAGGGTTTATTTCAAGTGTGAGCTTCTTGACCTAGGAAATGCAAGAAAAATGATGTAGATGTTTTGAAATCATAAAAAACTTCACTATTGAATCAAGGAACTTTTTACATGTAATACAAGAACATAACAAGATGAAAATGAGAAGCGACAAGATACATACTGGGCCAGTGACGCCTGCAGGCTGTCCAAACTCCCGAACCAAGCCCGAATTATGTGGGGCTCCCTAAATGCTCGACATTGCTCCTCAATAACTGACAAAATGCAAAATCCAAAGACAAGAATTACCTATATGATCAAAGCACAAATGAGGAAATTAGAACTCTAATTACATATATTAGCCCTCAAGAAACCCTAATTTGTACTTAGGGAACCTTCCTACGTTCAAATTAGAACTTCCTCGGAACATCAAAATGAGCAATGAGTGACATATGGACCTCATTTTTTGACCTGAACACATCTAAACTAAAAGAGAACAGTTTCAAGAGCCTGACCTCCAAATTGAAATTTTCGTCCAACCTCTTGAGGGGGTAGCATAGATTCCTACCATCATTCCACTGAACACCAGGATATAGTGGGGCATAATTTTTTTTCAAAAAACTTGATCTTAAAAAGAGAATCTTTGAAACAAAGCAACCAGTATTTTGTCTCAAAGAGGGAAAAAATGTAGACATGTGAAATTGACCTGACACATCAAACAACATCAAACAACATCCAAAACCCTAATTTTCCCCTATTAATTGAATAATGCAACATTATTTAATCAATTCACTATTTCATCATTTTTGACAAATTAAATAAATTTCATTTAGTTAACAAAGTCCTTAAAATCCTAGTTCTTCTATTAATTGAATGATATGACATTATTTAATTAATTCACATTTCATCATTTCGACCAATTAAATAAATTATATTTATTTAATAAAATCCTAATCTAACTTTATTTCATCCTGATTAGTTAAATAACACTGAATATTTAATTATATCGCTAAATCACCTTATTCCCCTAAGTTAATTGAATTATTAAATCATAATAATTTAATTACAACACTTTCCCTCCAAAATTTGAATAATTATATCAAACTATTCAAATCAATCATCAAAAATCAAATCAAAATAATGCAACATTGTTTGCAAAATTCAAACTTGATTTGCACGTTCAACTCCAAAAAAGGAATTAATTAATTAAATCAATTAATCAATTTTCCTCACCCACTTTCTATTTGAGAAAATTACAATTGCTGACTAATGAATCTAATATGCTAACTGATCAATCTAATTTGCTAACAGATCAATCAATTTCCTAACTAAGCCATCTAAATCCTGACTGATCAATCTAAATCCTGACTAACCAATCTATTCCTCAATCACTCAAATTGTGAAATCTACTTTGCACAATCTATTCAGGTCTAAATCCTCTCAACACCTTTCAATCGTCGATCTTGATATAGCATTGTTTAATCCTGATTGTCCATTTCCAATCACATTTTCTATATAGCAAACCTATTTCTTCACAAAAAAGGATCAAAGAATCAACATCATTTGCACAACGAAGTACTATCGACATTCACAACCATCATTAGAGCTTCAACATTTCTTTGATCAACCAACATAAACATCATTCTTTAAGCTTTTGCACATGAACTATGGAGGCTTCACAATGATATGAGCAATCCAACATCAAGCGAACACACTCCAATATGAGATGGGTAATGATTTCGGTTTTAAATTCATTTGTTTATGTATTGCATTCACATGTTATTGAAGTTAGTAATCTTAATTTTTCATTTCGTAAGTGTAGGATTAAATCTAGATTAGTGTCATTGATCTTAGCTTATATTTTGATTTCAAGCACATTATATCTTATTTGCATCTATTATTTTCCCCCTCATGCAAAATTATAAATTTTAATGCCAGGTTCCTCTTTGTATGTACTCTCCAAGTTTGTCTTTTATATCTATCTTTTTGTTCTATCATTTCTAGATTTAGTTACAAATTTTCACTTTGATCCTAATTCACCTAGTTTCATACATCTCATCAACCAATCATCATACCACCACAAACAAAAAAAGGGCCAAAACACTAACCAACGCTTTTGGCTCTCTCTTGAGGACAATAGCCAAGCAATGTCTCTTGGTTATTTTTGTGTCCCTCAATTTTTTAATGGTGGAATGATTGATTTAGGTAGGGTGTTTATCCTAGATCACATTTCACCATATTAAATTTTGGTGAACTTGATGTATCCAATAATTGCATTTCTTCGTATTTGAACAACATACATTATGTAATATGGGAAAAACATTAGGTTATCTGAATATCTTATTCCCCATATGCAATAAATTTGAAAATAAAGCATTGGAATTCTAGATTAAATATCTTATTTTCATGTTCAAACATTATATTTTTACATTAGAAAGCAAAGCATTTGAAAATTTGTTCTTGCAAAACATAAACTAAAACACTTTCTTCTAACATATAATCAACATATTCATATTGTCATCACTTTTCTTCTACTTCTCTTGTATCTTTCTTTTATCTTCTTATTCTTCCTAGGAACATTTAAGTTTCTTGAAAATTTTACTTCATTTATGAGTTTCAAGTATTATATATCCAACACTCCAATGAGACAAAGTTATAGACTCATGGCTTCCTATGATTTAACTAGATTTAGTGTTGAACTTGATTTCATTAACTCTTTCACACAAGCTACTATTACAACTTAATCACATTTTGATCCTACTCCCACTCTTAGTGTGTCAATGACTTATTGTCCACAAACCCTTCATGAATTCCTTGGATTTGATAGCTATGTAGCTTATGTTCCTAAAAATAAACTCCAAAATCTAGGCCAATACTTGGTTGGTCTCCAACTATTTTTGGGTATAAAACATTTAGCTAGATAATTTGTCCCTCTTATATACAACCTTAAGAAATTGGTTAACAATTATCAAGGTGTGGAAGTTATATGTATCCTATCTCACATAACAAATTCAAACATTATGACCTCAACTAGTCATGCAAAAATTTCAACAATGCATCCACTCAAAATCAAATAAGAACACAAATGTCAACTACCATGACCATATATCTTATCTCAACATTCACCTCTACTATTATAAATCCTATTGCATAATTTGGTAATAATATTAATGCAAGTTTTGGGCTCTCATGGTGAAATCTTATAAATCAATATAAGTTTGTTCCACCTTCTTCTAGCCTCCCATTTACTTCTCAAGATATCAATCCATATATTTCCCATTATGTTCCATAATTCACCTATCAAAATACCAATCCACTCATTGCTACCACTAGTCCTTCACATTCTATAATTTCTTAGACCTTTTAACCAACCGATCCTTTCATTAGCCAACTTTTACAAAATGTGACTTCTTTATTACAAAAAATATCAAATATTAACCAAAATAAACCCCTCTAATCTTGCAACATACTTCGCTTGTATGCCAATATCATTCACAATTCCAAAAACTCCAATACCACAAAAAATTGAAACTCCCTATTTTGAGAAGTATAATGGAAAGGGGAATCCTAATAATCATGTAACAACCTTCACCCTCACTATGTAGTGATTTACTCTTTGTGGATGCTCTCTTAGGTAATCTCTTTCCTTGGTTGCTAAAGGACATAGCCTTGGATTGGTTTTGTTCATTACCTTATAATTGAATCCACTTTTTCACAACTGGTCAATCAATTTATTCAACATATCGAAGCTAATATTGGAGCACAATCCAAGTAACATTAATTGATTTGGTTGCAAGCGAGGAGACAAGGATAAAATGATTGATTTTATAGGGTGTTATCAAGCCCTCTATTCTCAAATTTCATGTTCCCTTCTAGATTTTGACATGTAGTGATTTTTAATTGGAAACTTATATACACACATTGAGAATAAGATTATATTGATGAAATATACATCATTTACATGTCTTTGCATGACTCTTCATGATTACCAATTAATATTTATCCAGTATGAGGTTTCATCCTCATCAACTCTTTTTGGTCAATCCTAGGTTGCTCCTACATCCAATCATCAACCATTTATGAGGAAAAATAATAAATTTATCAAGATAAATTCTCCTCCTTCTTCCAATAGCATACAATCATAGGTTGCAACTACAACACCTTCTATTGTAGTCCCCTATAAATTAAAATCAAGGGATCAAAAATTCTCACAAATATTTGAATCTCTTCATTTAATTATATTAAAATTAATTAAGAATAACTTGATTCAACTTCCTCCTATTCATCCCATTGACACTACCAAACCTTTACATCCTTCCTTTAACCTAAAATAATTTTGTCAATACCATTGAACACCTAGACATGATACCATGTGATGCATGTGTCTTAAGCACCAAGTGAAAGACCTTGTTGACTCTAATGTCATCCATATGGATGGTGTGAATGATAAAGGGAATAAATATGTGGTACCTACTAATAAAATATTTACAAATCTATATGAACCATTACCTATCCATTCTGCTAATCTTGTAGAGCCTCTTGATGTCACAATACCCACTTCCATAATATATGATCATGAGAGTAAACCATTAGACAATGTAGTCACCATGATAGATGTTTTCCCTCAATAAGAACAACCTAAGATCCTTCACGATATCAATTTCACTCATATTGATTCCTCTATTCATGCACCTGATGGTCCTCTTTATATTATCACTAGAATTAATTACAAACCCACATGAGAAATACTCATTTACCTAACATTCTTCATGAATTTAATTTGGAAAGAGTTCATTTATATGCATGAATTGTACCAAGATAAGTATGAGCAATCAAAAGTATTGGTTAGGGAAGATTATAGTTCCACATGTCCTACAATTGATACCTTAACTCTTCATGTCCAAGTTGGACCAAAATATTGGATGTAAATTTTACCACAATTCCTACCCTAGATCAATTTCATGTGATGTTAGGTCATCCGTGAGTTACTTCCATGACTATAGTCCCCTTTGTCATCCATAAATGCCTCAAGTTTCCATTTGAAGGAAAATTACATACTATACATCATAGTGGATTCAAGCCCTTATCTCTTCATGGGAAATTTTCTATCAACTAATTTTGGCCATAACTAGCTCAACCTGTTCAACCCCATGAGGATTATCTCTTTGTATATTTTCAAAAATTCAAAGCTACCTGCATTTCCCAACCATCTATTAACAACACCTCATCTACTATTTTGGTTATTCCTCTTAAGGTTCCTCAGTCTCCTATGGATATATTCATTGTTCCTCCTATCCCAAAGGTAGTGAATTAATCATGGATTAGAGTGGGTATCCTTCCCCAAACTCGAGATTCTAGTATCTATATTGATGTTTCACCTCTACCATCCTATCCAAGATGATGAGGAAAATTCCTGACTTAGTCTAAAAAATTTTGCACTTTAGGGATTTCTTTTGTTTCTCTTGTTTCTTCAAATTGTAGAAGAAATAATTCCCCTTTATGAAAACCTCCTTCTCCCATTGTCTCTCAACCTTTGATGGTTCCTTCTATTCCTCACACAAAGGAAGAAAAGGAACCAATATTGGGAAACATTCAAGTTCCCCCTACACAATCTCAAACTCATTCATGATGAAATTGAAATGGAAAAGAATGCAGAAGACGACATCATTCTATGGATCACTAGCTTGTTGAAGGTGGTGAATCTTCACCTAATGATACTTTTCCCATGCACCTAAATTCTAATGAGAATCCTCTTTTTCATCCATCTTCAACATCACCTGACTCCACTTCACCTTTATTTCCAAAACATGAACATGAGCCTTATCTTTCTCAACCAATCCAAAGACAAAAAATTTCACTATCTTCACCACCATCGAGTCTGTGGGTTTATTCTATACCTCCTCCCAAATCTCCCTCTTCTCTAATGAATGATAGTGTTCATGATCACCTTGGTAACACTACCACACCACCCATGGTGGTCCATTCTAACATTGATTTAGATGATAACATGGATGGGCCATTGGAAAATTATAAATAATTATCTTTGATTTTTATGAAAGAAATAAACTTAGCTTTTGGGGCTATGCATGATTATTATTCTATAGCAAGTAATCCACCATGTGTTGAACCTTGTGATTCTCCTCGTACCGCACTTGTTTTAGTCCCTCTAGCATGTTTCCTACCATCTCTATATGAAGAGAAATATTGGGATATAGATACTTTACTATAAATCAACTCACATTTGTGGTACTCTTTGTCTTTGTGTTATGCCTACATGTATTGTTACTCCCCATTATGTGCTACTTGGTGTGTATTTTTATTAATCCTCTTTGTATGACCCTTTATATTCTCATTAACACAAGGATACAAAGGGGAAAAATATAGTGTGACATTATTCTATATGTATCTTCATTCTTCCATTTGTCATAAATGAACTTTCATTCCTTTTGGCGATGATTCAAAACATTGGGAGATTGAAGTCTCTTCCACGTTGACCCATTTTAAAAAAAAACTCATGTGCTCTTCTTCTTTTGCACTCATTGTTCCATAGTATTTGGGGAATAATGTCAATTCAAAAATTATCATTTTAATATACATTATCTATCATTCATACTAATCCAAAATATTTGGATCCCTTACATGCTATTACATTACACTTTTGCCACTTGTGTGTCTTAGGGGAAACCTCTTGTCATGATGTATCTTTTGGAAACATATCGATTCAAAAATTTCTCATGCCTTATTATGCATATATCACTCTTTATAATTTAAAGGAAATTTCTTCCAATTGGTATTTAAAAATAATTTAAGGTAGTGACATACATTCCACTATGTACTTCACCTTTTTCACACACCACAAATTTGGTGATGCAATCATAACATCTCTTAATAATATTTGTAGAACTTTATTGGATTTACCCAACAAACATCAGATTTTACTTGACCTGTAATTTTTGATATTGTTGACATGAAACTCACCTAATCAATATTAGACTTCATTAGCATGTTTTGTTTTCAATTTCTACTTGTGAGGATCACTTGGAAAATATCAAACTTTAATAGCTTGTGGTGATTTCACTTATTCTTAAAACTCACCTAATGAATATTGAACTTCACTATCATGTTTTGTTTTCATTTGCTACTTGTGGGGCTCAACTACTAAATATCAAACTTCACTAGCTTGTGATGCTTTCACTTATTCATGAGCCACCTAGAAAATATTAAAATATTCTAGCCTGTGACTTATGAATGTCACCTTTGGTAAGTATACTAGTAAGAAATTGTGGATCTTGTTATTCTTTGATGTCATACATTTCATATTTATGTTTAACTTGTATTCTTCAAGTATGATTTATGTATGCTTCATGTGTGCTTTGAGTATGCTTTGTGTTTGATTCATGTATGATTCTTGGATTGCTATATGTGTTTATGCATTTGTAGAGAAGGGGGACCCGTCACCCCAGGGACTCCAAGTCATGGGAGAGCCTCAAGGAATGGATTGCCCTAAACTACCTTAGGTTTGCTACACATATTGAAAAGGACAAGGTACTAAGGCTGAAAAGGAAGGGAAAACAACTTGCCATTTTCCTTCTACTAAAACTAGATGTTCACAGGGTTAGAAGCGTTGACTTCAAAGGTTCGGTCTACTACCCAGAAAACTCACTGTCTGAGGACGGTAGCACAGATCTCAGACTCTAGTGTTGCACACTGTTGTCTCAGGGATGTGTTGGCATCCTATATGAATAGAGGTCTAGAGAACGGACACAAACACAAGAAGCCTACTTAACTATCTGATTGTTTAATGTTTTATGCTTTAATAAAATGTGGGAAAATTATAGAAACTACAAATACAACAAAAGGAATACTAGAAATAAGCTATTCTAGAAATGACAAAGAGAGTGGGGAAATGTGCCCTTTTACCCACGAGTTGATTCTTCAAGTAGCTCCACTCAAAATCACCTACATACATAAAAAAGAGAAAAATGTTTTGCTATGTTCGAGTTCTACCTTAGTTAGAACCTTGTTTTGGTGTTCCCACCTCCACGGATAGCCAGATAGCCACAAAGTGTAGAAAGTGATATAGAAAGTAGAAAGGAAATAGTATTGCTAAGTAGAGAGCACAAAAAAATAGAATGCTACTCAATAAACAAGATGATGCAAAAAATAAGCAACAAAGAACAATATCACCTTCTCAACTATGATGCAAAAAATATCCTTAGATTCCTCGGTCTCTAATGGCTCTAATGGTTGCTCCTCCTACTCCATAGGTAGTGAATGAGCCTCAGCTCAAACTAGGCATTCTTCCTTGACCATCTAAACTCTTTGTCATGGTTCCCCCTCGACAATCTTATAAAGGACCATGAGATAACCATTTTTTGAAGCCTTCAGTGATTAATTTTGTGCCTCCCAAAGATAAACAAGCCTTCATTCCAAAACCTAAAGATTGTTTGGTTCCCTAACCTTTGATAAATTCTTTGATTCCTCCTACAAAGGAAGAAAATGGGCCAATATTGGGGAATGCCATGATCCCTTCTTCACAAGCTAAAGCTCGTGTGAGAAGAAATCTAAATTCAAAAGAGTATAAAAGAAGATGTTTCATGGATCACTATCTTGCTAAAGCTAAAAAGACCTTTATCCAATGACCCTCCATCCATACAAACTAATTCCAATTAGATACCTCCCATCCATCCATCCTCCCAATTGCATAACTCTACCCCACCTCCCTCATTGACCAATAAAGTTGAACCTTACCTATCCTATCTAAAAGAAAGAATAAAAGAGGCTTATATAAATAATAATACTTTTAATCATGTTGATAGTGCTAATATGAAACCTATTATGATACATTCATATAGTGAAGTAGAAGATAAGATGGAAGATCAAGAGAATATTGAACTATCTCTTATGTTTGAAAACTCTATGATTCTAGATAGGGACAACCATGATGATCCTCCTAATGAGAGTGACTCAACATGTGTTGAACTTGGTACTTCTCCTTAGACTACATTTTTTGTAGTTCCTTTAGCTAGTTGTTCTCCTTCCATTTATCATGAGAAAAATTGGGATGCAAATGATTTACTATAGATTGGCTCACACGAGTAGTACCTTTAAGTCCTTGTGTCGATTTCTTGTATGTGATATCCTCATAATGTGTTGCTTGGTGTATATTTGTGTTTTCTATTTTTCTTTGGATCGCCCTTGTTTTTATTATTGGTAGAAGGATGCAAAGAAAATGAATATGTTGTGATATTCCTCTATCTGTATCTTCATTTTTTATTTCATAAATGTCTTTTATCTTTTGTTATTTTATTTCCTTTTGGGAATGATGCAAAGTGTTGAGACATTTAGGTCTCTTCAATGTTGACCCAAAAACCTTTTATTGTGTCTTCATGTGTCATTCCTCCCTTATGATTATAGTTCCACAATTATTTGGGGAATGATGTTAGTTCTAAGAATGATCACATTGCATATTATCTCTCATTTATACGAACGCCAAATTAGTGGATCCCTTATGTGCTATCTTTGTATTATTGTTTATGTGACTTTGTTTTGGGGGAAACCCCTTGTCATGAGTTAGCTCACTTGGGAACATATCATTTGGCATAGGGTTTCCCAATAAGCTCGCATGCCTTGTCATTTTTCAAATATCATTTCTCTACCTTAAATGAAATTTCTCTCGCATGGTGTTAGTAAATATTTTAAGGTGGGAGCATACATTGCATTATGTGCTTCACTTTGTTTCACACAATTGGAACTTTTTGATGCACTTTGGCAGATTGATTATTTTGTAGTACCTTTTCAAAATTATTTAGAGTATAATTCTTCGTATGGTTGACATGAGAAGTTGCCTAGTGAATATTAAACTTCACTAGTCTATGTTCTTTCTTATCAAGATCGACTAGTGAATATTGAACTTCACTATTCTATAATTTTTTTTATCTATTCATGGCCACCTAGTAAATATCATACTTTTCTACCTTGTGATTCATGGATATACTGGGTATGGATCCTAGTAGGTATTTATAAATCTTGCTACTCTGTGATGTCATACCCCATTTTTATTTTTGCATCGTGCTTGCATTGTGTTTACTTAAATTGGTTTTCATTATGTTTTTTGTTAGTTTTTTGTTTCAATTGTGTATTCTTTGTGACTAATTATAATGTCTCTCTTGCTAAATTGAGCCTCATGTGTGTTTGTTCCTTTGTCTTCTCATTTTTATGTAGTAGGACCCTAAACCTGGGGCTAGCACATTCCCTATATTTAGTGTCATACTACTTCTCCAATGTTTCAATAAAAACCCTTCTTGGATTCTCCTTACTTTAGTGTGAGCATGAGCGTAAATTCATACTCTCACTAAAGTGTTGGCTAAATGTAGCATTGTAAATTGTCAACCTTGACAATTTCACAATATATTTCGCACCCCCGTTTATGCTTGGACCTAATTATACTTATAATTTTCCCATTTTAATGTCATTTTTAAAAAATTGAAAATTAAAATTAATTAATTATTTAATGGCATTTAAAATCTCAAAATAGGTTTGGTCCTAGGTGCCCACAACCTTGACCAACCTATTTTGACTCAAATTTAAATATTTTGTTGTCAAAAATCTAATCTTCATAAACTTAAATTTATTTGTTGACTTTTCAAATTAATTATTTCAAAAAATAAATAAATGCATATAACTATAAGTATTTTTCACCATCTGAAAATCTAAAAGAAGAAGAAGAGAGACTAGAAATTTGAACTAAAAAATGGAGCATCCTAAAAATATTCAAGAGAAAAATTAGTAGCATTATTTCAACATTATTTTAGTCAAGCATCATGTTAGCAATGCATCAAGTTTATGATTAATATTGTTCATGTTTTTGTGATCATTTGTTTTATGAGCACTAACACTTGTGGGACCTTTAATCAAGTAAGTTTTCCTTGCATGAGATGTGTATGAATTTACTCCATCAAGGACCTCATATATGAAGTGGTAAGTTGTAGCACTTATCAATTTATCATTTTCTTTATCCATTTTTCCTCTATTCAACCAATGGTAAGCACTATTTATATCATCATAGTAATTATGGAGGTGGGAACACCAAAATGGGGGTTGACTTAGGAAAGCCCCTATACGGAACACACATTTCTCTCTTTTCTTGTGTGCAGATGGTAGATCTGAAGAAAATTTGGAAGGAGATTCAAGGCCTAATTTCAAGATCAAGCATTCAAGAAACTTATTTCAATAAGTTAGGGAAAAATGAATTATTTATTAATAGATAAAGTTTCAAAGATAAAACCCATAATTAAGAACCTACAAATTGTAACGTACTAGGAACTATTCAAATATCTGAAAAAGAAACATCTCTAGTCTAGGGTGCCCACACCCCTGACCAACTAGATTCAACTCAGATCTGAATGTCAGGTTCTTCTATCTTCGAACTTGACTTACTATAATCTATTTTTGTGTCTCAGTTCTACAAATTTTTTTAACTCCATTAGTTTTGTGTAGGTGCATCATTATCCTAGTTCACTATTACGTCACACACATCACCTCTAAATCAAATCCAGCCCTTCTACCACAAAAAGGGACCAAAACCATGATCAACCATTTTGGCTCTTCCATTTAGAATAGAAGCCAAGTGATCTTTTATGATCATTTTTGTGTCCATAAATCTTATATGGAATAAGGTGTGATTTATACCTTAGATCCCTTTTTTCCCATCACACATGATATCCTTCAACCCTTGTAGGTTTAAAAATTAAAAAAAATAGAGGTTGCAAGTAGATCTATAACCTATAAACTAATTTTGTACCTTTAATTCCTAAAGTATATAAATTGTAAAACTTCAAAGGTCATGTGAAAATTTGTAGCTGAACTAGATACTTCCTCCAATCCTTGTAAGTCTACAACTTATGAAAATTTAGAGGTCATCAATAGTTATACAACTTAAAATATACATGCTTTCCAATTCTCCCCATAAGTTTACAACCTCTACTCATAAAAATTCAAAAATTAATAGTAGATTTGTGCACTTGTAAAATATAAGAGTTTCTCTAAGTTTTTTAAGTCTACAACCTTGCCTATAGAACTTCATAATTCCATAGAAAATTTCCACGCCTATAAACTTCAATATTACCCCTAATCTTTTTAACTCTATAACAAGCCTATCTATATAAATTTAGAAGTCTATAGTAGGTTTTTAAACTTTCAAACTATAAGTCTACATCTAATCTTCACAAATATACAAAAACTATAACTATGAAACTTCCAAACTTTAGATTAGGTTTACACACTTACAAAATACAAGCCTATCTTTGAGCTCTACATACATCCACAACTATTCCTCTAGAAATTCAAAACTTCAAATTATTTTATACACCTATAAGCTACAAGACTACCTCTTACCTCAAAAACCTTAACCCCCTGTGAGTAGGACTTCAAATTTTATGGGTAGTTTTGCAATTAAGAAAAAATAGGTCTATAATTACCATATTAGGATAGAAAAATAAATGGAATAAGTTTCTCCTTTTGCATATTTTACAAAAAAAAAGGGCAAATAATTTTAGCATACAAAGGCCAAGAAAACCCTAAGGACCCTAAAAACTAAAGAAATCCAATATCTAAGATCTTGTATCCACATGGGTCTACAGATGCTCAATGAATGATAAGGAAATGAAAAATTTACATTTATTAAAACATACATTTTTAAATAAGAAATAAATCATTATAATGAAAAATACAAGTTTATAAAAAATTTCACATGATATCCTTCAACCCTTGTAGGTTTAAAAATTAAAAAAAATAGAGGTTGCAAGTAGATCTATAACCTATAAACTAATTTTGTACCTTTAATTCCTAAAGTATATAAATTGTAAAACTTCAAAGGTCATGTGAAAATTTGTAGCTGAACTAGATACTTCCTCCAATCCTTGTAAGTCTACAACTTATGAAAATTTAGAGGTCATCAATAGTTATACAACTTAAAATATACATGCTTTCCAATTCTCCCCATAAGTTTACAACCTCTACTCATAAAAATTCAAAAATTAATAGTAGATTTGTGCACTTGTAAAATATAAGAGTTTCTCTAAGTTTTTTAAGTCTACAACCTTGCCTATAGAACTTCATAATTCCATAGAAAATTTCCACGCCTATAAACTTCAATATTACCCCTAATCTTTTTAACTCTATAACAAGCCTATCTATATAAATTTAGAAGTCTATAGTAGGTTTTTAAACTTTCAAACTATAAGTCTACATCTAATCTTCACAAATATACAAAAACTATAACTATGAAACTTCCAAACTTTAGATTAGGTTTACACACTTACAAAATACAAGCCTATCTTTGAGCTCTACATACATCCACAACTATTCCTCTAGAAATTCAAAACTTCAAATTATTTTATACACCTATAAGCTACAAGACTACCTCTTACCTCAAAAACCTTAACCCCCTGTGAGTAGGACTTCAAATT
Organism: Sequoia sempervirens; assembly: GCA_007258455.2. Classification (NCBI taxonomy): domain Eukaryota; kingdom Viridiplantae; phylum Streptophyta; class Pinopsida; order Cupressales; family Cupressaceae; genus Sequoia; species Sequoia sempervirens. The sequence continues at coordinate 261,472,805 of VDFB02000017.1, read as the reverse complement.
TTATGGGTAGTTTTGCAATTAAGAAAAAATAGGTCTATAATTACCATATTAGGATAGAAAAATAAATGGAATAAGTTTCTCCTTTTGCATATTTTACAAAAAAAAAGGGCAAATAATTTTAGCATACAAAGGCCAAGAAAACCCTAAGGACCCTAAAAACTAAAGAAATCCAATATCTAAGATCTTGTATCCACATGGGTCTACAGATGCTCAATGAATGATAAGGAAATGAAAAATTTACATTTATTAAAACATACATTTTTAAATAAGAAATAAATCATTATAATGAAAAATACAAGTTTATTTCTACCAAGCATATAAATTAGGGTTTGAATCACGCTTCTTGAATTTATCCAGACATGATAGTTTTATTAAATGTGCCATAAACATTTGACTGCTACATCAAATAATTCTAAAATAAAGTATAGAGTTCACACCACATATACAATTTAATTATAATCCAAATCTCAACTTTCATTAATCATATTTACAGGTTTATCTATAAGGACTCAATTATCCTAAATTATAAATTTTCAATTAAAGTAAAATAATAATTTACCACATCCAAATACACATGAAATACTTGTACACTCTCCAAGATTCTTCAAAGGATTTTTGGGCCCCAATAGTGTTTCAAAGCCACCCAACCATGTGGAAGCTTTATGTTCACCCCTTTTAACTAGGAGGTAATCGACCTAGGTTGTATGGCAACACTTCCGCAAAACAAGATGATTGAACAATACACACTATTTAAAATTCATATATAGATTTTTCAAGAAATAATACATGATGGATACACACACCAATAAATATATGCATAAACTAATTATATGGAAAACAAAAACCATGTAAGTACTCACGAGGGTTTAAATAATACCATAAATGCATACTCATGCTAATCACACCAATACATGCCATGCTAAGTAAGTACACATGAAATTATTCCAAAAATATCAATGCATTCCATGGGATATCAAACACGTCATATAAGAATGCAATGCATATGATATTGGAAAGAACATACTAGTTAAGTGTTTATTATATAATCACACAAACATTGAATGTACAATAGGTGGAGGAGAGGGTTACCTTAAAATCTAGTGATGGAATTCCATTATAGGTAAAAGTAATCATAGGGAGGTTGAGAAGTATACCTCCAAACTATGGGGATGGATCCTCAATGAAAATGGTAAATTATCCCAATATCATGATGGAATTGCATTATAGGTAAAAGTAATCATAGGGAGGTTGAGAAGTATACCTTCAAACTATGGGGATCCTCAATGAAAATGGTAAATTATCCCAATATCATATATATAAAGAGAGAGTTTTAGGAATATAAAGAAATCTCATGAATAGTTAGATTATTAATGTTCTAATTGTGTATTGTCATTTATATTAGTTATTTATTTATCTTAAACTCTTGTTTTATTATTATAACTTATAATGCAAGTTAACGGGCATGATATTCCAATTCATCCTAACCTAAAACCCTCACATCCAATGATCACATAGTAACATACACAAATAATACATTACACAAAAATTAAGGTCTAAACATGGAAAATATAAGACCAAATGATTCCCCATCCATTTTCCATGATAATTTTTTGTTCCTAAAAAATAAAACACACAAATTAATGTGAAATTTTAATTTTAAATTTTTTCAAGATACTTAAGTTTTTTCAAAAATCCCAAATTTCAATGACAAATTTTATGGAATTTCAAACATAAAATTTTTATTTTTCAAAAATATCCTTTTGAATATGTGGATTTAAGCCACAAACTTTTTGAATCACATAATTACTTTATAAAAGATCATGATAATTATAGCATAAAATATAAAATCTCAAAATAACAATATTTCCTATAAATGAAATGTTATATACATTTGGTAAAAATGGCTATGGCCAAAGAATGATGGTAGAATCCTTTAAAATAATGAAACCAAAAGAGTGATACCTATAATCTAATATTACACCAATAAATTAATTTTATTTCTATCCACAAATAAAAATTAACAAGCAACTAACAATCTATTTCAATCCTCACATCTAACCTTCCAATACATACAACATCTAGAGGGAAAAGGAGGAAAATAAAAAAAAAACATGAAGAAAGAAAATTAAGTCCAAAAAGAATTATTTTCCCATATAATCCAATAATCACTTTATTAAAAATTCCTATATTTCCAATTCACTTCACAAACCACATACAAACAACACAATTTAAATAAAATACTTTTACAATTTTTGTTACTTTTTTTTTTCGACTTCCTTCTTTATTTTTAAATTAAGCCCTTTCATAATCTCTAAAATGAACTTAATTGTGATATTTTCTTATAAATAAAATGACAAAAGTCATCAGTTTTTCTAATAATTGACGCCTATCTAATTTAATAATTTTATTGAAGGAAAATATAGGAAAACACATCAACTATATTTGTAGAATGATAAATAAAATTTCAAATTAAATCATATATTTCAAATTTTTTAATGATAAAATATTGAAAATTATTAAATGTAATTAATTGTGGGAGTAGAAAAACCACAAAAAATTATAAACAAATTTTATGGTTTTCCATTTAACTCAAGAATATAGAATTAATTAATTTAAGTTCAAGCTTATATAATAAAAAAAGACTCATATCATAACTAAGAATTGAGAAATATTTAGATAAGATAGTAGCACATTTACCCAAGTTAGTTATATCTAGTTAAACCACCATCAGACAAAACATTTGCATGTACACTCAAGTAAACATCAAGAATATCTACACAACTCAAGATAGCTAAAGAATAATATATAGCACTCAAAAATGTAATATTTATATTATGATGTCAAAACCACATCTATATAAAATTATACAACTCATGTATTATTTAGATAATAGATACATAGTAAATAATAAAAATGATAAAATCAAAGAATATATGAATAATCACATATAATAGTAAAAATAGTGAAGCTAGAATGTTGTAAAGTCCAAGAATATAGAAATATTTACATATAAATGTAGGAATATAATCCATACACCTTTAAGGTAATATAAAATAAAAAATAACAAAATTAGTAAAATTATATAAATTCGCATATATGAATCCAAAATACATGATCCATTAGTCTTACTAGCAAAATAAAAGTAGCATCATCATGCACACTATATTATTAAATAAAAAACATAAAAATTGGAAAAAATGAGGAAAAAATTCCTAGGACCTTACATTCTCATCCTCTAAAATGATGATAAAAAATCCTACAACTATTTAGCATCCTCTCAAGTAGCTATTAAACCATCATGATGGTACCACTAAACCCTACGTCTATTTTTTATCTTCAAAGGTTTAAAATCCAATTGTATAGAATATAAATGATATTAAAATAAATATTCCCACTTTCTTCAACCTACAAGACACCCCAATCAAGAATATCAAGAAGATCCTGAACATGCTATCTTATGTAGTTGTTGCACTTGGAGTATTTTTGACTCAATTTGGTCATCTAATTGCCTAACATGTAGTGAGATTTTATCTAATTCTATATGTATATACACCCCATATATATGACAAGGATTTATATTCATTATTGAAGCCTGCAAATAATGGAATTACTATATCTTGAGGAAGTAGATTGTTATTCACATAGACCATAAGCCTCTAAAATTTATATAAATATACTTGAAATTTGGTAGAATGATCAACATCAAAGGTGGTCTATTTACCTCAAATACTTTCATCTTAACATTCGTCATAAGAAAGAAAAACAAATAAAGTTGCAAACTAATTGGGTTGGCTTCTAATCATAACTTAGATAACTATTTGGACTCTTGTAAACACTAGAAACAATATTAGCCTCAATTGTATTCAGCATTAATCCTATTTTTTGATATTTATCCACCAAATAATCAAAATGATAGATAATCCCTTTATTATTGTATGCAAGATAAAGTTCTCTATCACATAATTTTGAAACAAACAACACCTAATTCAAAAAGTGAGAGGTAATGACCTAAAGAGGGGGGAGAGAGAGAGAGAGAATAGAGGGAAAGAGAGGAATAGAGAGAGAAGGGTAAGGATGGAGGGAAAGGTAGAGAGGGAGAGACCTAGAGAGGGGAGAGAGAGAGAGAATGGGGGGGTGGAGAGAGGGAAGGATTGATAAAGAGTGGAAGAGAGAATTGGGGGGGAGATGAATTTTCAAAGAAAACAATAATGTGAGTGTGTTATAACGTGCTCACATTATTGTTTTCTTTAGAAATTTCAAAGCCTTTGGCTTGTACTTTACTTGGGCTTCCAACCCAAAGGTTTGGAGCGACTTTTGAATGTCCAAAGATGCATTTTTGCAAATACTGAAAAAATTACATAATCTCAAGCATGTTCCCCATCAAGTTTGCACATGTTTCAATGTCAAGTCAAAATAATACCTTGATAATATTAAGCCCTTTCTTAGATTTCTAGCCATGTATTTTTTCATGTTTTGAGTATCTTAAGGTTTTCATCTTTAATTTATTTTTCTAGTGTATCTTTTTTTTTGTCAAAAACCAATGTGTGGTATTTTTGACTTTATTTTTAATCTTTCATTGAAATTTCAAATAAATTACATTTTTAGAAACTAGACTCCATTCTACACATATTCAAAAATAAAATGATTTTCGACTAGTTTTCAAAAAATTTAGGAGGGAGCACACTCAAGTTTTTGTTTTTCAAGAAGTGTCTGTTTTGAAAATTTGTGAAAAATCATATATTCATTTAAAAATTAGCAAAAAAATTGTGCATAAACTAAATGGTGTTAGCTAATTTCTCATCACAATTTTTTTTTAAATACTAAAAAAGTTAGCATTTTAGGGGGGGCATACCAGATGCTATGTTATGTTTTTCTTTGAAAAAACAAGACCACTTTGGGTGGACCCCTTTTTCAAACCCCTTAATCTCTACCATTTTCAAACAAAAATTCTAGTTTAGAAAGCAGATTTAGAGAACTATGACTCTTGTTTTCATTGCATCTTCAAATTTTGTGTGTAACTGATAGGGACAGGGTCGGATTGAGTCAATCACTGGGTCAATGCTCTGGGTCTCCAATTGGTAACCCTTGGTGTTTCTCTCCACCACTCAACCTATAGGTCCTAAAAGTTATTAGGTACCCCTTGTCCTCCATGCCAACCCTGCTATCAAGTTTCAAATCAATCACAATGCCTTAACCAAGCATTTCTTGGTGCTTTTCCTCTCATGCAATTCCTAGCCCTTAATACTCTTAAAGACTAGCTCAACTCCAAATACTCTCAAATCTTGTTGCAGGGGTGTGAAAAGATTCCATGGCTTCAAAATCATCTGACTAAGGCTCCTGATCAACCTCCATTCTCAAGTTCTCCATCGCTTTCAAGAAAATGTTTTTCTTAGGTTTGAAAGGCTAGTAGCCTTGAGCCACAATTAGGTCGCTGAACAGGGGAAAAATGCCTTTTCTTTCTAAACCCACCAAGTAACCTAGTTCTTTGCTTAGGAAACGTGTTTCACTTGCCCTCACCTCCAAGATTCCTATGGTTTCAAGACTGCTCAAGCTCCATACTGTCCAGACACCAAAAAGGTCAAGAAGTTAGGGTTTCCTTAGCTTTCTTAGGTTGTTTCAAAACTGGTGAAAAGTTCTTCATTCAAATGGATTGTTAAAGGCTCTTCCTTTTCACCATGCAGAGCCAAGACACTCCCCTAAATCCTCAAAAAATAATTTCTTAGAAAACTTCACTCCCCTGCAAATTATTCATGTTGCCCTCTAGCCTTTCCTAGCTGGGTTCTCACTGTCTCGCCTAGGGTAAGGCCTTGAGCATGCTTCTAGAACTTCCAAAGACTCCTACTGCTAAGATATATACACTAATGGAGTTTAGCCACCTTCCCAATGCTTCCATACTTATTGGTACGGTGGGAGTGCAGGCTAAAACTCCATTTTAAACACAAATTACCAGTCAAAAAAACAACAGAAACAACACAGAATTTACAATACAAATGAAAGCGATGGGATTACTAACTAATGAATCAAATAAGTGCTTCAAAAATCTCCACTACATACTATTTAATCCAACAAAAAGCTTTTCCCAATCATTTATCTGCTGTTCCAAGAACAAGAACAAAAAAAACTAGAAAATATTAACAAGAACACTATTTTTCTTCCACTCCTGAAAATACAATCCATACAATCAAGCTTCCAACCACTTGAAAGGTCGAAGCAAGCTTTAAATATGCCTCCCAAATGGTTAAGCTTCATATTTCGAACCTTTGGATGACTTAAAATTGCAAGTTGTAAAACCCCATGTGTTTTCAAGCACTTTGGCAATTTTTACAAATTAACCAAAATGAAGAGTTAAAACTACTTAACTCTTGTTAACCGATTTCCAACTAATCAAAACCATCCCTAGGTCACCACTAATGGTCTACATGACCTTATGAGAAAACACAAATAACAAAAAATTAAACTTCAACCAAAAACTCCTAATAAGGCTTGAATTTTGCCCGGTGCTCCTACACCATTCTCCCCCTCTCAGCACAAACACTAAGAACTAGAAGGAGGGATCATTGCCAGATCAATACCAAGTTTCTTGAGCTGATCTTCTTGTACCCATGTAGCTTCTGATTCAGGCTTGTTCTTCCACTTGATAAGGTGCTCCATGTATACCTTATTCCTTGTAGACTTTTTCACTCTGGACTCCAAGATCTGCTCTGCCTGAGGCTGATCTTGAGTAGGTAGGGTTACATTACTGATGTCCTTGAAGATTTCATGATTTTTCTGAACCTCATCACTGACTATCCCCTTATACTTGATCAAATCAGCAACGTTGAACACTGGAGAGATGCCCAAATCTGATGGTAATTCCACCTTATAGGAATTCTTGCCATATTTGGCCAACACCTTGCATGGACCCACTCTCTTCATTTGCAACTTGGTGGACATTCCCTTCTGAAACCTTGATTTTTTTAAATGGACCATAACATAGTCACGTACTGCAAATTGCACGTCTCTCCTTGACACATCAACTTTACCTTTCAATTTTTGTGTTGTTGTAATTGTCTTCTTAACCTGCTCATGAATCTCCTTCATGGTCTGACTGAAGTCTTTTGCATGTCCACTCCTATTCTCTTGAGATCCAAGGTCTCTGAGCTCACAAATTCCTCTTGGGTGCATCCCATACACCACTTCAAATGGACTTTTCCCTGTAGTTCTGTTTACACTATCATTATAAGCATACTCAGCTTGAGAAATTACCATATCCCATGTTTGTCCATACTCCTTGGTTAAACATCTTAAAAGATTACCTAACACCCTGTTAACCACCTCTGTTTGACCATCAGTCTGAGGATGGTATGTTGATCCAAATGACAGATTGGTACCCAATCTGCTCCATAAAGTCTTCCAAAAATGGCTCATGAATTTCACATCCCTATCTGATAGAATGCTTAATGGCAATCCATGGATTCTTACAACTTCCCTAAAGAAGAGATGGGCTATGTAACTTGCATCATGTGTAGTCTTGCAAGGGATAAAGTGACTCATCTTGCTAAATCTGTCAACAACTACATAAACACTGTCAAAACCATTTTTAATCTTAGGAAGACCTACCACAAAATCCATGCTCACACACTCCCATGGTCTATTTGGAATAGGAAGGGGCTGATACAAACCAACATTGCTAGCTCCCCCTTTGGCTTTCATGGAAACTACACACTACTCCACATATCTTCTGACATATCTTGCCAATTTAGGCCAATAATAGAACCTTTGCACTAGTTCTAAAGTCTTATTGATACTAGAATTCCCACTAAGACTGCCATTATGTTTTTCTTGAATCAGATTTTCCCTCATTGACCCTCTTGGAACACACAACAGATTACCCTTAAATAATAGTCCATTTTGCAGTGTATACTCAGCATATTGACTATGAAAATGATTCTCAAAATCAGAGCATACCTTGTAGGCTTCTGAGAAGTCTTCATCCTCACCATAGAGGTCTTTGAAACTCTCTAATACAATGCTTTTTAGCTGTATCTCTTGGACTGTCAACAACCTTCTGCTTAATGCATCTGCCACCTTGTTCATTTTCCCTTTCTTGTGTTTGATGGTAAAAGTGAAAGCTTGGATGTATTCCATCCATTTCAAATGCCTATTACTCAGCTTCTCTTGGGTGTTAATGTAACTGAGTGCCTGGTTATCAATGAAGACCACAAACTCCTTGGCTAACAAATAATGCCTCCACTTCCTAAGGGACTGCACTAAAGCATATAACTCAAGATCATAGGTAGAGTACTTTTGCTTGGCTTCATTGAGTTTTTCACTGAAAAAGGCTACAGGCCTACCCTCTTGACTAAGGACTCCTCCTACTGCTACTCCACTTGCATCACACTCAAATGTGAATAACTTGTCAAAACTAGGCAACAACAGAATTGGTTGGGTTGCTACTTCTTGTTTCAATTTTTCAAACCCTTTATTAGCCTCTAAAGTCCACTTAAACTTTGTATTCATACCACCCTTGATAGTATCTAAGACTGGTGCACATATGCCACTGAAATTCCTTATGAATTTTCTATAGAACTGAGCTAAACCATGAAAACTTCTTACCTCTATTGTTGCGGTTGGTGTAGGCCAGTTTAGGATGGCTTCCACCTTGCTTGGATCCATCTTTAGCATTCCTTGGGACACTACAAAGCCTAGATACACAAGTTCTTGTTTGAAGAACTCACATTTCTCAAGGTTGATTGCCAACTATTCTTCTTGCAGCCTTTTAAGTACCATCTCCACATGCTTCAAATTTTCTTCTGTTGTCTTACTGAAAATCAGTATGTCATCAAGATATACTACTACAAAGATCCCTGTGAAATCCTTAAGCACCTCATTCATTAGTCTCATGAACGTGCTAGGGGCATTTGAGAGGCCAAATGGCATCACTTTCCACTCATACAAGCCATCATTTGTCTTAAAAGTTGTCTTCCATTCATCACCCTCCTTGATTTTGATTTGATGATACCCGCTCTTAAGATCCAACTTGGTGAAGAATTTTGCACCTCCAAGACAATCCATCAATTCTTCAATTCTAGGAATAGGAAACCTATACCTAATTGTGATTCTATTAATTTCTCTAGAATCAGTGCATAATCTCCATTTACCACCTTTTTTTGATGCCAAAACCACTGGGACTACACATGGACTAATACTCTTTTGAATCAAGCCTTGATCCAACAACTCCTTCACTTGTCTAGCCACTTCAAGATTTTGATCTGGTGTGAGTTTGTATGCTGCTTTGTTAGGCAATGAGGCTCCAGGTATGATGTCAATTTGATGACTAATTTCTCTCTTTGGTGGTAGAGTTGCAGGTGTTCCATCACTCACTATACTCTTGTACTTATCAAGCAACCTTTGGACTGCTTCTGGTAAGACTATCCTTTCAGCCTTTTCTTCCTCTTTGGACTGCATCATAATCACATACCCTTCATTCCCTTGGTGTAGATCCTTGAGAAACTCCTTGCCATTGCTCAACATGATGTTAAGAACCTTTGACTACCCTTCATCTTCCTCTGTCAATGACTGCAACTTGAAGGTTCTTCCATCCTTCTTGAATGAAATGGTGTTCTCCTTCCCATCATAAATGGCACTTCTATCATATTGCCATGGTCTACCCAGTAGAAGATGGCATGCATCCATAGGTAATACATCACAAACCAGCTTGTCTTTATAGCCTCCAATTGAGAATTCCACTGTTACTTGCTCATTCACCAAAACACTCTGCCCTTTATTCAGCCATGTGACCTTGTAGGGGTTAGCATGAGGTACCTTCTACAATTTTAACTTAGTTACTGCCTCCTCTAAGATTATATTATCTGTGGAACCAAAATCTACAATGACCTTGCATACTTTACCAAGTATTTTGCACTTTACTCTAAAAAGAGCTCTTCTTTGCCTAGGTTCCTCCTTGACTGGTTGTTTGATCAACACTCTGTTAAACATCAGACTCTCTCCAATTTCAGATTCTATATGATTGATCTTAGTTGCCTTAGGACTCATGGTGTCCTCTTGTGCATAAGCCACTCTCTTTTCATTACTAGAAGAGGATGCTTTCTCCGGGCACCTATAAGCAGGGTGACCTAGTTGGTTGCAATGGTAACATTTCATGGTGGCAAAGTAAGAGTTACTTCTGCCTGCTCCTCTTCCTCTGTTTGAACCTCCTTGAAGTCCTCTTCCTCTGTTAAATCCTCCTCTTGAAGATGTTTCACCTCCATGCTCAGTGAGCTTAGATTCACCTTGGCTTCTTTGATCACTACCTCTTCCTTGGTAACCTCCACGCTGTCCTCTTTGATCTCTTCATTTTCCTCTACCTTTAGAGGACTGGTCATGCTTTCTTTTGTTCCTCTCTTCAATCTTTATTGCCAGCTGATAACATTGGTGGACTGTTTTAGGACTCAAAAGAGCCATCTCCTCTTGAATGTTCCATTTCAAACCATTAAGGTACCTAGTCACTTTTAGGCTCTCATCCTCTGCCACATTTGATCTCAAGCAAAGCTTCTAAAACTCTTCAGTATAGGTGTTGACATCTTGGTCTTTCTTCCTTAGACTCTGCCTCTTCTTGTGAAGTTGGATCTCGTAATCATCTGGCATATATGCTTCCTTTACCTTAGCAACCATTCCTTTCCAGGTTGATTTGGGCTGCTTGCCTTCTTTCTCCCTCTCAGTCTGAATAAACTTCCACCATGTCAGGGCTGATCCTCTCAATCTTGACTTAGCAACCTTCACCTTCTGAGCTTCAGTGACTCCATCACATTCAAAGTGATTCTCCATGCCATCTATCCAATCCATGAACAAATGAGGATCCATCTTCCCACAAAACAATGGTATGCCCTCAAGTCCTTTTCCACTCAGGGCTTTTAATGCCTTCAAGAAAGGCTCCTCCTCCAAAATAGGGATAGGTTCAGGGACCTTATCCTCTGCAATCTCTTCTTCCTTTGGCACTGTTCCTTCCAGCCTGGCATTGTTCAATGCCTTCTCTAGTTGCTCAATTCTCTCTTTTAAGGACTTTTTGTCCTCTTCTTGCTCTTCAACCCTCTTGGCTAACTGTGCATTTGTCACCATGGCGGGGGTTTCACTGGACTCAACTTTTGACATATAAGCTACTTTCCCAAATCTTTCACTGCTCTGATACCAATCTAATAGGGACAGGGTCGGATTGAGTCAATCACTGGCTCAATGCTCTGGGTCTCCAATTGGTAACCCTTGGTGTTTCTCTCCACCACTCAACCTGTAGGTCCTAAAAGTTATTACACACCCCTGGTCCTCCCTGCCAACCCTGCTATCAAGTTTCAAATCAATCACAATGCCTTAACCAAGCATTTCTTGGTGCTTTTCCTCATGCAATTCCTAGCCCTTAATACTCTTAAAGACTAGCTCAACTCCAAATACTCTCAAATCTTGTTGCAGGGGTGTGAAAAGATTCCATGGCTTCAAAATCATCTGACTAAGGCTCCTGATCAACCTCCATTCTCAAGTTCTCCATCGCTTTCAAGAAAATGCTTTTCTTAGGTTTGAAAGGCTAGTAGCCTTGAGCCACAATTAGGTCGCTGAATAGGGGAAAAATGCCTTTTATTTCTAAACCCACCAAGTAACCTAGTTCTTTGCTTAGGAAACGTGTTTCACTTGCCCTCACCTCCAATATTCCTATGGTTTCAAGACTGCTCAGGCTCCATACTGTCCATACACTAAAAAGGTCAAGAAGTTAGGGTTTCCTTAGCTTTCTCAGGCTGTTTCAAAACTGGTGAAAAGTTCTTCATTCAAATGGATTGTTAAAGGCTCTTCCTTTTCACCATGTAGAGCCAAGACACTCCCCTAAATCCTCAAAAAATAATTTCTTAGAAAACTTCACTCCCCTGCAAATTATTCATGCTATCCTCTAGCCTTTCCTAGTCGGGTTCTCACTATCTCGCCTAGGGTAAGGCCTTGAGCATGCTTCTAGAACTTCCAAAGACTCCTACTGCTAAGATATATACACTAATGGAGTTGAGCCACCTTCCCAATGCCTCCATACTTCTTGGTACGGTGGGAGTGCAGGCTAAAACTCCATTTTAAACACAAATTACTAGTCAAAAAAACAACAGAAACAACACAGAATTTACAATACAAATGAAAGCGATGGGATTACTAACTAATGAATCAGATAAGTGCTTAAAAAAGCTCCACTACATACTATTTAATCCAACAAAAATATTTTCCCAATCATTTATCTGCTATTCCAAGAACAAGAACAAAAAAAACCAGAAAATATTAACAAGAACACTATTTTTCTTCCACTCCTGAAAATACAGTCTATACAATCAAGCTTCCAACCACTTGAAAGGTCGAAGAAAGCTTTAAATATGCCTCCCAAATGGTTAAGCTTCATAGTTCGAACCTTTGGATGACCTAAAATTGCAAGTTGTAAAACCCCATGTGTTTTCAAGCACTTTGGCAATTTTTACAAATTAACCAAAATGAAGAGTTAAAACTACTTAACTCTTGTTAACCTCCTTCCAACTAATCAAAAACATCCCTAGGTCACCACTAATGGTCTACATGACCTTATGAGAAAACACAAATAACAAAAAATTAAACTTCAACCAAAAACTCCTAATAAGGCTTGAATTTTGCCAGGTGCTCCTGCACCAGTAACTATCTTCAATTTCTCATCCAAGGTTAGTCTTTCCCTATTTCAAAAAAAAGTGGCCACTTAAGACTATTTTTTTGGTCCCCCATCTTTGTGCACTTATCCTCATTATAATAATCATATCTATTAGCTAGATAGAAAGCATAGTATGTGTGTCTCAAGATCAACAAGATAATCAAAATGCCAACCACAACGTGTGTGCATAAACATTGTCACACCTTCAATGCATACTACAACACATAATGAAATACATCAAGTCCTTACTTGAGGAACTTGTCACAACACCATACATCCATCACAACACAAGCAATACCAAATACTAACATGCAAAATAATACCATCACTAAACATGTGAGTAGTATAAACATACAAAACAAAAGCATACAATAACTTATTTGGAAAACACACCAATTAATGCATAAGTTATCGCAACATTATACCAAATCATCATATCTCCTATAAATCATCTACAACTACCATGATACAAGACATAAATTCATAATCAATAATTATAATAATAACTATTAAAGAAAATATTGAAGCTAAAATACTACTAAACACTCAAATAAATATACACCAACATGATATGTGTATCCTATAATAGATAGTTGGTAATCACAATGCTAATAATAGACATCTTGAGGCAAACAAAAGTGTGGGAATTATAGGTCTTTAAATTCAATGAGTAGTTCTTGCAATTTAGATACTTATATGAAAATTACTTAATTCATGTATTTTAGATGAGTATAGATCATAAGGGAGTCAAGACCCAAATCCCTAAATAAATCACATTGAATTGTATCAATCACAAGGTTTCCAAATTTTCCACAATCACAAGCTATGCTATCAACCCCTATATATCACAACTTAGCACTCATAGATTCCTTAAACCAATACTAATACTCTAATTATATGAATGACATGACTAAATAGTTTCAAGATCCTCTTATATCCCACTTATCTTTAAATGGTTGGAATACAAGAAATGGCATACATGCTACCATGCATGTATCAAGGATGATGGCAAGGTTATCAAGTTTGTAACAATGTCATGATATGATGTATAAACTTACGTGTTCTACTTGTTAGTATATCAGTTTTCATAAGTTTAAATCTTAAACCCTAGTTTAGGACTCTTAAAAGATGCACAATTATTTTCTCACTTTCTACTTTCATACAATAATAATAGTGTACCCAAAATAAATATGAGCAATGATGTTAATTTATTTAACCATATTATATTATGTACATAATACCTCATTCCTATCTCCAATCAATCTTTAATCCTCATGGTCAACATTGACATACTACTATCTTGCCATTTTATTATGACCATAACTTTACTCATATGTCATCCTAACAAATCTCCATTTATAATCCTAAAGTCTTACAAAAAAAAATTCATGCAACTAGAACCAATAAGTCTTAGCTTAATAATGCTAGTCACAAAATATCATAACCTACAAATCTAACAAATTTTCAAATGATTCCATTTGCAATTTAAAACTCACAATCTTTCACAACTTTAAATTTTATTAAACATTCATCAAATCCAAAGCCAAACACTCGTAAACATTATAAAAGATATAATGAAATTGTCAAGATATAATTAATAGAAACATACAAATGATTATCTCAATATCATTTGAAGTTATAGGGGAGAGGATCCAATAGGTGTGCACCTTAACTTCGCTCTTCTCAAAATCTTATGTGAAAATTTCAAATCACTCCAATTTTTTTACAGCAGCTTACTTGGCAAGTCCCCTGCTTATGACTTTCGTTTCAGGGCCACATCAGCATGCTTTTTGTCAAGGTGTCCAAAAAGACCCAAAAAAAGTGCTACCAATACTTGTACATTCACATCATGGGTAGTTGAGCGCTGATGTGGCATCACATGATTGGTTGCTTTTTAGATCAAAGGAATATATTTTGTTTAAGTTAGGGTAGTTATGTCACAACTATTAGACATTATATAAACAACTACTATCACAACTATTGAAACATGTTCAACTACTAGGTCCTCTCCCCTATGTCTAATCAAATAAAAAAACTCTTGACCAGTGATGATCTACGAGAAATAACTTACATATAAAAGTGTCTAATCCCAAATAGTGATAGTTTAGCAAAGAATTGCCCCCATACTCCATACCCATACCATCTAGGCCACTGTATTCATAGAGGCGACTTGCTCAAAAGTTGCTCGCATCGATTAATAGCATCTTCAAAACTATCGTGGCACTACCTACCATGACCATGGCAGAGATATTGGCGTCTCTTGTTGATAATGCCCTGCCGAAGTTGCAAGTGATAGGTCAATCTCCATTTGTCTAACAGTATAAGAGCAACCAACAACAATTTATCTACCTGGTTGAATAGCACAGCAATCAGCAAGCCCAGTCCAAAACACCCTGCAAGTTCTGCTGACTACCTCATCCCATCAATGAACGCTGTGTTTCTTTTGGGTGGTGAATGTGACCATACTATCAGGCATGTTCGCCCCAAGAGGAATCACAACAAATTATTCATGTTAACAGTTGTTTATCTGAACTCCTGACCTGTCACACTTGAAAAGGTCGATAGGGTTGTAACCACTACTAAACCTGTTTTTAAGTACTTAAGGTTGTCGTGCTTCTCTATAGATGGGCACCATGCTTCTTTAATGGCGTAGTAGGTTATTCCCATGCTTCACATTTATTTTGTTCCTTCCATTAGGATTGATGGAAATGAACGTTGTGCATATCTTGATCTAATCTACTCATCCACCCGTCTCATTCCACCAAACTTTTGGTTTGTGCTTTGATAAATGTCCCTATCATCATTATAGCAAGGGAGGGATGTGACACTAGCAAAATCTTATAGTACATCTTTTTATGTTCATGCATGTAAGGAACGTAAAAGTATGTAAAATGAATGTTTTAGATACGTTTTATATGGATTTTATCATTCGCCCACATTCTTATATATTCATCTTATCTTAACATTTATCTACTACGGATTCTTATCATTACACATTTCTATACACCTACTTTTATCTCTCTCATATTTACATATAAACTAAATTCTCCTTACTTATATTCTAATGAAATTTCAAATTTAACTCTTTCCCTTCAAGAACCGACTAAGTTCATCTTCATGACTTGCATCTTCATATTCATCTGTATTCTTTCATGCACCATAACACAGAGGCCTTTGCAACTGTTCATAGCAAGTCAAATTTCCAACAAGCCTTAAATTGTTGGCAAATCAAAGAGCGTTGATAAGCTACCTCAGTAGGAACCAAGTTTAAACTTACCAAGAATGGAATCCATCTCTAGAAATCATCATGCAAGATGACCGGAGGCTTCTACCATTCCTATTTGATAAGTAGAATTTCAAGGCTAAACTGATTTGGGTTCTTTATTAGCTTCGTCAAGAAGTTTCTAGCTCATCAATGGCGACCATACTATTCCTAATCATCAATGTCGTAACATACTAACTACCACTCACTAAAACCAAAATCCCTCCCTATTTATGCCGCCTCGCTATTCGCTATCAAACCTTTCTAAGTGGGATGTAAGTTTGCAAAAGTGTGACGTGTCATCAATCCTTGGATGCTCATGCTCAAACAAATGCCAAGTCATCAATGTTCAAACTGCACTCACTAATAAATGAAAAATCCTTATAAATATTGCATTCACATGTCATTTACAGCTGTCTGTTGAAATACTAACATTTCTTTACCTTCGAAAATCACATTATCACAATCCCCTTTAAGACATTTAGGGCTGCCTAGGGACCTAAATCAAGAACTTAGAAACTATAGAATTCATAATAAATTCCTTCTTCATGACATAGGTTAGCTTTATTCTATGATTCAATTTTCACATTGGCAAAATCCCAAAACCTTGTAAATAACACAATCTTAATGTTTTCAGAATTTTATCTTTTGTTAATGGGTCTTTTATTTACTAGTGAAACTGAATGGTTTTAAATGAGTCCACCAAGAATGGAGTCTAATTGAGTGTAAGTTCTCGACGTCATAAGGGATGAAGTCAAAATTGTACCCCAATCAAATTTGACAGAATGAATACCTTTCAGTCCTTAGCTCCTAGTTGAAGAGATTTAAAAAAACATTCCTTATAAAAATGTGATCACTACTTCAAAGAAATAAATCTCTTTGAAAAACAAAATAAATATTTTAAAAATTGTAAAGCATGATATTAAACATATATGTTTTGGAGTATTGAATGAAAGTGAGGATTACTATTAAGTCATCAAATAGTCTTGAAAGTAGATTGAATATAAAAAATTTAAAATAACGTGATAGAGAAAATTAAGTTGATGTTCACTAAGATAATATTTTATATTTTTCAAATGCAAACTAAATCTATAACAATTCATTGAGCAAACATCACAAGCCAATGAATTGATTCTAAAATTCATATGAAATCAACTCCAACTTGTTTATTATGGTTTGATAAAATTGTTAGCATGATCTAGTACAACAAGAATCCATTTACATCAAGCTCGTCATGATACGTGCTAGAAAAATAATGAAAGCATTTAAATCTTGATCAACCAAATAGTAATGCAAGCATACAAAATTTCAAGAAAATTCTTAATACACCTAGATAAATGCCAAAATGCATAGACAACATAACAAAGATTGATAATGAAAAGAATTAAAATGTGAGACTTTGAAAGGTAGAGGTAGAAATTTTTGTATTGACACATGCAACTTTCTTCAATTGGTACAACTTTTCCCATTGAGGTCAAAGTCATTATGAAGCCACCTTTCCAATTGTATCTAAGAGTAAATCTAGAATGCACTATCCTATATTTGTATTGTTAAAATTTGTATAAATTAATTTTAGCTATGTGGATTATTAATAATTAATTGATAAATGTAAAATAAATAAATACATCAAATAAACAACATATATAGAAAAAATACATAATTTATAGTTAGAAAAAAAATGTGAAAAAATTCGCATACATCATTTTAAATAAAAAAACTTACATAATCTATAATAAACTTAGATCCTAGAGTTAAAAATCTCTCTCTACTTCTAAATGTCCTTATTCAAACCTCTTGCAATAATCTCAATTCTATGATTGCATCCCATAGATGGGAATTAAGAAATGAAAGGTAGGTAATTCTCGTCTACGAAGTTGCACATATACATTAATTAATATTTATAAGATAATTTTTCTTTTTAGTAAATATTAACTAGGTAGATATTCTTTTATATAAAAATATGTTTAAATATATTCATTTTATAAGGTTTATTGCTTATATTAGAGTTAATTTAATGTTTAACTATATTTTTAAAAAGAATGACCTTTAAAAAATATTATAATTTAACTATTAGGCAATCATGTGTAGGTTATACATCATTAGGGTATGTGCATGAAAATGGGGGGTCAAAAGGGAGTCTTAAGTGGTCACCATTTTTCTAAAATCAATAAAAACTGATCTTGGATGAGAAATTGAAGATAGCCACACTCAAAATTTGAATATGTGACAAGAACAAGAGTTGTAGTACTTTGAATATGCTTTCTAAACTACCATTTTTTAAAATAGTAAAGATTAAGAGGTTCAAATAGATGGAGCATGCAAAGTGTTTATGCTTTTGTTAGAAAAATCTAACATAGTGTTTGATGTGCTCTAGCTAAAATGTTGACTATTTTTAAAGTATTTTACAAATCAATTTGATGGAAAACTAGGTAGTTCATCATGTAGTTTATGCTAATATATGATTTTTTACTCATTTTCAAAGTGGACACATACTGAAAATAAAAAGTTGAGTATACTCTACCATAATGTTTTTGAAAGCTAATATCAAATCATTTTTTTTAAATGTGTATAGAATATAATCTAGAATGTAAAAATATAACTTGCTTCAAATTTGGATGAATAAATAATAAATGATGCTAAAATATCTATACATGGGTTTTTGGCAAAAAAAGAAGATGCTAGCAAAATAAATTGACCAAAACCTTAATATATTAAAAATATAGAAAAAGTTGCATGGTTAGAAAGCTAAGGCAGAGCTTGACATTATTGTAGCATTTTTGTAAATTAATATCAAAAGATGTGCAAACCTGATGAGAGCATCCTCAATATTTAGTCATTTTCTTATGTACATTTTATAGAAAACACATCTTTGAGCATTGACATGTAAGTCCAAAACTTTATTTTGGATTCTCAAGAAAAATCTAATCCTAAGGACTAGCAATACCCAATGAAGGTTATAACACAAGCATGTTATAGTACACTCATATTATAACACAAAATATTATAATGCATTTGCATTTTTGTAGAAGAAAAAAAATGGTCAAAAAGCATGTGGATGTTGTGATTCTAGATCCACATGCTATGTTTTAACCTACATACTATACATTATCTGATATAGAAATACACTTTTCATGATTTTGACAAAATGTCAATCATTGTTTAACAAATCTATCACCTTCTCCTTTTTTGTTGGCATAGAAGATTCAAATTGTATGTTTAAGATTGTATTTGATAGTATCAATTATTACTTTCATAATTTGTAGGTTTTGAATGATTACTTCCATGTTTTGTATTTGAATTTGATAACCCACAATGATTGTTTTCATATTTTTGACTAGTTCTATTAGATTGATATATAATTGTACATCATGCCAAGTTGAAAAACTCACATATTGGAGGAGTGTGAAGCCAAAAATGAACGAGACAACATCGTGAAATTAAGAAATTGAATTTCAAAGTTCAAGGTACATCATTTTTGCCATCTCAATTTTATATTGGTCAAATTCCTTGAACACATAAACTTTATTTAACTATAAAGGTGGGGCCAGCATAGTTGATTATGTTTTTATATTTCATGATGCCAAAATATGTATATGTTTATAAGTATAACTCTATATATGTGTAAGGGATATAATTATATATCCTACATCTTTGCCTCTTTGTTTTATTTCACTTTGGTGTATATTGCATATATGTGTGGTCTTATCACTTAACTTGCATTATTTGGTACATTAACCAACCCTAACCTAGAACTCATCACCTAGATATACTCTAACCATCACCTTAGAAAGTGGCTAGTCCATTTTATTAAGCCTTGTACTCCCTAAATTAGGCCCTATATATGGTCATATCCATTAAAATGGATTGCATCTACATACTAAATTACTCCCTATTTAAATTTTAAATATCTTGCTTCATAGGCCTATTTCTTGAAATGTGAATGTTATTTTTTTATCCCATTAACAAGGATGCCAAAGGTCTTAAGTTGTGTGTATAAGAATTATATTTAGCTACATCATCCTAGGTTATTTGGGATCATTGATTCATCATGATATTTTTTATCTTATGCATATGCATCTTAGTCATAGTTACATTAGTCTTAGTATCACTTCCATTGGTTGTATCAATACTTTCATCTTTCTTTTGTGAAGTTTCAATATTTTATATTGTTCATGGGTCTTTAGTTCTATTAAGTCAAGGATATTTCATTTATCTATAATAGGCCTCTAAATGTGCTTTTTAGCAACATTGAGTATTAGATGTAGCAACATGAGTAAATAATTAATACATAAGCCACATTTATAAAAGACAAACCCACATACAAATTAAAATTTCAAGGATAAAACAATGGGTAGAGCCTCATTCTAGCCATCTAAAATATCACATCTATATCATAGTCTCATATTACTTATGTTACATTTTATTTCATTGTATACACTAATGTTGAGTGATGACATTACTTGCAACAATTTTGTAGGTTGGCTATCAGGTTAATGAGATATTATCAAGTGCCAAAGGATGGGGCAATAACCTAACACTTGGTAGTTGGTCTACTATTAGAGATTATGTAGAAGAATTTTTTTAACTACAATGTCATAATTATCATGGTAGCATGAAAGTGGTGTCATTAGAAAAAGTAATGGAAGTTGATTAAAAATTAAATGGTCAACTAGTAGAAGAGTGAGTTAGGTATTCTTTTGAACTATGAGGTCTCTTCTCATAGTAGTGGAGGAGTTTCCTTTTCCCATGTGTGTATTCATCCCATTCCCTAGGAATATTTTTTCATATTGTGGCAATGATGAGAGACTAGATCATTATTCCCTTGGGTGATGGTTTAATTGATAATATTGTAGGTATTTATTCTCCTTTTTTGGCATCAATTTCTTTTCCCAATGAGATGTGGCATTTTCCTTTGGTGGGTGACTTATTTATGGAATTTTATGTCATTTCTAAACAAATTGGTGGGTGACCATTCCATTATGATGTGACTAAAATAGTTAGGGAAATCGTTTTTGAGATGCTAGTGGTTGAAGTTTTCTTACATGGGTAGTATGGAGGAATTTGTATAGTTTCCTCTTGGTAGCCATTCGATAGCTATCATGGTGGCCATTTGAGGATATTGATCCTTCACCTTTTAGTGATATAGATCCTATAATATTGGGATATAAAATTGTATTAGAGGATCGTTTAGCTAAGTTGAAGATAACGGATCCTTTTAAATGCCCATTATGTGATTTGGAGTATGAAGATGTTGACCACTTGTTTATTTAGTGTAGTTTTTCCCAAAATTGTTGGAATTTTGTTGTGAATAAGTTAAGTTTGTATGCTCCATTACCAAATTATTTATGGGAACTCTTTCAAAGTTGGTGATCTTGTACAAATCTTCCTTTTTTGCATGTATATGGCAGATTATACCGGTATTAGTAATTTGGAATATCTGGTGGGAACACAATATGCAGATATTCATGAAGGTATCAACATCAATAGAGGTAGTCAAAGTGAAGATTGAAAAGCTTATTTATAAAGTATTTAATTCTTATGTTTAGAAGCACAAAAGCATTGGCTCTCTTTTCACAAGTTGGGATGACACCATTCTCAAAAATTGGAAGGAAATAAACTGCCTTTTGAGGGGAGTTTGCACAAGAACATCAGGGTAAAAGTGGATAGGAGTACAATAAGATGGAAGACTCCTTCACCAGGTTTTGCAAAACTTAATTTTGATGGAGCATCAAATGGAAATCTAGGTATCTCAAGTGCATTTATTTGTATTAGAGATTCATCTAGGGGGTAATAGTAGTGAGATCTTTTCAATTACCTTGTGGCACTAATAACATTGTAGAAGAACAAGCATTGATTTTTGGTTTGGAAATTGGGTTAAAGTTGGGAAGATCTAAAATCCATATTGAAGGAGATTCCCTCATTATTGTGAATGCTTGTAAGGAAAAGAAAATTCATAATTGGAACTTGAAATACATTTTGCAGAAAGCTTGGATTCTGTTAGACAGATTTCAATCATTCTTAATCACACATACATATCATGAAGGAAACAGATTGGTAGATAGCTTGGCGAACATGGGTTGTGAGGGATAGGAGGTGGTACTAATGAATAGTACTGTTGATTTGCAAGAGTATCCGCACTTACTAGCAACTGCATCACAAGAAGTTGTTCTTTCAAAGTTAGGAGTGCATTGCTAAGTGGGATAGTGGCATTTTGGCAATGCAACTATAGGAATTATTTAGTTGAGTAAAGGGTCATGTATGTCTGCATATGTTAAAAAGGGAATAAGTTAAAGCTTGTGTGGAATTGAATGGATTATGGTATGCCACAGATCAGATCATCATTCATTGCAGTATAATTTTTCAGTGTGATCTGGGTACTTGGAATGTGCTTGGGTACTTTGAATTCATATTTGTGAAAGGGATCCTTTTGTGTAGTGCGGGGATTGCTTTGGTTTGTTTCGGGCTTCAGACATCGAAGATATGTCTTTCATCGAGCATTTGTAGTGCATCAGGCATCAGACATTGGAGATATGTATGATTCCTTTCTTCAAAGATTGGGCATGGGTAGTGCATCGGACATTAGACATCAGAGATATGTCTGAATGAGGCAAGGATACATTGAAGATATGTAGGGCATCGACATTGGTAGTGCTTCGAGCATCGGACATTGGAGATATGTCTTTCATCGTGCATTGGTAGTGCATTGGGCATTAAACATCGGAGATATGTCCGATGTCTTTCATTGAAGATCGAAGTCTAGCTATTTTACTTCCACAAAAGTGAAGGAAGGATAAGGTAGAAGCGAAACCCGATTCCCGAAAATTCTAAAGGCGGGCTGGGCTTCTTTGTTTGGGGTTCTAACTTAGGCTTTACCAAATTTAAAGTATGCAAATGGTAAGAAGGAAGAGTGATGCCCGACCCTCGAAACAAAGATTGAGGAAATTTTGAGGAAGTCAGACATTGGAGATATGTCTTTCATCTGAGATCAGATTCTAGCTAGTTTGCTTCCACAGAAGTGAAGGAAGGATAAGAAGGATAAGGTAGAAGTGAAACCCAATCCCCGATAAGTCTAAAGGCATGTCAGGCTTCTATGTTTGGGTTTCCACCTTAGGATTTACCAATTGTAAAGTAAGCAAATGGTAAGAAGGAAGAGCAATGCCTGACCCCTAAAACAAAGTTTGAGTTGGGCAGTAGGAAATATTATCACATGTAAATCTTCTAGGTGGTTCAAAAGCATAAATTAGGCCCTCTTGGGAACTTTTGTAATTACTTGCTATTATTTTAATAAAATATATAGGCAATTAGCCTTTTGCCAAAAAAAAAAATGTATTAGAGGAGGTGTAATTCAAAGAACATATAAATGAATGGAATCTAGGAATATTTAAGTTTTTTGGGACACCATTGCATTCCTTCAATACTGTTGCACATTGCTACAAGTATGATAAATATTGATAAGTAGGAGGTATTTTTCCACAGCGTGTCAAATTATGATATTGCTATCAGGATTCAACCGTGTAGTTTCGAGTCAAACTCATTGACCCATGTTTCGCGAGTAGTGAGACCAACAGAAGAACCCATCTCTCATGAGAATGAATGGTCCATTTAGCACTCATTCCATCTAGGTGATATTCAAAGATTAAGCACTAGAAATTCTTGAGAGATCAACCATCCTAATACCACTTGAATTGAAGCATGTTTAACCTTGGAGTTTTCCCTAAGATCAAGCCCACTTGGCTTGTTACCTTATAATTTGTAAAACCTTCAACAATTATTTTTCCTTATGAACCATTAATTATAGAACCCCTTTAGCTCATCCAATGATAAGTAGGATATATTTTCA
>VDFB02000017.1:261416965-261448927 GCA_007258455.2 Sequoia sempervirens | reverse complement strand
AAAGCCGTGAGTTCATTTTTGTATCTCTTGGTCATTCTAAATTTGAATTTGGGGGAAATTTGTTGTGTGCTTGTCGTAGGGCTTGTCGATGGTTGTTTTAGGGCTATAAGTTAATTGAATTGTGGGAAATTGAGAGGTTTTGTTCTGTAATTTCATATTTTGTTAAGCCCTAGTTTGTTTAAATTTTTAAATAGCAAGGAAGCCCTAGTTTACTCAGGATGGCACCGACAAAGTAGCCCTCAGGCCAGATTGATTATTTAAGTAGAAACTTATATGATGATTTCCTAGATCAATTGCCCCTGTTGACAAATGATAGGAAGAAAGGGTTGGTTTTGATGCGAGAAAAAACTCTACGGGAGGGATTAGTATATAATTGTTCTAACATAGCTGATGCTAGGGTTCCTCTTGCAGTCTAGGAATGTTCCAGTTGTGGTTTTGAATGAGGAATTTTCTAATGGTTGGATGTATGATATGGGGAAGCTGGTGATACCAAATGTGTTCCCTGATGTAGACTTGCTTAGGGCAGTGGCTGCACGATATGACCCTGTCACATGGGTAATCAGAGAAAATGATAGAAGGGTTCTGTTAAGCATTAACATAGAAGAATTCCAACAGGTTTTTGATTTGAGTGAGCCTACTATGTACTTGATTCCTATCAATCTTGAGGAAATGAAGTAGGAGTATGGGAAGTTGAAATCACTCTTCAGAGCTAAGTTGCTCTGACCTTATTTGGCTAGGGTAGGAGGTTCGAGCTTCTATATTAGCCCTAGTGACCAGGAACCTTTCAGATTGAATTGCTTTGCAAATCATTTCTTGGCCACTTTTTACTCACTGTGCTATATTTTGGGTTTCAATCCTAACACAGTGATGCCTATTGCTTACATGTTCATGGGGGTGCAAATACAACACCCTAACTTCTCTGTGACTTATGAATTTTCTTCTTTGTTGGCTAAAAGGATACATGAAGGGCTATTGAAATTGTACAAAAATGATACAGGCACCCAATTCTTCTGGTATTCTATGTTAATGTATATGTTCTTGAACAAGAATGCTGTTTTCTTCTCCGAGAAGATGGAATTAAGGCAATTGGTTGATGGAGAAAGATTTCCAGTATAGATGTGGACTGCAAATTTATCATGTAATAGGGAAAACACTAGTTATGTGCATTTTGAAAATTGTTTTGCTTCTAGATTGAGAGCCAGGCTGATGGTAAATGTACCCAGGACTCCTGAGGGACTACATGATTTCCTCAGACCAAAAGGGAGGAGGCCAAAATTGAAAGTTTTCTATAACTAGGGTGACATTATTCCATACCCAGTCAACACTGTCTTGAGGGTGTACGGTTTTCAAGGGACCCCTCATATATTTCCATACAATGTGCCACCAAGGGTGGGATTTGCAGAGGTTATGTGGCAAATTGGCTGTATCCACGAGGACAACCTTATTGGGAAGGGTAAAGGAACATTTTTCCTAGATTATACTGTGGTGTCAGACTTTGTCTTTTCGAAAGGAGGCTGGGTGCACTTTGGGAAATTCTTTGAAGACTATCATTTAAGGTGTGGTCCTAAGCGACATCATGATCCTGAGGGTTTCTTTTCCCTTTTCAGACAAAGGATAAAAGGTGGTAAGTTTGTGCATGAGTTCAACTTTCCTGAGGACTTGATTAGAAATGAATTTGACCTAAGCAAGCAAGAGTTGAACAAGGAGAAATAGATAGCTTATGATAAGCTATTGGCTATTGTGCACAAAATGGATCCAAAGTATGATCCATTGTTGGAATTCAATCCATACCATAAGAAAATTGACTTTCTAATGGATAACTTCAAAGAAATCATGGGCACTTTGAGGACTAAGAAGATAAACTTGGAGTTGAGTCTGGGTATACAGGAGCAAGGTACTAGGCCAATTGAAACGAGGCCAACATACCAACCCACAGGAAAGAGGCCTATTTACAGGAGGAAATGAGATGATAGCAGTGATGAGGAAGAAGAGGATAGAAAAGAGAAACAAATAATGAAATTTCCTACACAACCAGGTCCAAAATTCAAAATGCCTGGGGCAATTAAGATCATTGATTTGGAATCATCACCTAAGGATAGTCCCTCACCACCACCATTTGAGCCAAGTCCTAAGAGGAAAAAGACTGATCAACCACATGATGATTTGGTGGATTAAATTATTGTCATTGATCAGGACATGTAGATTGGTATGCCTTCCCCTTTTAGGTCAGCTGAGTTGGTTCTATCCAATTTGGATATGAAAGGTAAATGTGTGCAAGATGCAAGAATGGAGGCATGTAAGGAGTTTATAGATGATAATGCATTTGTAAAAACTCCTGTCTTCTTGCAATTGGTATGGAGAATGAAATTGGAAGAATACTAGGATAAGTGTAAGAAGAGAAGAGAATTGAGACCTAACAGGTCAGACTGGGAGAATGATGATGAAGTGAAAGCTGAATTAATGGATGAATTCAAGAACATCACTCTTGAGGAAGGGAGAAAGCTCGTAAGTCAGGCTGGTGTTTTTATTTTGCCTAAATGGGACATTGTAGATGTTGTAGCTTTTAATGCTATTCTGAAGTCCAAGCATCCCCTGCAAGATTCTGAAGAAGAGGACAAGGCAACATTGCAAGATTATGCTTTCAGTGAAGAATATGAGACTTTGGCAATTTGGGCATTGGCCCCTCAAGGGAGAAAGCCAAATGTTACTGATATTAGCCCAAATTTAAGAGGAGGGTTAATAATAAAGAGGGATTCAGAGACCTCAACCACTGAGGCCACTAATTTGACTATAAATGTGGCCAAATTGGCCCAAAAGACTGCTGAAAGAGAGGTGGCTGAAAAGAAAAGCCTAATGGAGAAATATAATCTCTTAATTGAGGAATATAGCAAGATGAAACAAAGGAATGTTGAGTTGCAGACTGAGGTGGATAGGTTAAGGTACAAATAGATTGGGGAGACATCAAGTGCTCCAGGGATTAGTACATTGCCTTCCACATCAGGGTCAGTTCCTCCTGCTTCTCCTATTGTTTCCACACCAGGGTCTCCTAGTCAAAGTCCTTCCCTCAATCCTTCTTTGGAAAAAATTGATGAAGAAATAGAATACTCTGTTGATCCTTCGAAGAAGCAGCTAATGCATAAAATTGAAGAATTATAGGCATCCTTGAAGGTAAGTGAGGAAGGATCCCTTCTAAAACAAAAGGAGGTTGTTACTGATGTATTAAGGCATCTAAATGAGAAGGTTGATAATAGATTGCCATCTATATATTCTTTATATTCTTTATTATTAGATGCAATCAAGAATATTGATAGGGATCAAGAAATAGTGATATCATTAATTGAAAATTGGATCCCTAGGGCCAATGATTTAGACATAATGTATAAGGCCTCAAGGTTTGATATAAATAATAGGCCCCAATCATTAAGGCCTACTCAGGTGTTAGTTAAATCATTGCAAGGTTTTCAGACCTTACCAGATGACTTGAGTAGGAAGATCAGGGAGTTGGTGAATAATTTTGATGATTGGGGCAACACATTGTTACCTGACATAATTGATGAGCAGGGGAATATCAAGTCACTCCAACAGTGGCAGGATCAGGAAAATGAGGTCATCAATGATCAAATTAAATTAATTTGTGATGACTCAGATTATGATTTATTGGTGAGCTGTATGGACAAAATCATTAGCACCAGCTCATTCTTAGAATCTTTTGAAATGGAAGCAAATCAGGTAGCAGTTAAATACACACCTTATAATGTCAAGGTGAATGAGGTAATTAATTTTGATTGGCCAACTGATGAAGAATACTAGAAATGGGTAAATAAATATTTAACTGAGGAAGAGTAAAAGGAGTGGGCTGGTAACAGTTGGAAAATCAGCTGTTGCAATTGCAACGAATTCCAGTTTTGTTTTTGGTGGTAGTTTGGGCATGGGATTCTTGAGGTTTTTTGCTACTACATCAACCATTCTCAGCGGGCACTATGAACAAGAAGATTCTCCAGGGTGATTGCTGTTGTAACGATTTTTGGAATATCACCAAGTGTTTTAATTGGCTGGTGACAAGTGTACTTTTTGGCCCGATGCTTGTTTGCTCCTTCATTTTCTATAAGAAGGATTTCAATGCAAGAAGTATGGGTTAGCAAGTTAGATATCTTTGGTCAAGTCTAGGTAGAGTTGCAGAGCAAATTGTAAAGTTCGATGGTTTTAAGGAAAATGCAGTTTAGGTTTTGAGTCATTCCGTAGTAGGTTTTGAATTTATGGGGATTTGATGTTTTATGACAGTACTGACATTTGAATTGAAATGATTAATTCAAACTCATGTCTCTCCATTGTACATGCATATCTTAATTTTGAATAAGATAATCAAGGGTTGTCTCGTTCATCTCACTGTTGTGGTGTGTATGATTTCTATTTTGGCTTTAATTCAAGGAATTAATAAAAATGCTTGAATGGGATTGTAGGTGGATATGTTCTGTATAAGGATTTGATAAGTAGTATTGAGTTAGAATACATGTTGATGAAATTGTAAAGCAATGTTCTCAAGGATCTTATATGCTATGTGTTAAATCTGTCATAATCCCTTAGATGTTTATGAATTTGACTCCCCCAATGGATATATGGCATTGATCTAAGTTGTACTAATATGTATGGTTCAATATTTGTTTGTTTTTACCTAGAGCTTGCTATAAATTGCAAATCAATGACTATTTTATACTATGGAATGTGTTGTAGTTATCTCATGCTCCAAATAGTTGATATTATTGATGAACAACCAATTCTATCCGGTATTATCCTATTATGTTGAGCTATTAAATGTGATTATCTGTTGTTGTTAATGTCATTGATAATAATGGTGCAGAGGTTGTAAATGCATTAAAGGATCACCCTCCCGGGTCTTGCAAAGCCCAAAGTGTAGGAGGTCTTTAAAATCCTTGTCAGTTGGTCCAGGTCCTTCGAGCTGCCCTTGATTGGAATTGGAAATTCCATAGGTAGATTAGAAGACCAACCTGGTTACAGTAAAAATAACCAACAAGGGGAATAATGAGAGAGAGAGAGAGAGGGAAAGGGAGAGGGAGAGAGGGAAAGGGAGAGGAAGTTCCTTGGGTACCCATTGTTTCCGTAGATGTTTGTACCTCAAGGGAACCTCGACGTCGCCTATTCTCTCATCATCATAAGAACATGACCCCCCTTCATCAAGAAAAAATTCCATGCGTTTACATAATTTTATTCTAATCTTTTGACCTCTAGTTGATCTCCCTCTTTTAGACATAATACATGTCTCGCTTTCCTCTTCTCTTCCTGAATTTCCCTCGCTTGAGGAAGACATATCTGACAAATACCTATTTGGTGGTACCTACACTCATAAGGATGTTGGATGAAGTTCTTTAATGGTGATGTAATCCTAAGGTGGCATTATGATTAATTTATCATTTCATCACTAGAATTTCACAGGTTATAAGGTAATCAAGTCTTGATAGATTGCAAGTTATTGTTACTACCGTCCAAATGTGTCCATCACAAATCAAATCTACTTAACATTTTAACTCCCAAACTTTGTAAAAAGTGTTAAATGTGACTATGGTCCACCAGTTACACAACCAATGCCTCAAATGTATTCTCTAATTATAATCAAAGGACTTTTTCTCTTCATTCAAGTAAATAAAATTGAAGGGAAACACCACCAAGTGGTTTATTGGACACCTACATGACTAAAAATAGTAGAAAATTTACATTTAATTTCCATATGTCTAAGCGGTTAACGGGGAGGGAGTGTGTACTAGGCCTGGTTAAGTCATCATAAGTTTATGCTTTGGCAATAAATTTTTTTTAAGTCATCTTAAATCTTCCTATGTCTAATTGCTAGGAGACTTTTGGTATGTTTTAAGGTAGGATAATTGATGAAAGAGCCCAAAGATCCTTTCTCCATGGTATCCAGGTACACATAGCAACGGTCTTCTCTTATACGGTTGGACATGATTTAAAGAACTTAGCTAGGAATTATTCATTTAACCTAAGGTTTTTCTCATAATGCCATCATTGGAAAAGTATGATCAAATTCTTCTATTATGAAGAATTGGTCTACGTGCCTCTAGTAATCACTATAAATGTTTGTAAGGATAAAATGACTAATTGCATCAGGTAGGAGAGAATCAACTTTGAGTTCTTCAAAGATTATATTCCTCTATTCATAATTTTTAAGGGTTGTGTGTGGAGGAGGTTATCACTACCAAGAAGGGAGGAGACCTTTCCTTGTGATCGAACTTCAAAATTTTGCTCTTTGTGTTCCATTTTTATCTTGCCTTATGTCTCTGGTCATCTATGGTGTTTGGGAAAAGCCTAAGGTTGGGGTTTTACCTTTGTCATGTAAAACCCTAGTGTTTATCTTACGCCTTGGGTGGGATCTTTTGGGCCGTTACTTTTTGGGGAGGGTTTTAAAACAAGTTAAGCCCCATTGCTTCGTCTAGGCTGAGCCCCTTTTGATTTATCGTTTGATTTCCTTCGCCTGAATTTATTATTTCCTAAGTCTTGGATGGTCTCTTGCTCCCTCGTTTAAAAAACAACTTATGTCATTGTTTATCATCGGCCTATTGATGTCCCCTTGTTCTTTTAATAAATGTTTTATATTTTGCAGAGGGACAAGTTGGCGTGACCGTAGATCAATTATCATTTGATCTCAGCCATTCCCTGCCATCCCATGATGACCCCACCACACTGTTTTGGTTGATCACGATATCATGGGTGAGCGCCATGTGTCTCATTTAATGAAGCCGAATAGATGATAGAAATACTTTGATACATTTATCTGGTTTTAATACATTATGTAGTGGGTTACTAAAGCATTTATGAGATGCACGTGTTTCAAATCAATGAAGATGTTATAATCTCTATAGGAAAGGTGCTTGATGGTTAATGACAAAGCTGGTGACTGTGTTGAACGAACAAGATTACCGATGGTTGAGATCCACAGTTTCCCACCATCGCATGATCAGAAGTTGTGAGGTCTTTATCGATCGCGATATCATGGGCGAGCGAGCTGCCAGTATTCAAAGAAGAGGGATGATTTTAAATTAAAAAATGAGTTTGATTGCTCAAGTGCATATTGACGCTTTAGTTGCAGAATGTAACGCACCCATTCAATAGTAACTCTAAAAAAAATAATAAAATAGAAATAAAATAATTTCTAAATAATAGAGTAGAATTAAAATTGTTAAGGAATGAAAAATAATTATAATTTTTTAAGTTTTAAATTAATTTATTTAAAATCAAAAAAAGAAAATTAAATAAAAAAGGAATATCCTAAATTCACTATTACACATAAAAATTTGTTTCTGAATTACCTTATTTAAGACATAAAGAATATTCAATATTATTAGTTTAAGCTTTTACTAAAGGTTTTATTGTACAAAAATATTAAAATAAGATAGGATTTTCATAATAAATACAAATATAAAATCAATTTAAAATTATAAAATTAAATACAAAGAAACTATAATTAATTTATTATTACACATTAAAAAAGTTTTAAAATTAATATTAGGGTTAGAGTTAGAAAAATGGTTAGGGTTAGGGTTAGGGTTAGAGATTAATTAGTCTTAGGGTTTGATTACAGTTAAGATTCAACTATGGTTAGGATTAGGATTCAATTGATGTTCAATTAGGGTTAGGGTTCAATTAGGATTTCCATTGGGGTTGGGGTTCAATTAAGATTAGGATTCAATTAGTGTTAGGGTTCAAAAGGGTTCAATTAGGGTTAAGGTTAGAATTATAGGATAAAGCTTTGGATAAAGGTTAGGATTAGGGTTGGGGGATTAGGACTCAACTAGGGTGAGGGTTAGAATTCAATTAGGGTTAGGGCTACGATCAATTTCTAGCTAGGGTAAGGGTTAAATTAGCGCTAGGTTTTAATAAGGTTTAGGATTCAATTAGTATTACAATTAGAATTAGGGTCACCATTAGAATTAGGGTTAGTATTAAAATTATAATTATGAATAGAGTTTGAATTATAGCTAGGGTTAGAATTAGAATTAGGGTTATAATTAGGGTTAGGGTTATAATTAAGATAAGCTTTTGGGTTAGAATTCGATTAGGGTTAGGTTTAAGTTTAGGATTAAAATTTAATTAGGGTTAGGGTTCAATTGGAGTTAGGCTTCAATTAGGGCTTTAAGATAAATCTTGGAGTCAACATTAGGGTGAAGGTTGGGGTTAGGGTTAGGGTTTCAAAATGAATCTTGGGGTCAACATTAGGGTTAGAATTAGGATTAGGGTTTTAGTTATGGTTTGGGTTTAATTAGGGTTATAGTTCAATTATGGTCAGGGTTAGGATAGGGTTCAATTAGGGTTGTGGTTAGCGTTAGCGTTATAGGATAAAACATGGGTTAAATTTTAGGGTTGGGGTTGGGGTTGGGGTTAGGGTTAGAATTCAAGTAGGGTTAGGTTACGATTCAATTAGGGTTCAATACAATTAGGGTTAGGTTTAGGGTTAATGTTAGGTTAGGGTAATAGTTCAACTATGGATTTAGGGTTAGGGTTTTGATTATGGTTCAACATTAGGGTTATGGTTAGGATTATGGTTCAATTAGGGTTTTGATTAGGAGCTACAAGTTAATATTAGGGTTAGGGTTGGAGATTAATTAGTATTAAGGTTAGGGAATTATTACAGTTAAGATTCAACTATGGTTAGGTTAGGATTCAATTGATGTTTAAAATTAGGGTTAGGGTTTTAGGATAAAGTTTGGGATCAAGGTAAGGGTTGGGGTTAGAATACAACTAGGATTAGAGTTAGGGTTACAATTACGGTAAGGGTTAATATTCAGTTAAGATTTAATTAGCATTAAGATTAGGGTTATATTCAATTAGGATTAGGGTTAAACTAGGGTTAAGATTAGGTTAGGGTTATAGGATAAAGCTTTGGGAAAAGGTTAGGATTAAGGTTGGGGTTAGGGTTAGGACTCAACTAAGGTTAGGGTTCAATTAATTTTAGGAACAATTAGGGATAGGGATAGGATTAATTTTAGGCTAGGGTAAGGGTTCAAGTAGGGTTAGGGTTAGGGTTCAATTAGTATTACAATTAAAATTAGGGTTAGTGTTTAATTAGTGATATGATAATGGTTAAGGTTTAATTAGTGATATGATAACGGTTAGGGTTTAATTTAGGTTAGAGTTAGAGTGTAATTAGGATTACAGTTTGGGTTCAATTATGGTTAAGGGTTCAAGTAGGATAAGGATTAGGGTTAGAGTGTAATTATGATTAGAGTTTTGGTTCAATTAGGGTTACAAAATAAATCTTTTATGTTAGTTATAGGGTTAGGGTTAAATTAGCATTAGGTTAGAATTAGGTTTAATGTTAGGATTACAGTTAAGGTTCACTTAGCGTTAGGGTTCAATTGTAGTATGGTCAGGGTTATGATTTAATTAGGATCAAGATTCAATTATGGTTAAGGTTAGGGATAAGGTATAATTAGCATTAGGGTCAACATTAGAGTTAGGGTATAACTAGGGTTAAGGTTAGGGATAAGGTATAATTAGGGTTAGGGTTAGGGTTGATGGTTAGGGTTAGGGTTAGTGAAAGAAAATGGGGTTAGCAATAGGCTTATGGTTAAGGTTAGGGCTAGAATTAGTGTTAGGTTTTGAGTTATATTTATGGTTATGGTTAGGGTTAGGGTTAGCATTAGTGTTAGGGTTAGGTTAGGTTAGAGTTAGAGTGTAATTAGGATTAAGGATTAGGTTCAATTATGGTTAAGGGTTCAACTAGAATAAGGATTAGGGTTAGAGTGTAATTATGACTAGAGTTTGGGTTCAATTAGGGTTACAAGATAAATCTTTTAGGTTAGTTGTAGGGTTAGGGTTAAATTAGCATTAGGTTAGAATTAGGTTTAGCGTTAGGATTATGGTTAAGGTTCACTTAGGGTTATGATTAGGGTTGATGGTTAGGGTTTGTGAAAGAAATGGGGTTAGCAATCGTCTTATGGTTAAGGTTAAGGCTAGCATTAGTGTCAGGGCCTGAGTTATATTTATGGTTATAGTTAGAGTTAGAGTTAGCGTTAGGTTTAGGGTTAGGGTTAGGGTTAGTATTAGTGTTAGGGTTAAGGTTGGGGTTAGGGTTGGGGTTAGGGTTAGGGTTCTACGATAAAGCTTAGGGTTAAGGATAAAATAAGGATAATCCTATTCCTAATGCTAATCCTAACCCTAATCCTAAACTATTCTTCATGCTAACCCTAACCCTAATTTTGATGCAAACCCTAACCCTCATCCTAATGTTAACCATATTTCTAAACCTAACTATATCTCTACCCTAACCATAAGCTTAACTATATCTCTAGCCCTAATCCTAACCTAAACCCTAAACCTAACTATATCTCTTAACCCCAACCTAACCATAATCCTAACCCTAAACTTGATCCAAAACATAACTATAACCCTAATCTTGATAACCTTAACCCTAATTATTACCCCAACCCTAACTATATCTACTAACCCTAAAGTTGACCCTAAACCTAATTGTAACCCTAATCTTCATGCTAACTCAAACCCTAATCCTAAGCTAATCTTGATGATAACTCTAACCCTAATTTTGATGCAAACCCTATCTCCCATCCTAATATTAACCCTAACCCCAATCCTAACTATATATTAACTCTATCCTTGACCCTAACTATATCTCTAGTCCTAACCCTAACCTTAACTATATCTCTTAACCTTAACCCTAACCCTAATCCTAACTAAATATTTTTTAATAATCTTCACTAAATATTGATGATATAATATGTTTTATTATAATATTATAAATATACTAAAAATATATTTATATATTTTAACTTAACATTTAAATATTAAATTGTATATATTATTTTTTAAAATTGAATTACAAATATTATAATATCATATTATAAATATATATTATTATAATAATTTAATATAAAATATAAAAATATAAAAATAATTTATTTAAGATATTACATCTTGTGTCACACTGCTACTAGTATATATATATATATATTTAATAATATATATAAAATACACCAGAGATATCCTTCTTGAGGCACCTATTGCACTTTTATGTGAGAAATTGATTTAAAAAATAGGCACCTTGAGAAGGATATCTCTCGGCGTATTTTATATATATTATTAAATATATATATGCTAGTTTAATAAATGTTTTATATTTTACAGAGGGACAAGTTTGCGTGACCGTAGATCAATTATAATTTGATCTGAGCCATTCCCCACCATCCCGTGATGACCCCACCACACTATTTTGGTTGATCGCGATATCACGGGCGAGCGCCATGTGTTTCATTTAATGAAGCCGAAGAGATGATAGAAATACTTTGATACATTTATCTAGTTTTAATACATTATGTAGCGGGTTACTAAAGCATTTATGAGATGCACATGTTTCAAATCAATGGAGATGTTATAATCTCGTTAGAAAAGGTGCTTGATGGTTAATGACAAAGCTGGCGAATGTGTTGAATAAACATGATTACTGATGGTTGAGATCCACGGTTACCCGCCATTGCGTGATCAGAAGTTGCGAGGTCTTTATCGATCGCGATATTGTGGGCGAGTGCCACGTGGATTTCCTTGGCAATGCATAGTATGGTGGGCCCTTATTTCCATGATGGAGATCATGTCAGTTTGTTTTGAAGGTAGTCGTTCGATCATTTGACCAAAGTGAAGGATCAACGACTAGTATTTGAATCTGCATCAAATGCGATTACAAGGTTCTATTTTGTAATTTCATATTTCTGTTTAGCCCTCCTAGAGAACTAAAAACTCAAGATTATAGCTTCCCTCCTAGAGAACTAAGTGTTGGAGAGAGCCAAGATACAGACACCAGATAGATGGCATATAGGTCATTTGTAGCAGACAATGAATTTTAATAAACAGAGACATAGATGCATGTATTTTGATGGAGTAAATGAAGATATCTAAGTTGCTTAAGATTTTGGTATCAGTTGTTTGTTAAATTTATGCAGTTATTTGATTGTCTCCATTTTGATGCTTCTCTATTGTTTAAATTGATATAACAAGTTTATACTCAGTTTATCATTGTACATTTGCTATATATGCGTGATCTGGTTATTTGGTTCTCTAAAGTACGGATTAAAATCTTTTAATCAATCACAACAATTGGGAAGTGCTACTTGGATTAATAAGAAGAATCACATAACTAGAATTTCCATTCTATCTCAAGAAGAGTTTGTCAATTATTCACTTGCACGTTTACATAAGTTGTAAACAATTTTTGTGCCTGACAGTTTGAATTATTGCCATTATTGAAATCCATATTTGTAGATATTTATTAGACTCCATATACCCAATAAGGCACTGGTCTCCCCTTGTATTCTTTTATAATTTTCATTATTCTTATTTATTTTACACTTACATTTACAAATACACATACATATGCATTTACTGTTTTCATTTATTTCTCATGTAGTTTAATAGTTTGATCGATTTCATATTATATGTGTTGAAGACTTTAGAATTTCAATTACATTAATTTATGGATATGTTGTATCTATAACACTACAAAACCATATGCTCTTTGCATTTACACTTGCATTTAGAAATACACATTTATATACATAGATATAGATTTCTTTAATGATATGTTGCATTTATTGT
Source organism: Sequoia sempervirens (assembly GCA_007258455.2). Classification (NCBI taxonomy): domain Eukaryota; kingdom Viridiplantae; phylum Streptophyta; class Pinopsida; order Cupressales; family Cupressaceae; genus Sequoia; species Sequoia sempervirens. Next base: position 261,436,297 of record VDFB02000017.1, on the reverse strand, counting down.
TCTAGGAGAGCATCCAAGAATTGCATTTACATTTACATTTAAAAATACATATACATACATACATATATATATATATATGTGTGTGTGTGTGTGTGTGTGTGTGTGTGTATGTATATCATTTATATTCAGGTGTTTAGAAACAACCCATTAGGTTTGCACATGGATAAAAATTCATAAAATCAGATCTCCCATACATATTTTGTTGAAACCTAGGCTTGAACCTCTCTTTTCACATGTTTTTCTTCACAAAACTCTTGAGGACAACAACTATACCTTCTTTATTTCTCATCCTACACCCTATTCATGCATCCTACAATTACAACAGTATCCATGGGGCCTCTTACACAAGCTATAGTAATCACAAAAAGTGTAAGAGCCCCTTTATATCAAGTTTGGACTACAAAACCCTCAAAAATAGGGTAACCGGGCTGTATGCAAAGAAATGAAGCATTCTAACTCAAATCAACACCTTAAGCCCTCAAATCATATTCAAATCAAAGCTAACACATATCTTCACGACCTGGAATTAATTTCACATCAAAATATGACTGCATGTGACCGTACAGTGCTGCATAACAGGAAAAATACAGAAATTTTGAAGAAAAACATAGATTTTTGAATGTCAAGAGCTTGTATTTTAAATCCTCAACCATCAACAACCATTACAATGATCACTTTATGCCTTTTAAAGGCCTTTACATGTCAACCACTGAACAACCACCTCTACAACTGACTTTTTAATCTTTTATGATCACATGAAACATAAAACACACTAATTTCAAGGTTGTTAACATCACTATTGAAATGTTTTAATTTTTTGACCTTTCAAACATTAAAAAGTACATCATTAAATTAATTATGTAATGGCATAAAAATTAAAAACATCATGAATTAATTATGTAACCACATAAGTCAAATATAATTCTATCAAGAAATTAATATCAAATAGATAATATAATTGCATAACTTATACATTTCAATGTCATTGATCTTCTTCTTCATCCAACTTTTTGTCTGTATCATCGATCCAGATTCGACATTGTAAGGATTGGTCATATCATCATCATCATCATATCAATTTAATAATGTCATCATCCACACAGATATCATCTTCATGAACATTAACTCCTACATCATCATGATCTAGTTCCTCCTCTTCAACATCTTCGTCAGGGACATCATCAACTAACTGTTGATCCTGATCATCATCTACATCATCTTCTAGTTCTTTGGTATCTTCTTCTTCCACCACATTATACTTTACCAGCCTTCCTCTTGGATCATGTCTAATAACAAATGACCAACCCGGTTTACTTGGAACCTCTGAGTAAAATACCTGCTCACATTGGCTTGGAAGAACATAGGGCTCATTTCCAGCTTGCTCGATCGACCTTGTATTAACCATGGAAAATCCATTATCATGTTGAATAATAGTTCTCTCAGGATCATTTTCATTCAATCATAGCCTGTACCATAGAACGACGAACAAAATTAATCTAAAGGACTTAAAGTCATACTCAAGTATATCATCCAAAATCCCATAGTATCAATTTTCTGAGTCTTCTGGATGTATGTCGCTTCTAGATGAAACATTAGTCACCTAAAAGACTGCAATTATTCCAGAATTACAAGTTTTCTTCATGTCATCCAACATTTTGATTCAAAATTTACGACCATTGCACCACATAGCCTTGTGGTGTTTCACCTGCAATATGTCAAACATGTAAAAATTATTGCAATATCATCGCTTGATAAACATATTTATTCTTGGCCGAATGTATGCAAAGAAAACAATCTCAACACATATATACATCAATATAATTGAAAATAATTAAATAATATGGGTGATTGATATATTTATATGTACCTATTTATCTCTTAAACCATATGTTAAATCAATTTCCCTTTGTGTAACATTGGAATCTCCATTACGATGAGCTTCTTTAATCAATGAAGCCACACCTTCCCATGTTAATATGCGAGTAGATTGTTGACATCGTTCAATCCATACCATCACTGACCGCATTGTTTACATGGATAAATGTAGTGTGCATCCTACCTCAACGACTTTCAAAAAATTGGAAATTCATAACCATATAATTAGTTAAATACCACAGTATACAACCTTAATTTATAATTGATGTATATTGAAGATTAAAAATTAAATAAGTACAATATACATAAAAACCATATGTAAAATGTATTCCAATTAATCTCCATGACCATCTTATAATTATCTCTCACTTTCCTCAATCTACATTTCCATCAGTACCCTTCAATTTGTTATGTTAATGGGGTTGGGGATCCCAAATGCGATCTACATGGATCTTTGCCGCAAAACTTAGGAAGATATTCATCAATGCACACCATGGATGCAGGAACATATCCTCCACCATAGGTCCTCGCAGGATGTGCTCTTTTGTCTAACCAAAGCCTTCAAAATTATGCCTTCACCATCCACATTGGACTCCTTTTGGTATTGTGTCCACAATTCAACTTGGTACAGAGGGTGTTCTTAGTGTATTGAAATGTCAAAGACACTTTTTTCTAGCCTCTACATTAGACGAGGAATTTTTCTTTTCCAATAATTTATATTTTTTTTATGGGTTTTTTTAGATAACAACCTACAAGTGATTCAAGGCACAAATATATTAATGAGATTTAACAAAAATATACAGTATATTACATAACAAGTAAAACAAATGGCAATCATAAGATGTATACAACAAATTGAACAAATATTGCTACTTACCTCATGTATTTTCCAAGATCATATATAACTGGTTTACATTGTGTTGAAGTAACTGGGATATATAGAATGGATCAACAATTATAAAATATCTTTTTCGTTATTTTTTCAAAAGTAGTAAATATAATACACTGAAAAGTACATGCATTATACAAGTGTATATAATATACCAGAATAATTACCTTAATGAAGGTATGTCAATCATGCATTTTTATCCTTGACCCAAATTCACCTTTCTTGGTTATTATATTTTTATGTTCGGTAAATAAATCCTATGGAAATTGAATTTTTGTATGAATTCCTTTATATATTGTTTTGCTATTCGCTAGTAACCAAGGAAGGTAGTAATTTTGTTAATCTTGGTCTCCATCGCTATTTAATTGTTCTAGTACCTTTATTGCATGATTGGCTCTCAATGTCAATATAATTTTTGACAATTTTTCTTTTGTCATGCCTTCCATCCAGGCATATTTTCTATAACGCTTTTTTTATTCTTCTCTCCGTAATACCAAAACAAATGCACAATTTGTAGCTGCTCATAGTAGGGCAACCTACTAAATTGTCTGGGATAACTTTTTAGTCCCTGTGGAAGTCGGCCATTAATGCCTTGACGACCTTCATGAAGCATATAAGTTAAACAAATTAACAATGACAATAATTGTCAATTACAACATGAGTAACACAACACGATATAAAAATATAAATTCAAAACATATCATATATGATAGATAAACAATTTGATCCAATTAAGAACTTGATGATTACCCGTTAGTATTCTAACTTCCCATAGGCGAAAATATATTCTTCGTGGTTTTGATGTAGTCTCTCTTCCCATTGAAAAGATGCTTCTCAAGTAGTTCAGGTTTATGATTTCTATGTCACAGTTTCAAAACCATGAATGAATATTCACTGATCAATACAACTGCAGAACCAGATTTAATTGATCAATGAAAAGTATGAGATTCATTTTACAAAATTAAATATTGTTAAAGTGCAGACAAATGTTATAACATACCAAAAAAATGTGTTAGCCCTGGGGTATCATGAATTGTCCATACAAGCATTGCATGGAATTGAAATTGTCTTTGTCCTATTGGTCTAGAGACGTCATACATAGTGACACCATTCCATAAATTTAGTAACTCGTCAATAAGAGGCTCAATATATACATTCATATCTTTAACTTGGTACTTACCTAGTTGAATGAAATATATAACATTACATAATTATTATAATAATTTTATTATTGCAATATATATAAATTAAATGTACATGACTATTGAATGAAAAAATATAAGTCATTATGCAATAAATAAGAAAAATGAGATGCTACTACGCTAAAGAAAATTGATGTAAACAAATACCTGGAACAATCATTGAAAACATTATGTGCTCTCTTTATTGACATCCATGGAGGAATGTTATTGTTGATAACAAAAATAGGCCACACTGAGTAAATAGATCTTAGCTCTCCAAATGGATTGACACCGTCCGCTCCCAATGAAAGCCCGAGATTACGAGGTTCTTCTTTAAAGTGTGGCCATTTTTCCTCCATGTCCCTAAATGCAGAACCATCTGCAGGTATTCAAAGAATGTCATCTCCACTTCTATTCCATGCATGGTAATCCATAAATTGCACTAAGCTTAGCAATTCCAAATAATCGCTGCATACGTGGAATAATGAGAATATAACAAAGAACCTTTGCAAGACATCACCTTTGTTAGTTGATATGTTCGATATCTACTGATATGACATTCCAGGCATTCTGTTGCAAATTCATGTTGTTTATGATATATAATATGATCATTGGGACATGCATCTATTGCTTGATACTCCATTCTGATATCTTTCATAATGCCAGATAAATCTCGGTATGAACGAGGTAAAATATTTGATGGTGGTAACAAAAATTCACCAATCGATCTACAACAAAAAATAATTTGTTAATATAAAGAATATTAATGGTACATATTTCATCATTTATTTACTAGTGATGAACTAACAACAATTAAAATAGATGAAAAAAGATGATGTATATATGACATACCTTAACATCCGTAAGATTTCTAACTTTGATAAACCATTCATAACTTTCAAGTTCAACAACAACAATACAACAGAGAGAAGAGTTGTTTGGGAGCCTTCATAAAGGGACTCGTATGCCTTCTCAAGTACAGGTAAATCATGAACATCATCAAAGTCATCTCAATCATCATGATCAGCTCAACCACTAAATGTGTCATGGATCAATGTATCTGTACCATCATCTTCAACTGTGTTTTCTGGCGCATGATCATCTTTTTCCATAGGATCATTAACTTCATCTTCGATATTCACAGCTCCATGTTTGTCCGCTTGCAAAACCACATTCTCCGGGCCGTGATAATCCATATCATGTGCCCTAGGGTGCCCCACCTTTATAATAATGATAAACACAAATAAACCATGATCATGATCAAGTGATTTTTTATATATATAATGTTAAAACGATATAAACATTTACAAATTCAATCAATATAAACACAAATAATGAACAACTTACCAATGGACGATAATCATGACCCCCCTCAATGTGACCATGCTGCCTACAATGTTTCTCAACTGTTGTGATTAAAATTATCTCGGTTTTTAAGCCCTTTGCACTATTGCAAGGACAATAAGATTTCCATCACCCTTTCTTTTTCAATCTAGCCCACAATCACAAGTCTCTTCATTTTGTTCGACTAATATTATCCTATTACGATTTTTCTTTACCAAGCTTGACTATTTAGATCTTCAAAAAATATTAAACTCACACTTTAAATGCCAATTCTAAAACTTATTAAATTATGATTTTACTATGATTTCCATTAGACCTCCTAAAATCAGAATATTGAACTTGATCGCAAACTTCCTACAACAATGGAGGTAGCGAGCTAGTAAGAGCAAGTGACCCATTCCTAAGGAGCAACAAGTTGGAATCATCATTGCTAATGTCAATACAAATTTATCCTTTTAGTTAAAGATGCAATGTGTCACTTCTTATGACGAGCTTATCCCTAAGGCCCTTAACATTGAGAGAGCCCTAATCGCACAAGGAAGCACATGATGTGCGTGAAAGGAGGCATAGGATTTATTGTTGCTTATCTCATTCCTGCTCTGCTGATGACTAATCTTACATTGTTCCTGCTACTATTTGTAATCTAGGTATTTACTTGACATATATTTGCATAATCTCAAATTATTTAAGAGGATTTTGAAGTATCAATGTATCCTATATAGGGTTTAGAATGATTTATTTTAATTAAAAAAATAAATAAATGATGTATTTCACTGTAATTAGATAATGTGGAGATCTCCTAAATCTGCCCCATCACACTATCCTCTTTGGCACTGTATTCATTACTCCAGCTACTAGGGTTTTGCATGTGACATTTTCAATACCTTCATGACCGTGGCTTTTAAATAGATCTCAGTCTTTTCTTTAATCTTTTTCATGGTAACCCTTGAGTTCCATAATCCACCTTCAATCTCTTCTAAGAACGTTGTCTTAAGCTAGACTACATAGTATGCATATAAAGCAAGTCCTTCATACCGGCCATTGTTCCAAACCACCACTCACTGCCTTGCTTAAAATGTTGCCTCCATAAGCACAATAACATGTTTTAAAATCATGGTTTCCAGTGATTGACCATTAAGGTCACCACTTTCATCAAGATACAATGAGATTTTTGTCTTCAAGCTCAAGGCATTATGCAAGATAACATTGTGAATTGTTTGTTGTGTAACATTTATTTTCTTGCACATTTATCGCTTTTATTAACTTCCTTTAAGAGACCGGGTATTGCACCCCTCAGCTACAATCTCAACAGTCACTCACTATCACTTAAGATCTTCATGAGCATCCTCTATAAATCAAACCATGCCCCCATAGATCTTTTCTACTGGCCATGTGTGGACCCATTGTTTCATGGTATTGTAGGATCTTTAAGATCCTTCAACCTTATTGACACTACTTCATAGTCCACAAGGTATTCACTATTCTCCCCATCTTTGATGAGAGTTCTTAAAACATCGCTCAAACATGTAACCACCCATTATACATTAATGGCTAAGAAGAAACATTGAACCTATGATTACCATCAAGTATTTCATTTGGATAATAGCTCCTTGATTGCATTTTCCTTGTTCACTACCAAAAGTATTTGAAAACCCTTAAGGTCAGCAAGGGGGTAAGGAAACTCACTGCTAAAATCTCCACTTTACTATGCAAGGTTTGAGCTTTATTATCTTGTCACTGCTCACCCTCTTTTTGACTGTCACATCTCAAGTGACTGCCATTCTTCTTACCGTAGATTGTATTTACAAATGTCACTAAGCTACATAGTGTGCTTGTTATTGGCTACAATCTTTAGATTGCAAATTTTTTTATTAGCTACAATGTCTCAATCTTTCTGGTATTGCAACCTCACTAATCCACTAGAGTTATTATTTATGTTTCTACGGAGGCCTAGGGTTTGTACCCTAATCATGCTCTTACCAATGCTTCTGTTGGTATTAAAAAAAAACCTTAAATCTTGGGTCAGAAAATTAGTTGTCTTGACAGGGTTGTGGTATGATCTTGGATTGTATCCTAGAGTGTGTGGGAAGCTTGTGTTTGATCATTAAGGTATGTAAATCTAATTAGGAAAATGTATCCTATATAGCATGGGTCTTGTTTTAATACCTCCCATAATGGTTATTATCAGATCACATTATTATAGTTTGCGGTAACCCAAGATTGCATTCAAGTATGTAACAAACTTGGTTTGTAGTTTAAGCTATACAGTTTTAAGTAACATTCATAAGGTTTAGAAAATCTTGATCACTCTCTAGAATAGTCCATTAAACATGGGTTGTGGTTGAATGCACTACATAATTGATATAACACAACCACTCTGCATATCAAATAGAGTTATAGGCTCTTTATTGTAGCAAGAGGTAATCACTCTTGGATCATGCTATAATTACATCGTAACTTGTTAAACTTGAGACAACCTGAATGCACCCAATGATGATTGACACCTACATTATACAACCTGAATTAACTACATTATATGAGTGCCTCCATTTCTATCACAACATAGCCACATTAAAATTGGGTCACACATGAATGCATCATGTATTTGTTATAGCACAACTGTGCCACATGACCAATAGAGTTATGGATCACATAATTAAAGTCACAAGAATCTGTTCCTTGGTTGTGATCTTATGGTGATTCCACACAACAAAATCTGGACATGAAATTCTGAAAACCCTAAACCTCTAAAAATGAAATCTGATGACATGTTGCTTTAAAATATGATTTTCAAACTTGGAACTTCAAATCTGACTTCACAACTGAATTCTGCAAAAAGACAATGACTACCCTCAACCTGGCGATATCTTCAATTTTTTCTGATTTTTCCCAAGAAAATCATCCTTAGTTCTCCACAAACTGTCTCAAGTAGAGAAAATTCGCAAGTATAGAAAAACACTATCGCAATAAATCAGTGAACTCACTTTTCTTTATGTCGGCCACAATTTGATTTTTTTCTTATTTTTCATGTTTGTCAAAATTTCGATGAAACTAATAGTCAAAATTTTGACGAAACTGATAGTCGAAATTTCGACGAAACCCAGGTTCGTCGAAATTTTGACGAACGTCAGTGATAAAGTTTTAAAAAATTGAAAATTACACATCAAATTTTACAAGCACCCAACAATACATCAAATTATACATATTTCGTCAAAAAAATTTGTCAGATTTTGCAGTCAAATGAGTTTGTGCCTCCTGAAGTAGACACTAGTCGCACCCCTAGCAAAGCCCATAGATGAAGGAACTTTCTGTCTATGAAGGGTTTGGTGAAGATGTCTTCAATATGCTCTGATGTAGAATAATAATTAAGATCAATGATGCCTTCCTGAATCAGCTCCCAACTGTAGCATATGTATCTCAATGTGTTTTGTCCTCTGGTGATGAACTAGATTCCTTGAGATTTGTTTAGCACTCTGATTATCACAAAAGATGACTATAGGCTTTCAGAATGGAATGCCAAACTCAGTGAGAATATTCTGAAGCCAAATAGCCTCTGTGGTGGCATTAATTGCCCCTCAATACTTAGCCTCTATAGATGAAAGAGCAATTATAGTCTGCTTCTTGCTCGACCAACAAACTAGACTAAAACCAAGAGAGAAGCAATATCCAGAAGTAGACTTGCGATCCTGAGAATCGCCTACCCAATCTGAATCTGTATGTCCCACTAAGTCAATATCCACACCCGCTGCATAGTGAATACCATAACTGTGAGTACCCTTAATGTAGTGGAGGATCTACTTAGCTACCTTCCAATGCAACTCATGTGGCTTGAATCTACAGACCATGCCCACAACATATGAAATGTCGAGTCTCATATGAGTCAAGTAGATGAGACTCCCAACAAGCTGTCGGTATAAAATGCCATCAACCAAAGGTGAGGAACACTTAGCCTCAAGTTTGACCCCTGACAGAAATGGAGTCGGTGCAGGCTTACAATCAACCATGTGAAATTGAGAGAGCATGTCAAGTGCATACTTGGGTTGTCCAAGGAAGATACCTGAAAATGACTGAGTGATCTCAATCCCCAAGAAATAATGCAAAAGAACCAAGTCTAACATCAAAAATCTATCATGTAGAGAAGTTTTCACCACCTTGATGGTGGATGAGTGACCCCCAGTGATCAACAAGTCATCAACATATAGAACCAAAAATGTGAGAGTGTCACCCTGGTGTAGAATGTAGACAATTGGATCATAATGACATCGAGTGAATCCAACTATCAGAAGGAAGGAGTCCATCTTGGCATACAAAGCTCAAGGAGCCTGTTTGAGGCCATAGAGAGACTTTTGAAGACGACACACAAGTGAAGGATCTTGGATGAACCCTTGTGGTTGCTCCATGTAGATTTCCTCCTGAAGGTCACCATGAAGAAAGGCACTCTTCACATCATTTGATGAACTTCCCAATGATGGGCTGCAACTATAGCAAGGACAAGTCAGATGGAATTGATCTTAGCAACTGGTGCAAAAGTCTCAGAGTAGTCAATCTCAGAAACCTGGGAGAATCCTTTTGCAACCAAGCAAGCCTTATACTTATCAACTGGCCCATCTGATACAATTTTTTTCTGATAGATCCACTTGCATCGAACAAGTTTCCTTCCTTTAGGAAGAGGAACTAGATCCCATGTGTGATTCCTCTCTAAGGAATTGAACTCTTCTTACATTGCAACATCCCACTCGGGAATACCTGGAGCTTCTTGAAAAGGTTGTGGATCAGAAGCTGAAGCAACGAAGAGATGAGGAGCCTGTTGAAACTCTGACCTGGTTCTTCTAGTATCTAATAGATCACCAACCCAATCACTTGCTGATTCCAATGTATGACGAACCCAAAGAGGTGCAAGGGATGGAGAGTCTGGATGAGAATCATTGCCCTCTGAATGATGACTAGGAGAAGAATATGAATCCACATCATCATTGTCACCATATGCAGTGGAGGAAGAAGACTCCTCATCAAGATTAGGAGGATTAAGATCCTCTAAAGAACTGTCATCATGATGCACGAGCTCCAATATGATAGTGGAGGGAGAAGTGTTAAGAGAAGAACTCAAAGGCCTCTCCTCAAAACAAACACTCCTCTCAATGAACAACTCATGAGTGGTAGGATGGAGAAGCCTATAGCCTTTGACATCATCTAGATACCCAACAAATATGCAAGGTTTGCTTTGTGGATCCATAGCCTTGTGTTTCTCTGCTGGAATGTGGGCCCATGCAAGAGAGCCAAACACTCTAAAGTGCTTAATTGTGGGTTTCTGACCAGTCCAAGCTTGAAAAGGAGTTACCCCCTTCACAACTTTGTGAGGAACTCTATTCTGGATGTAACATGCATAGTTGATGGCCTCTTCCCAATATTGAGGTGCTAAAGATTTGGAGTGAATCATACAATTAGCCATCTCTTTTAAGGACCTATTCTTGCATTCTGCGATACCATTCTGCTGAGGACTGTATGGAACTATGTGTTGCATGTTGATACCTTATGAAGCACAAAATTGTTCAAATTGATGATTAACATATTCACCCCCATTATCTGTATGCAAAATCTTGATGAACTTCCTAGACTGTTTCTCTACAAAAGCTTTGAAATCCTGAAAATGCTCAAAGACCTTAGACTTATGTTTGAGAAAGTAAACCCAAGTGCATCTGGAAAATTCATCAATAAATTTCAAGACATATCTAGCCCTGCTAAAAGATGGTTGTGGAAATGGTCCTGCCAAGTCACTTTGTACCAACTCCAATAACTGAGTAGCCCTCCATGCTTTTCCTTTATCATATTTCTCCTCAGGATGCTTACCAAGAATGTATCCTTCGAAAACACCATCAAAAAATTGAATAGAAGGCAACCTTGTAACCATATCCTACCGACTGAGTTGCTGTAAGTAACGGTAGTTCAAGTGGCCAAACCGTTGATGCCACAAAAAACTCACCTCATTTGCACGAGTGAGTAAGGATTTCGAAGGAGAGTCAGGAACAAAGTGAGAAAACTGATATAGTCTGGACTGATGATCTATTTTTCCCACAACAACTGTAGACTCATTATGAATTTCACTGATTACCACTGTATTTGGAGTGAACTCAACTCACTTGCCAGTACCAGTGTGAGTGATCTGATAAACATATAGGAGATTAGTTGACAAAGATGGAACACAAAGAACATCCTCAAATGTCTCTTCACCCATATCAACAGACCCTTTCCCATGCACTTCAATAGGAGTGTCATCACCCAATAATATGGTAGGCATAGAACATGGCTCCAAAGAGGTAAAATTATCCTCTGATGAGGCCATGTGTTGCGAAGCACCCGAGTTAATGATCCAAGACTCTGGTTGTGAAACAACAACTAGGGCCTTACCCTTTCCTTTCCCCTTACTTTTGTCTGTTTCCTTAGAAGACCCTTCTGATGAACTTTGTTTGACTGAATCAGGCACCTTGATATTGTTTTTTCCTAGAAGATGAGAAAGGTGATCAATTTGCTTCTTCAAACACTTATGTTCATCATGACCAGGCCTCTTACAGTAAGAACACTTGACATTCTCCTTCTTAGGTTGATCACCTTTTGATGAAGAGGTCTGATTATTTGCTTTTGAAGTAGCAGATTTCTGATCTTTCTTCTTCTCTCCTTGGTTCTTTTGTTTCTTATCTTGCTTACTAGTCCCTTTCTATTTTTTTGTGCCTTGATTGACAGCTAAGGCATGTGACTTAGAGGGCTTAATTGTACCCATTAGAACCAATTTTTCTTACTCCCTAGAAAACTCTACAAAAAATTCATCTAGAGAAGGAATTTTGTAGGTTGAACCTAGGGCACATTTTGTAGCATAGAATGTAGAAACAAATACATAATAGTTAGGACCAAGCTTAGAAATAATACTCAAGATCAGTTGCTTATCATCCTTCTTGATTCCACATTGTTCTAACTGCAATCTAATGGCCTTCAATTTTGTGAAGAAGTCCTGTATAGTGTCAAAATTACTAGGACTTAACCCTATGAGTTCATTCTCTAACTGACGACCTCTTAACTCATCCTACTTACCAAAGAGGCTTTCCAATTTAGTCCACACTTCATTTGGTATAGTGACAGATTCAATGTGAAAAAGAAGGTCAGGAGAGACTGACATGCACATAGTACCAAAGGCTTCATCACATTTGTTGAACCATTTAATCTTTTTTGCATCATCTTTTGGTTCAGCTTCAAGTCCCATTGTAACACGATGATATCCATGTATTTTCAAATATATTATCTTAGATGTCCATTCAAAATAGTTATATGGAGTCAAAATTGGAAGTGTAGATGCATCCATGAGAGCAGAAAAGAAGATTGCAAAGAAGAAAGAAAAGTGCGAAGAAAGAAGACACATGAGACACCCCCCCTTTCCACTAGTATCAAAAATCTGAAAAAGAAAGCCTTGTGATTTACCCTTCAATATCTTTCCTACACCTTTTTCTTTTTGAAAAGAAAATAGATTACAAAAGTGAAAGATATGATTTATTGAAGGTAAAAAAAAATGCAGAGATTCAACCTATAATATCTGATAGAAAGAGACAATTTTTTTTTTATCAAAACCTTCTTGGATGAAAAGTGCTCCTTTCTAGCTTTTCGTCAAGTATTCGTTTGTGAAAATCTAACACCCGAGGAAAAAGTTATGCAACTTTGAAGAATAGTGCAAAATCTGCCCGTCATAAACGACTCACGCCTATTTTTGACTTGATTTCTGCAAAATTTATCAACTTTTTGTAAAAAGTAACAACTACCCAGATGGTTTTTCGACCTTGGGATCAAAACCCATAATTTTTTTTTTCTGAAAATGAGTGGTAGCTAGAATTTTGAAGCCAAAATGAAAACGGCTCCAGTAAAAATTTAAGAAAATTTTTACTCTGATTTTGGTGAAATAAAAGTCAATCTTGACTTCCTAAAGCCTTCTGGACACTCTAGAAATGCTAAAAAACCTTCTAATATTACCAAAAAGATACAATCACACAGATCTCATAGGAACAAATACATATATAAACCAGATTAAACATATGTTTATTTTTCCTTTAAACTGTTCTGATTCTCCAGGTCATTCAAGGATGCAGGAGAAGAGCATACTTAGTTTTTGAGAAAAACTTCAGCAATATATGAGTCTCAAATCTCTCAAAACAAATTCAGAAAAACAATGAACTATACTAGACAAACCTGGCTCTAATACCATGTTGGATTCTGCAATAACTGAGACATGATCTGTTGTGGGTAGTAGATCATATACACTCCACTCAACAAATGATTGAAAATCAAAATAGTAGAATGGAGAAGAAATCTGAAAGAGAGAAAGATAATATAGAGACAACACTATAAGAGAATTTTGAGAAGACTCTCGGCACTCTCATAGAATGATAATTGAACTAGCTGAACTAGCTAAACTAGTGAAGGTGAGAGGAGAGTGCTCAATATATAGAAGAATAAAGGAAAATACATCCAAGAGGTGCATTAAATCCTACTACCTATAAAAGGTGGGAGGTTATCACCTACTTGGTAAATGACAAGACATGTGGCATAACCTCCTCAAGTGAAGACAGGAGAGAAGTGGCACATAAATCCAAAAGAGGGTGAGAAACCCAACTACCCCATAAAATACTCAAGTAAAAACAAAATGGTGGTTATGAGAGGTGGCACAACAAGCCAAAAGAGGATGTGTAACTCAACTACCCATGTGTTGGGAGAGAGTGACTCATGTAGTTGTTGTATTTTTCCACGTGTCCTCATATTACCACATCTAATAAACCTAAGAAAGCTTAAATAATATGTGTAGGAAAAAATAAATACCCCAAACATAACGAAAATAAAAAACCTATACTAACACTATCCAATCCTAGATGGATTCTAGTAAAAGACATTCCACACAAGCTTTGGGCTCTTATCCCTCAGTTACTTGTGCCTCTACACTCTATAATGGGGCTTGACAATTTGAGGGTTTCTCTCCCAAACATGAACACAAGGGTTTTGATTGCCCTCGCTTTAAATCAAGAAGTTCTAGACTTCTTAGACATACACATGGACTATGGGATAACTCATGCCAAGTTGAAATGCTATGTGGTCTTAACGCTTGCTATCTGTGTAGATGCGAAGGCCACTTAAGAAAAGATTGTCCTATTATTTAGAAGAATAAATATAAGGGTAACCCTAACCCTAGAAAACCAAAGGTTGTCTCTGCATTAGGTGTTGGGATTGAAAAAATGTGGATAGGAACCCTAGCCCCCTGCAACTTCCTTGCAATGTTGTCTCTGAGGAAATATTTGTCCCAGACCTAGACTCCTCCTCTTAGCCCTCCCCTGAAGTGGTGCTAAACCTCCCCAATCCAGCCCCTACTCCCCCGAGCCCTACAATTGAAGGTAACCCCTTCACCCCCTACTTGAATTGGAAGAAAGAATTGTCCCCTCTCTAGTCCCAAACCAAGATATCCCCAATCCTGCTAAAGAGGCCCTCAAGGAAGCAGAAGTAAGTGACACCTCTGGTGCATCCAAACTATATGCACAAAAAATTGTAATGAAGAACTTAAGGAAGAATATATTGAAAAAATAAAGGAGCTAAAATTGGAAAAGCAGATCCTAAAACCCTCCTGTATAAAAAATTTAAACTATCAGACCCCCAATTGGGTGGAGCCCCTGATTGCAGGCCAAATGGAGGGGTTGCAAGGCTTGGTGTGGAAGAGAATCATGCAGATCAGGGGGTCTCCATATAGGTACTGGATACCCCGAAGGCACTATAGCTCATTCAACCCCAAGCCCTATGGTGAAAGAAAACTCTATATCTGACATGAACATTGATGAGAAGGAGGTACTAATGAGAGATAGTACCCTGAGGGCACCCATCTGCCAGGTTGGGAACCTTGAGTTAGATACCCCTGAGCCAAATGGAGGAGACTCCACCTTAATGGGGAGTGGTAAAAGAAACTTTGATCATGTCATTGAAAGTGTGAACAAAATGCAAGAAATCTTAAAATCCTTAATTGTAAGAAGTGATACTACTCTGGTCTGATCAAGACTTAAGGGGGTAATCAAGAGGGAAAAATGATTCAATTGCTGATAAAACTCCTAGAATTGGGGTAGGAAAAGATAATGGATCAACAAGATAAATTGGGTGCTTAGATGATGAGCATGCCATTGATGAAAACAAAGGGATAGTTATCAACCTCCCACTAGGCCCAAAAAGGAGAGGTGGGAAGAAAGGATGTGTCATCAAGATCAATGGTGGCAACCTTATGCTGAGTAAAAGCACAAGGAAAAAGATAAGTATTGTGCTACCTACCCAAGCACCAAGAGATTGGAAAATGGGGACTCCTCTCCTAGATATTTTGAGATGTTTAGGAAAGACAAAGAGACCTATCCAACCCCTGCTACTAATGAACATTAACTACACTTCATGAAATGTGAGGGGTCTAGAATCCCCATACAAGAAATACCTGGTGAGAAGGTTTTTGAATATGTAAAAGGAAAAATACTTTATACTCATGCAATAATTAAAGGCTACTGGACTCACCCTTGAAACCAATCAGAGGTTTATTTGGAATAATTCCTTTGCCTTGGTCTCCAAGAATGATAAAGGAAAAGGGGAAATACTATACTAATGGCCAAAGTATGGGAGAAGTTCCTCACTGGAAGTGGAATGTCCCCTTGTAGTAGAGCAGTTTGGGAAACCTTTGAGAAAGATGGAGCTAAATTTGGTATTTGCTCAATCTATGCCCCAAATGCCTACAAAAATCATACTGAACTCATGAAATGGCTTGCAGCCCTTCCCGAAATGCCTTGGATCTTTGGGGGGGACTTCAATATGGTGGAGAACATGGAAGATTAAAAAGGTGGCCTTGACATGGATTGGAAAGGGAGTCAAAAATATGTCTAGACAAAATTAAAAAAAAAGCTCAATTTGATGGACCCCCTAGAAAAAAGGAAGGACCAATGTAAATCTATGTGGTATACTTGGTGTAATTCATATAAAGGAGGAAGGAGGATATACTGTAGATTACAAAAATTCTATGCAAATAAAGATTGGTACAATTTCACCCCTTTGGATGGAGGTCAAAGTGTGAAGGTCTACACTTACACATTCTCTGATCATCATCCAATCAAAGCCACCTTGATTTTGAACTCAGCCAGGGAAAAAGAAAGAAAGAAG
The DNA here is from genome assembly GCA_007258455.2 of Sequoia sempervirens. Classification (NCBI taxonomy): domain Eukaryota; kingdom Viridiplantae; phylum Streptophyta; class Pinopsida; order Cupressales; family Cupressaceae; genus Sequoia; species Sequoia sempervirens. The sequence continues at coordinate 261,419,806 of VDFB02000017.1, read as the reverse complement.
GGATAAAATTTCATTCTCAATGCTAGCTTGCTAAAAGATGAGAGTTGCAAAGCTACCGTTTTCACCCTTAGAGAGATTAACAAAATTATCTTTGGGAAGGAAGAGGAAATCAAAATGTGGGAAGCCAATGTTAATGGGTGGAGAATACTTTTCCAAACTATTGGGAAACATATGGCACTAGAGAGGAGTAGAGAGGAGAATCTCCTCCAAGAACTGTTGAGGATAGAAATAAGACTGAAAAATAATCCAGCTGATGAGAAGGCTAATGAGGAAATGGTAATGGAAAATAATTCCTTCAAAAGGATTCAAGCTCACAAGCTACAAGGCCTAAAAATAAGATCCTAACTCAATTGGATAGAAAATGGAGACAAGGCCTCCAAATTCTTCTTTAGGTTCTTAAACGAGAAAGGGGTGAAAGAACAAATAGACCAAATTTGTCATAATGACATCCTATTCACCAATCAAGAGGATATTTCAAAATAGTTCTTCAACTGCTTAAAGGAACTCTTCTCATTTGAAGGTGATATTGAGGAAGGAAGACATACAAGGAATCTGATAAAAGGGATGATTCCCCCAAAAATATCCCAAGAAGATGTTGGATCCCTAGGTAAGGATATCAACAAAGATGAAATCAAAATTTCCATTAACTCTATGAGAAATGTTAAATCACCGGGGGCTGATGGCATCCCAGTTGAGTTCTATAAGACCTTTTCAGAATGGATCTATGAGGATCTCCACCAAGTAAAATTGGAATCCTTTGAAAAAAGATTGCTGGGGGACAACATCAATAGAGGAATCATCAGGTTGCTACCCAAGGAAGGAGATAAAACAAATATGAAGAACTGGAGACCAATAACCTTGTTAAATGTCTCCTACAAAATCCTAGCCAAAGTACTAGCATTGAGACTAGTCCACATTCTTCCAAAGTTCATAAAAAGCACACATACAAGCTTCATCAAGGGAAGGCACATTCTAGAAAACCTCATCACAAGTTGGGAAGCCATGGAATGGAGTAGAGTCTCCAAACAAAACTCAGCTATGTTGTTGTTAGATTTTGAAAAAGCTTATGATAGGGTGGAATAGACCTTCCTAAGAGAAAATTTTGAGGCCTTTGGCTTGCCACATCATTTTTGTAACATGGTGCACACATTGTTGAAAGATGCATCAGCCCAAGTGGATATCAATGAAGCACTATATGAAAAATTTATGCTTGGGAGGTCCATAAGATAAGGTTGCCCCCTAGCACCGGCCCTGTTTTTCATAGCTTATGATGCTCTGCACTTCCTGCTAAGAGGCATTGCTGCAACACCAAGAGTAAAATGACTCAGGCTTCTAGACAATAGTGAATTATTAAATATTCAATTTTTTGATGATACAACAATCTTTGTAGAAATAGAAGATGAAAACATTGAGAAGCTGCTATGCAACCTAAGTATATATTGCAAAGCCTTTGGAGAAAAGATCTCTAGAGAAAAGTCTATAATGTTGGGTTAGTCAGATAATCATCTAGAATGGTTGCAAAGGTTTGAATTTCAATGGGGAGGCCCAAACAAATAGGTTAGATATCTAGGCATCTTGTTTGTAATCAACCTATTAGTTCTCAAAAATGCTGGTTTGAAACCACAAGAGGTTGCCAAGCTCTTGAGACGTTTTAGGCTAACGAACAAGGCCAAATGGTATATTTGAACCTTCTTCTCTTCAAGCTCTGCCATACCTAGGCAGGTGCACCTATGCAAATGAGGCAGACTTAGACTATCTATTTCCTACTTGAGCAATCTATCCACAATGGCAATTGGGAGTGGGATAGATGAAAGCTTAATAACTACTACTGAAATTTGAGATGTGAATGTCTGAATAAGATTTTATAAAATTCTAAAATGGAATTGGTATGACTAGTGCCTACTTCTATTGGGATAATGGAGTCAAGAGGTAAATGATATGTGTGTCCTATTTTTGGATAAAATTTGAATTGTTTGGAACTTTTATGAGTTTATGCCTGGCATATAGGTGCAAGGATGCAATTATCAAGTTCTTATTGATCCAAATGACCTTTTCTAGATTACTGTGATTAATTAAAATAATTTAATCCTTCCTTGAAGGAGCCAATTAATTGAACCACACAAGAGCAGCAAATGTGCTTTGATAAATTGAAAATATCCTTGATACATCAATTTAAATAATAAGGAAATTTCAACCTTGGAGACAACTGGATAATATTTTCAATTATTTCAACAAACAACTGACACCATAATTGGATCACCAAATTTATGCATTCTTCTCCATTATATAATTTTAAAATATTTTACAATATACAACATAATGTTCTATTGAGGTGACTGACCAACCCATCCCACTACCTAACCTACTGCTTCCCTCCTTTATGATTTTATTTCACCTTATATATATACATTGTTTTTCCAGGGTTACAACTCTTCACAACATCCGTTTGGTGTAACTCTTCTTTTCGGTGTAGCTCTTCATTTAATTATCTTCGGTAAAATAAAATATTTAATTGGTTTCCTTTGGAAAATTAAATATTTTAATCTTTATTGTCTTCATTTCACAATAATTCTTTTGCTGGAAACTTCACATCCATTTTTCACCCACTGAATATAATTTGGGTAAAAACAATTACCCGCCTTTTAACTCTTTGGTAGAATTTTTTTTCCTCCTGGTGAGAATATTTTACCTTGTATTTAATTTGTGCATCTTTATTCAGCGTGAAATAATCTTTGAGTAACAATAATCTCCGTGAAAAATAAAGTATTTCATAATACTTTAGTATTAATTCTTTCGCCAACAATTTCTCATTTATATTTACTTTTGGGGAAAATATTTCTC
>VDFB02000017.1:261406377-261416865 GCA_007258455.2 Sequoia sempervirens | reverse complement strand
TTAATTCTTTGAATTAAAGCCTAAAACAAAGAATCTTTTACCACAATGGTGAGATGAACAAAACAACCCTTGATCATTTTATTCAAAATTCAGATATGCTTGTAAAATGGAGAGACATGAGTTTGAATTAATCATATCAATTCAAATGCCAGTACTGTCATAAAACATCAAATCCCCATGAATTCAAAACCTACTATAGAATGACTCAAAGCCTAAATTGCATTTTCCCTAAAACCATCAGACTTTACAATTTTCTCTGCAACTTCATCTAGACTCGACCAAAAATATCTAACTTGCTAACCTGTACTTCTGGCCTTGAAATCCTTCTTATAGAAAAAGGAGCAAACAAGCATCGAGCCAGAAAGCACACGTGTCACCACCAATTGGACCACCTTGTGATATTCCAAAAATTTGTTACAACAGCAATCTCCCTAGAGAATCTTCTTTTTCATCGTGCCTGCTGAGAATGGTTGATGCAGCAACAAAAAACTTCAAGAATTTCGCACCTAGACTGTCACCAAAAAAAAAAAACTGGAATCTATTGCTGCTGCTGACTGGTTTTGTCCCTTTATTGCGATTCCTCCCCTACACTCTTCCTCGATTAAAATATACATTTACCCATTAGGTGGTACTCTCTTCATCGGAGTTGGCCAATCAAAGGTGATTACTTTCATTCTATAGGCTTTATAAGGTTTGTACTTAGCGCCACCTGATTTGCTTCTCTTTCAAAAGACTCCAAGAATGAGCTAGTGCTAATGATTTTGTCCATACTGCTCACCAAAAAATCATAATCTGAGTCATCACAAATTAATCTAATTTGATCATTGATGACCTCATTTGCCCGATCCTGCCACTGTTGGAGTGACCTAATATTTCCCTACTCATCAATTATGTCAAGTAAAAATGTGCTACTCCAATCATCAAAGTTATTCACCAACTCTTTGATCTTCCTACTCAAGTCATCTAGTAAGGTCTGAAAACCTTGCAATGACTTAACTAACACCTGAGTAGGCTTTAATAAATTGGGCCTATTATTTATATCAAACCTTGAAGCTTTATACATTATGTCTAAATCATTGGCCCTAGGGATCCAATTTTCAATTAATGGTACTACTACCTCCTGATCCCTATCAATATTCTTTATAGCATCTAATAATAAAGAATATAAAGAATACACAGATGATAATTTTTCATCAACTTTCTCATTCAAATGCCTCAATACAGTATTAACAACCTCCCTTTGCTTTAAAAGTACTCCCTCCTTAGTTTCCTTCAAGGATGCCTGTAACTCTGCAATTTTGTACATAAGTTGATTGTTTGTAGGATCAACAGAGCATTCTATTTCTTCATTAATTAGCTCCAAAGAAGGGCTAAGGGAAGGATTTTGGTTGGGGGACCCCGGTGTAGAAACAATCGGAGATGCAAGAGGTACTGACCCTGATGTGGAAGGGACCCCCGGAGCACTTGATGTCTCCCCAATCTGCTTGTACTTTAATCTGTCCACCTCAGTCTGCAGCTTAACATTCCTTTGTTGCATCTTGCTATATTCCCCAATTATGAAATTGTACTTCTCCATTAGGCTTTTCTTTTCAGCAACCTTTTAGGCCAATTTGGCCACATTTACAATAAAATTAATGGCCTTTGTGGTTGAGGTCTCTGAAGCTCTCTATATTATCAACCCTCCTCTTAAATTTGGGTTAATATCAGTACATTTGGCTTTCTCCCTTGAGGGCCCAAAGCCCAAATTGCCAAGGTCTCATATTCTTCACTAAAGGAAAAATCTTGCAATACTGTCTTGACCTTTTCTTCAGAATCTTGCAAGGGATATTTGGACTTCAAAATAGTGTTAAAAGCTACAGCATCGGTAATGTCCCACTCAAGAAAAATCAAGACACCAACTTGATTTACGAATTTTCTCCCCTCCTCAAGAGTGATGCTCTTGAATTCTCCCATTAATTCATCTCTCACTTCATCATCATTCTCTTGGTCACATCAGTAGATTAATCATAATGTCACCTTGGGATCACATCACCATGAAAGAACTTCATCCAACATCCTTATGAGTGCAGGTACCACCAAATGGGTATTTTTCAGATCTATCTTCCTCGAGCGAGGGAAATTCAGGAAGAGAAGAGGAAAGCGAGACATGTAGTATGTCTAAAAGAGGGAGATCAACTAGAGGTCAAAAGATTAGAAGGAAATTTTGTAAACGCATGGAATTTTTTCTTATTGAAGGGGAGTCATGTCCTTATGATGATGAGAGCATAGGCGACGTCGAGGTTCCCTTGAGGTACAAACATCTACGGAAATAATGGGTACCCAAGGAACTTCCTCCAATAAACACTGATTTTTGTGTCAACAAGAGGATATATCACATAGCACCATCGTCATTACATAGTTTGGGCCTATTTTGCATGGACGACATAAAGGTCTGTTATGACAAAGTTACTGAATTGATGGATTATGTCGAACCCTATTACAGTTACAAAGATTGGATGCAACTAGCTCAATATACACGAAGTATGCGTAGGTATGCACTGTCAGCAAATTATATACAACTAAAATATAAGGATCCAAATAAAGGAGTGGCTCTATACATTGACGGAAGGCCAAAAGCATCAGGGAATATTGTAAGGTTTATAAATAGTACATGACCTGGGTCAACAAATAAGCAACCCAATTGCATTTTCGAGCGCGCAAGGGAAATTGTGTATTCGTATGTGCGATAAAATCAATAACTATAGGGGAAGAGTTGCTAATCGATTACTATTTGAATCACTTAGTTACAAACACAATTACTATGGGGGTGGTACGTACTATGTACCATTTTACCCAACCTCCAATTAATGACTCCAATATAGCATTTTATTCTTATGTTTTTTTTCGTAAGACTATTGGTTTCATTTCGGTAATAGTTTTTTATATTTAATTTTTGTCATAGCGGGACATTGATCGTATGGAGAAGGATCCGACCTAGAGCACAGATCACAATATATCTTCAGGCGCTTCTACCTGATAGGTTTACCTCATTGTAATTGTACAAATTAGATACAAGCAAAATATTTTATTATTATGTTTTTTTCATAAGTTTATTCTGTTAATTTCGATAATGTTTTTAATATTCTTGTTGCAGTCAACTGATCGGGGAAAGGCACCAACAGTAGATGAGAGCATCCATAGGGAAGTGCAGTCAATATTATGTGATGATGACATCACTTATTCAACAAACCCTCTCGACATGATAAGGAAGACCCAAAAAAAATGCAATGAAGAAATCCTTAAGTTGTTATTCATAGTGCCTCAAACAAATGAGATAAGAGAGAGGGTTATTGACTGAGAGATCAGAAAACTTGCAAGTAAGTTGTCATGAGGTCTTTAATTATAACATAAGTTCATTCATGGTTTTATATTTTGTACTCTTTATGTCTTGAACTAAAATGTGTTGTTTTTATAAGTTTTTGCATCCTCATGATACATTCACGGCCATGATCGAGTCTGCCAAGTGCTGCAGAGAGGAGTAGGGGTTGGTACAAGTGTCCATCCTGATCTTCCTACGCATACATCACATCATCTGACCCCATCATCCGTGCCTATATTTTCATCTGAAATGTCGGCAACACATACCATGTAGGCATCTATTAGTGCACCCTCTAGCAGCGAACACATGCCAGAACATGCGTCAGGACATGTACCTGGGGATGCAAAGGCCACTAGTACTAGTCATATTTTAGCAGCATTTCCTAGATCTTCCCATATTACTAGTATGGGAACATTTCCGGTCACATTTGTGGTGACCGAGGATTTCGTTCCAATAAAGATAGAGAAGGTCCCAAGTACTTTAAAATGTTTTAATTATTATTATATATAATCCAATTGAAATTTACTTATAGATCGCTCTTTTTAGACTATTCATCCCATGATCATTTTGTAGGAAATGATGTTTTTTATAAACATCTAAGTGATATTACATTGGAGCTTTTCGGGCCCACCATATGTACATGGTGGAATGCCCAAAATCAAGATTTAAAATATGAGCTCATTAACCGTTTAGTTGTGTTGTTCGGTGATAAAACATTCAACCGAACCAAGGTCCTTAAGAAAGCCGGTACCTATCTAAAGTATGTGAAGGACCAATATAGGTCACATTTAGATAAGAACAAAAAGTATGAGCGTCCCCCCATGATTCCGGAGAGGGAGTGGAAGGACCTGGTGTCAGATGGAAAGGAGAAGGCTGAAAAGAAAAAAAATGAAAGACACCACCGGGCAAAGGAAGGTATGTGATACTATCAACAATGTAATTATATATTGATTACTCTTTCTTTTTACATAATCTAACATATTTCAAACTTTTCATAGGTTGCCCAACACATTGAAGGCAACAAAGGCAAGACTAGAAAAACACGGGCAGCACAAACTTGGCTCTGGTGGTTATATGAAATTAGCCGCACGAATTGTAAGTATCAATAAATGAAATATTGTATCCAAATAATAAATTGAAAAAAAATTTGGTTTTATCACACCATAGAAGCAAAATTCATGGTCTTATGCAAAAATGTAGGGCTTTGAATTCAACAGAGTTCCCACAGAAGAGGACCTGAAGATTGCCTTCCAGCAAGGCTATGGAGTCGTGGCTAAATGCCTAAGAGTCTTGACTGGGCAAACACAATCTTCCACTACATCTAACACACAGGTAAATAAACTCAATAAAGTTTATTTAAAATTGAATACTTGTGCAATCTATTGAATATTAATTTCCACCATAAAGTAATTACATGCCTATTTGTTTTAAACATTCAAGCAATGATAATATTGCACATGACATTGGAATGCGGCCTAGTGAGGGTGGAGCACAACATGCAGATGAAGGTCATGGTGTGCATCCCAGTACTTTAGAGCATGTAGGCGTGATCATATGCTGACATAGTCGAGGCTAGAGAAAGATCTGAGGGAACATGATGTGGCCCCATCAAGTAAAGGGCCACTCTAAGTTTTTTAAACATATTTAATTGCAGGTGAATATTAATTAATGTAACCTTTTGTGTTTCAACTTTAGAAATAATAGGCGTGATCAGCGTGTTGAGCATGATCGGAGCTAGAGAAAGATGAGGAACTTGTGATGTATTGCTCAGTGAAAGGACCTCTGTGTTCTTTTTTAAACATTTAATTTCAAATGGTGTGATGATTAGTAGTAGCCAACCTTTAGGTATTGGCTGGGATTCGAATTTTGAGAGGGTGTTCGGCATATTTGAAGCATGAATCCTGTAAAAAGTTTAGGAACATGATGCTTTGGTGTATCAATTGAAAGTGTTCTTTTAATTAATGAAATGCCTTAACAACTAATAAACATATTGAACATTTCTTTGTTATTACATGATTTATACAGCATACGTGTGAAAGATGACTAGAGTGTACATTAAATATCCTGGCGAGGAGAGCGGGGAACAACACAAAAGGGGGGACAAATGATTTAGAAAATGATACTCCAGTTCAGATTTTTTAGCTTTAAAAAGGAAACACAAAAAAAGTGATTGTAAACATATCATGACAACCATATTTTTGATAATATGTAAAAACTAAAAGAATGAATATTATATGTTAATGAATGAATGTGAATATGTTAATTAATGAATGTTATATGTTAATGAATGAATGTTATATGTTATTAGTGGATGAATGAATGAATGTTATATGTTATTAATGGATGAATGAATGAATGTTATATGTTATTAATGGATGAATGAATGATTAATGTTATATGATTGGGTATGGGGAATTGAGAGTGATGTGAGGTGGGGGGAGGGGCCAAATGAGCTTCCACGTCATGTGCTTGGCCTTGTTAAGTAGAGAATATTAAACTATTCTCTAAACAAAGAGAAGCTCAATAAGGTAATGCACTTTTCAATATAAAAAATGCATAGTTTGAAGCATCAAACCAATATGAAAAGATGAAAGAAAGTGCTAACTTTTCACTATGGTGAAGAAAAAATGACTCTTTATACCCTGAATCCATGCTCTGCATCATAATTTGAAGTTGTTTCCATTCTAATGTTCTGAGTTTAGTTTGTTTGTATGGCTTTGTATGAATACCACATAGTGTTGTGTGTGGATTTGGTTTCAAAGCTCTGTTTCTTCTGTTTTTAGTGGTGACATAACTCTAAATTTGACTTTTGTGCATAACAGGTTAGTGGAAAAATTGACAGCTCTGAAGGGTTTAGAGGCTCGATTGAGATAGATACATGGATATTTGGATCTTGTTGTTGATGGGATGCTTCCACTTAACCATGAAATTTTGTACCATCTGCAGGTATGCAAAATTTCTCTACTTACATTCATTCTTGATCATAAAATGTTTCAATAGTATTAATGCTTCAAACTTAAGATTCCATTTCATTGTTATAATGATCAAAATGTTATACTTTGCTATACATTTCAATCATTCTCTTGCCCCCCTTTTCTCTCTCCCACCCCAAGGCCTTTTTTCTTTGTCACTTTAAGATTCACATTTCTGTCTCATTTACACAAATTTATTTGAAGCGATAGGAGTGAATAAAGATATGTAAAAGATGATGGATTATGTCTAAACAACAACTTTCATCTTATAGCTAATTAAATCCTTAATATTTGAATAGTTTAGAGCTCGAATAATGCTTGTAAATGCATGTGTAGCAATAAGGGAGCCTATGTGAAGATTGAAATTTAAAACATCACTTTGGTATTTTTCCTTAGGCAGTGAAATGATATTTTGAGTAATACAAACCTACACACACATTGATATTTTTCGGCATTGCATTAAGGAATTTTTTTTCTCTTACACCTACCCTCAACTAGACATGGAGGTATATAATATTGGTTTCTGGGTTTTTTCTGTAAGTAGTTAATTTCATAGAGGAAGACTAAAATATTCTTAATGTCCTGTCAGGTGTGAAAGCATATGAATCACTTGCTGAAGGCATCATTTTGTATTCATCCAAAAACCGGTTTGTTCTTTTTTTTTATGTTTCTTGCATGTGTGTTTTTTAGGCTCTAGAGATGTAGCTCAGCTCTTTCCTTTGCACTTTTCATCTATTTTGATGATTACAGTAGATTGTCCTCATAATTTTTTATGTAGATCTGTTTGTAACCTTATTTTCTACTAATCAATTTGCAAACCAATCACATATTAAGGACCATTTCACTAACTTGTAGTCATCCATTACTTCATATGTTGCAGGTTGTGTCTGTGTGCCAATAAATCCTGATGATTGCGAGAACTTTAATCCTACAAGTGTACCCAATCTTTCTCAAGTAAAAGTCTTACCTTATTTTATAGTACTTTGATAGTTAATTGAAAGGTGCTTCTTTTTTAGTCGAGATAGTTTAGTACAGTTAAAATATGGTATTAGGTAGGCGACTAGTAAAGCGAGGGTCCATTGAACACAAATTACAGAGACATAATTTCTTGGACTATGAATAGTGTTACAATTATAATTATTTCTCCTATACCTACCTCTACATTAATGAAAAAAAAAGAATGGCAGGATATTGGAAGTTCATTACATGTCTCATGTATGTTAATATTTTGTTTTAAGTTGTTCCAGAGCTTGATTAGGTCAAGAATATGTTCTACAAGCTTTTTTTCTCTTGACCTTTGTAGCATTTTCCCTACATTTTTCTCTTCCAAGTAGGGCGTTTGAACTCCTTCCTTGTTAGCCCTTGGTTGTTCTCCAGGAGTGTAATGCTTTTTCTATGCATCTTGTAGTTTGTATGTAAGATCAATCATCTCTTATGAAGCATGGATAACCTTTCATGGAATTTTTGTTGTGATTAGACAATTGCCATTGTGAGAATAATCATTTAATTTGTATGGAAGTAAGTCTTTTTCATATTATTTGACTTGGTATTGTAAACTTGTTTTTGCAGGATTCTCTAGGGGGGGACAATAGAACTGTGATGATAGGTAGAGTTTTACAACACCATAAATCATTTGGCATTATCAATATATTGCTTATAGAATACTCTGTGCAAGTAAAATGGAATGTACAATGACAATTGGTCTCGAATTCAAATCTGAATATAAGTACATTATACACAAGAAGATGGTATCTATTCTATGATTTAAAGAAGCCCAAAATAAGAAAATTAATAGGTTCCATCTGTTTACTTGCTCTTAGACACTTGTTTAATCGGCGAGACCCTCAGAATGTCTTATTGATAACCAGCAGTGTTCAAAACTCCTGAAGTGGTCAGATCGGTGTGACATTGGATCTGTCTTGCTGGCGAAAGTCATCAACAAGACATGGACTATTAGAGTGATTTTTCTATCTTGTGTCAATGATTGATCTCTCACCGATGGGTTGGCTTTGATGGTCATCGTGAAGATTCTCCACGATGACATGGTGTAGGTCTATTTAAAACTCCTGAAGCGGTCAGATTGGTGTGACATTGGATTTGTCTTGTTGACAGAAGTCATCGGCAAGACATGGACTATCGGAGTGATTTTTCTATCCTATGCCAATGATTGATCTCTCACCGATGGGTTGGCTTCGGTGGTCATTGCCAAGAGTCTCCGCGATGGTACATTTCAACAAATATTTTTAAAAAAAAATTGCATTGTTTTGTCGCAATTTCAATGAAATCCACCGATGAATCACCAAAAAGGTCTAACAAAGTTGCTATAGCTGCGACAAAGGCTTCGTCGTAACTCCTTTCCCATTTCATCGAAATGGCGATGAACTTCTGGTGTTGTTTCGATGCTTCGGAAGAGCCATTGCAATTGCATTTTGGTTATAATTTGTCGGTGGATACACGAAGTTGTTGTCAATATTCTGACAAACATCTGAGTCATTTTATGATGCCAACGACCGACGAATCTACGCTGTTATTTCGACGTTTAATTCGTCATCAAAATTTTGACCAAAAAATGGCAATGAAAATTCTTTCGTCAATTCGTCGATTTTTTCACAAATGTTTGTCGAACGACCAATGAACGTTTGTCAGAAAATGGAGTCAAATTCAATAGTGAGGGGCTTCTTAGTCCTTTCTACTCTCTCTACTTTGGGGGGTATTTTCTCTCTCTATTTAGGGGGGCTATTCCTCTTATGGGGGGCTTCTTCTTTTGGGGGGATCTCTATGTACATGGGTACCTAACATGGCCTCATTTTTCGAGACCCATCTTTTCACCCACCTAAGCTACACTTAAGGGGGGGTGTTAGTGTAGGTTTTTTATTTCTGTTATGTTTGGGGTATTTATTTTTTCCTACACATATTATTTAAGCTTGCTTAGGTTTATTAGATGTGGTAATATGAGGACACGTGGAAAAATACAACAGCTACATGAGTCACTCTCTCCCCACACATGGGTAGTTGAGTTACACATCCTCTTTTGGCTTGTTGTGCCACCTCTCATAACCACTATTTTGTTTTTACTTGAGTAGTTTATGGGGTAGTTGGGTTTCTCACCCTCTTTTGGATTTATGTGCCACCTCTCTCCTATTTAGGTTATGCCACATGTCTTGTCATTTACCAAGTAAGTGATAACCTCCCACCTTTTATGGGTAGTAGGAGTTAATACACCTCTTGGATGTATTTTCCCTTATTCTTCTATATATTGAGCACTCTCCTCTCACCTTCACTAGTTCAGCTAGTTTAGCTAGTTTAGTGGTCATTCTGTGAGAGTGACGAGAGTCTTCTCAAAATTATCTTGCAGTGTTGTCTCTATTTTCTCTCTTTCTCTCTTTCATATTTCTTCTCCATTCTACTATTTTAATTTTCAATCATTTTTTGACTAGATTGTATATGATCTACTACCCACAACAAATCATGTCTTAGTTATTGCAGAATTCAACAAATAGTGCTAATATTTCTTCCATGTTTTCCCCATGCGCCCAGTATATTGCCCTAAAGACACTTTTTCCAACTTTCCAAAACAGGTTCTTAGTTACTTTTTGTTGTATTTTGTGATTTTTAAAAATGACAAGAAACAAACACTTTTGCATCATTTGATAGAAAGATATAATAATACCCATTTTCTTATGCCAAACATTTGCAAAGAAACCATCCAAAAAATTTCTAGGAGTATTATTGACATCCACAGCAGCAAAAGAGAAAGCCATGTTTCTAAGTTTTTCCCTTTCTAACATTATCACACCTTTCATTGCATTATTTGGAGAAACAAGGAGCCTCAATGGTAAGGCGGATGGTTCCTTACCTCTTTCCCCACCATTTTTGTTGAATCCCTCACCACCACCATAGGAGACAACTTCAAATGTTTCTCTTGTCATGACAGGAGTCAGCTCCTCAACAATGACCTCTTTGAAGGTTTTTGAGTTTTCTCCAATCGTCGAGTGAAAACCAACAATAGATTCAAGGGGTTAGGGGGGTTTATAATCCCCCCTTAATGTATTTCGAAGCCTCCAAAGCCATGCCAAATGAAGTAAATGTAGGGAACAAAGGTCGTACCTAGGGGAGGAGAGCCTCCCCCACACACCCAGGAGACAAACCCTAACACAA
>VDFB02000017.1:261377268-261406277 GCA_007258455.2 Sequoia sempervirens | reverse complement strand
TACAATTTTTTGTGCATATAGTTTGGATGCACCAGAGGTGTCACTTACTTCTGCTTCCTTGAGGGCCTCTTTAGCAGGATTGGGGATAGCTTGGTTTGGGACTAGAGAGGGGACAATTCTTTCTTCCAATTCAAGTAGGGGGTGAAGGGGGTACCTTCAATTGTAGGGCTCGGGGGAGTAGGGGCTGGATTGGGGAGGTTTAGCACCACTTCAGGGGAGGGCTAAGAGGAGGAGTCTAGGTCTGGGACAAATATTTCCTCAGAGACAACATTGCAAGGAAGTTGCAGGGGGCTAGGGTTCCTATCCACATTTTTTCAATCCCAACACCTGATGCAGAGACAACCTTTGGTTTTCTAGGGTTAGGGTTACCCTTATATTTATTCTTCTAAATAATAGGACAATCTTTTCTTAAGTGGCCTTCGCATCTACACAGATAGCAAGTGTTAAGACCACATAGCATTTCAACTTGGCATGAGTTATCCCATAGTCCATGTGTATGTCTAAGAAGTCTAGAACTTCTTGATTCAAAGCGAGGGCAATCAAAACCCTTGTGTTCATGTTTGGGAGAGAAACCCTCAAATTGTCAAGCCCCATTATAGAGTGTAGAGGCACAAGTAACTGAGGGATAAGAGCCCAAAGCTTGTGTGGAATGTCTTTTACTAGAATCCATCTAGGATTGGATAGTGTTAGTATAGGTTTTTTATTTTCGTTATGTTTGGGGTATTTATTTTTTCCTACACATATTATTTAAGCTTTCTTAGGTTTATTGGATGTGGTAATATGAGGACACGTGGAAAAATACAACAACTACATGAGTCACTCTCTCCCAACACATGGGTAGTTGAGTTACACATCCTCTTTTGGCTTGTTGTGCCACCTCTCATAACCACCATTTTGTTTTTACTTGAGTATTTTATGGGGTAGTTGGGTTTCTCACCCTCTTTTGGATTTATGTGCCACTTCTCTCCTGTCTTCACTTGAGGAGGTTATGCCACATGTCTTGTCATTTACCAAGTAGGTGATAACCTCCCACCTTTTATAGGTAGTAGGATTTAATGCACCTCTTGGATGTATTTTCCTTTATTCTTCTATATATTGAGCACTCTCCTCTCACCTTCACTAGTTTAGCTAGTTCAGCTAGTTCAGCTAGTTCAATTATCATTCTATGAGAGTGACGAGAGTCTTCTCAAAATTCTCTTATAGTGTTGTCTCTATATTATCTTTCTCTCTTTCATATTTCTTCTCCATTCTACTATTTTGATTTTCAACCATTTGTTGAGTGGAGTGTATATGATCTACTACCCACAACAGATCATGTCTCAGTTATTGCAGAATCCAACATGGTATTAGAGCCAGGTTTGTCTAGTATAGCTCATTGTTTTTCTGAATTTGTTTTGAGAGATTTGAGACTCATATATTGCTGAAGTTTTTCTCAAAAACTAAGTATGCTCTTCTCCTGCATCCTTGAATGACCTGGAGAATCAGAACAGTTTAAAGGAAAAATAAACATATGTTTAATCTCGTTTATATATGTATTTGTTCCTGTGAGATCTGTGTGATTGTATCTTTTTGGTAATATTAGAAGGTTTTTTAGCATTTCTAGAGTGTCCAGAAGGCTTTAGGAAGTCAAGATTGACTTTTATTTCACCAAAATCAGAGTAAAAATTTTCCTAAATTTTTACTGGAGCCGTTTTCATTTTGGCTTCAAAATTCTAGCTACCACTCATTTTCAGAAAAAAAAAATTATGGGTTTTGATCCCAAGGTCGAAAAACCATCTGGGTAGTTGTTACTTTTTACAAAAAGTTGATAAATTTTGCAGAAATCAAGTCAAAAATAGGCGTGAGTCGTTTATGACGGGCAGATTTTGCACTATTCTTCAAAGTTGCATAACTTTTTCCTCGGGTGTTAGATTTTCACAAACGAATACTTGACGAAAAGCTAGAAAGGAGCACTTTTCATCCAAGAAGGTTTTGATAAAAAAAAAATTGTCTCTTTCTATCAGATATTATAGGTTGAATCTCTGCATTTTTTTTTACCTTCAATAAATCATATCTTTCACTTTTGTAATCTATTTTCTTTTCAAAAAGAAAAAGGTGTAGGAAAGATATTGAAGGGTAAATCACAAGGCTTTCTTTTTCAGATTTTTGATACTAGTGGAAAGGGGGGGTGTCTCATGTGTCTTCTTTCTTCGCACTTTTCTTTCTTCTTTGCAATCTTCTTTTCTGCTCTCATGGATGCATCTACACTTCCAATTTTGACTCCATATAACTATTTTGAATGGACATCTAAGATAATATATTTGAAAATACATGGATATCATCGTGTTACAATGGGACTTGAAGCTGAACCAAAAGATGATGCAAAAAAGATTAAATGGTTCAACAAATGTGATGAAGCCTTTGGTACTATGTGCATGTCAGTCTCTCCTGACCTTCTTTTTCACATTGAATCTGTCACTATACCAAATGAAGTGTGGACTAAATTGGAAAGCCTCTTTGGTAAGTAGGATGAGTTAAGAGGTCGTCAGTTAGAGAATGAACTCATAGGGTTAAGTCCTAGTAATTTTGACACTATACAGGACTTCTTCACAAAATTGAAGGCCATTAGATTGCAGTTAGAACAATGTGGAATCAAGAAGGATGATAAGCAACTGATCTTGAGTATTATTTCTAAGCTTGGTCCTAACTATTATGTATTTGTTTCTACATTCTATGCTACAAAATGTGCCCTAGGTTCAACCTACAAAATTCCTTCTCTAGATGAATTTTTTGTAGAGTTTTCTAGGGAGTAAGAAAAATTGGTTCTAATGGGTACAATTAAGCCCTCTAAGTCACATGCCTTAGCTGTCAATCAAGGCACAAAAAAATAGAAAGGGACTAGTAAGCAAGATAAGAAACAAAAGAACCAAGGAGAGAAGAAGAAAGATCAGAAATCTGCTACTTCAAAAGCAGATAATCAGACCTCTTCATCAAAAGGTGATCAACCTAAGAAGGAGAATGTCAAGTGTTCTTACTGTAAGAGGCCTGGTCATGATGAACATAAGTGTTTGAAGAAGCAAATCGATCACCTTTCTCATCTTCTAGAAAAAAACAATATCAAGGTGCCTGATTCAGTCAAACAAAGTTCATCAGAAGGGTCTTCTAAGGAAATAGACAAAAGTAAGGGGAAAGGAAAGGGTAAGGCCCTAGTTGTTGTTTCACAACCAGAGTCTTGGATCATTAACTCGGGTGCTTCGCAACACATGGCTGCATCAGAGGATAATTTTACCTCTTTGGAGCCATGTTCTATGCCTACCATATTATTGGGTGATGACACTCCTATTGAAGTGCATGGGAAAGGGTCTGTTGATATGGGTGAAGGGACATTTGAGGATGTTCTTTGTGTTCCATCTTTGTCAACTAATCTCCTATATTTTTATCAGATCACTCACACTGGTACTGGCAAGTGAGTTGAGTTCACTCCAAATACAGTGGTAATCAGTGAAATTCATAATGAGTCTACAGTTGTTGTGGGAAAAATAGATCATCAGTCCAGACTATATCAGTTTTCTCACTTTGTTCCTGACTCTCCTTTGAAATCCTTACTCACTCGTGCAAATGAGGTGAGTTTTTTGTGGCATCAACGGTTTGGCCACTTGAACTACCGTTACTTACAGCAACTCAGTCGGTAGGATATGGTTACAAGGTTGCCTTCTATTCAATTTTTTGATGGTGTTTTCGAAGGATACATTCTTGGTAAGCATCCTGAGGAGAAATATGATAAAGGAAAAGCATGGAGGGCTACTCAGTTATTGGAGTTGGTACAAAGTGACTTGGCAGGACCATTTCCACAACCATCTTTTAGCAGGGCTAGATATGTCTTGAAATTTATTGATGAATTTTCCAGATGCACTTGGGTTTACTTTCTCAAACATAAGTCTAAGGTCTTTGAGCATTTTCAGGATTTCAAAGCTTTTGTAGAGAAACAGTCTAGGAAGTTCATCAAGATTCTGCATACAGATAATGGGGGTGAATATGTTAATCATCAATTTGAACAATTTTGTGCTTCAGAAGGTATCAACATGCAACACATAGTTCCATACAGTCCTCAGCAGAATGGTATCGCAGAATGCAAGAATAGGTCCTTAAAAGAGATGGCTAATTGTATGATTCACTCCAAATCTTTAGCACCTCAATATTGGGAAGAGGCCATCAACTATGCATGTTACATCCAGAATAGAGTTCCTCACAAAGTTGTGAAGGGGGTAACTCCTTTTCAAGCTTGGACTGGTCAGAAACCCACAATTAAGCACTTTAGAGTGTTTGGCTCTCTTGCATGGGCCCACATTCCAGCAAAGAAACACAAGGCTATGGATCCACAAAGAAAACCTTGCATATTTGTTGGGTATCTAGATGATGTCAAAGGCTATAGGCTTCTCCATCCTACCACTCATGAGTTGTTCATTGAGAGGAGTGTTCATTTTGAGGAGAGGCCTTTGAGTTCTTCTCTTAACACTTCTCCCTCCACTATCATATTGGAGCTCGTGCATCATGATGATAGTTCTTTAGAGGATCTTAATCCTCCTAATCTTGATGAGGAGTCTTCTTCCTCCACTGCATATGGTGACAATGATGATGTGGATTCACATTCTTCTCCTAGTCATCATTCAGAGGGCAATGATTCTCATCCACACTCTCCATCCCTTGCACCTCTTTGGGTTCGTCATACATTGGAATCAGCAAGTGATTGGGTTGGTGATCTATTAGATACTAGAAGAACCGGGTCAGAGTTTCAACAGGCTCCTCATCTCTTCGTTGCTTCAGCTTCTGATCCACAACCTTTTCAAGAAGCTCCAGGTATTCCCTAGTGGGATGTTGCAATGTAAGAAGAGTTCAATTCCTTAGAGAGGAATCACACATGGGATCTAGTTCCTCTTCCTAAAGGAAGGAAACTTGTTCGATGCAAGTGGATCTATCAGAAAAAATTTGTATCAGATGGGCCAGTTGATAAGTATAAGGCTTGCTTGGTTGCAAAAGGATTCTCCCAGGTTTCTGAGATTGACTACTCTAAGACTTTTGCACCAGTTGCTAAGATCAATTCCATCTGACTTGTCCTTGCTATAGTTGCAGCCCATCATTGGGAAGTTCATCAAATGATGTGAAGAGTGCCTTTCTTCATGGTGACCTTCAGGAGGAAATCTACATGGAGCAACCACAAGGGTTCGTCCAGGATCCTTCACTTGTGTGTCGTCTTCAAAAGTCTCTCTATGGCCTCAAACAGGCTCCTTGAGCTTTGTATGCCAAGATGGACTCCTTCCTTCTGATAGTTGGATTCACTCGATGTCATTATGATCCAATTGTCTACATTCTAAACCAGGGTGACACTATCACATTTTTGGTTCTATATGTTGATGACTTGTTGATCACTGGGGGTCACTCATCCACCATCAAGGTGGTGAAAACTTCTCTACATGATAGATTTTTGATGTTAGACTTGGTTCTTTTGCATTATTTCTTGGGGATTGAGATCACTCAGTCATCTTCAGGTATCTTCCTTGGACAACCCAAGTATGCACTTGACATGCTCTCTCAATTTCACATGGTTGATTGTAAGCCTGCACCGACTCCATTTCTGTCAGGGGTCAAACTTGAGGCTAAGTGTTCCTCACCTTTGGTTGATGGAATTTTATACCGACAGCTTGTTGGGAGTCTCATCTACTTGACTCATATGAGACTTGACATTTCATATGTTGTGGGCATGGTCTGTAGATTCAAGCCACATGAGTTGCATTACAAGGTAGCTAAGCAGATCCTCCACTACATTAAGGGTACTCACAGTTATGGTATTCACTATGCAGCGGGTGTGGATATTGACTTAGTGGGACATACAGATTCAGATTGGGTAGGCGATTCTCAGGATCGCAAGTCTACTTCTGGATATTGCTTCTCTCTTGGTTTTAGTCCAGTTTGTTGGTCGAGAAAGAAGCAGACTATAATTGCTCTTTCATCTATAGAGGCTAAGTATTGAGGGGCAATTAATGCCACCACAGAGGCTATTTGGCTTCAGAATATTCTCACTGAGTTTGGCATTCCATTCTGAAAGCCTATAATCATCTTTTGTGATAATCAGAGAGCTAAACAAATCTCAAGGAATCTAGTTCATCACCAGAGGACAAAACACATTGAGATACATATGCTACAGTTGGGAGTTGATTCAGGAAGGCATCATTGATCTTAATTATTATTCTACATCAGAGCATATTGAAGACATCTTCACCAAACCCTTCACAGACAGAAAGTTCCTTCATCTATGGGCTTTGCTAGGGGTGCGACTAGTGTCTACTTCAGGAGGCACAAACTCATTTGACTGCAAAATCTGACAAATTTTTTTGACGAAATATGTATAATTTGATGTATTGTTGGGTGCTTGTAAAATTTGATGTGTAATTTTCAATTTTTTAAAACTTTATCACTGACGTTCGTCAAAATTTCGACGAACCTGGGTTTCGTCGAAATTTCGACTATCAGTTTCGTCAAAATTTTGACTATTAGTTTCATCGAAATTTTGACAAACATGAAAAATAAGAAAAAAATCAAATTGTGGCCGACATAAAAAGAAAAAGAGGTAAGGTTCAGCGATTTATTCAGATGTAGTGTTTTTCTATACTTGGGAATTTTCTCACTTGAGATAGTTTATGGAGAACTAAGGATGATTTTCTTAGGAAAAATCAAAAAAAATTCAAGAAGATATCCCCAGGTTGAGGGTAGTCATTGTCTTTTTGCAGAATTCAGTTGTGAAGTCAGATTTGTAGTTCCAGGTTTGAAAATCATATTTTAAAGCAATATCTCATCAGATTTCATTTGTAGAGGTTAAGGGTTTTGAGAATTTCATGTCGAGATTTTGTTGTGTGGAATCACCATAAGATCACAACCAAGGAACAGATTCTTGTGACTGTAATTATGTGATCCATAACTCTATTGGTCATGTGGCACAGTTGTGCTATAAAAAATACAGGATGCATTCATGTGTGACCCAAGTTTTAATGTGAAGCTGTATGTTGTGATAGAAATGGGCACTCATATAGTAATAGTTAATTGGGTTGTATAATGTAGGTGTCAATCATCATTGGGTGCATTAGGTTCATGCCAGAACAACAGGATTCTGATGTAATTATAGCATGATCCAAGAGTTATTACCTCTTGCTACAATAAAGAGCCTATAACTCTATTTGATATGCAGAGTGGTTGTGTTATATCAGTTATGTAGTGCATTCAACCACAACCCATGTTTAATGGACTATTCTAGAGAGTGATCAAGATTTTCTAAACCTTATGAATGTTACTTAAAACTGTATAGCTTAAACTACAAACCAAGTTTGTTACATACTTGAATGCAATCTTGGGTTACCACAAACTATAATAATGTGATTTGATAATAACCATTATGGGAGGTATTAAAACAAGACCCATGCTATATAGGATACATTTCCCTAATTAGATTTACATACCTTAATGATCAAACACAAGCTTCCCACACACTCTAGGATACAATCCAAGATCATACCACAACCCTGTCAAGACAACTAATTTTCTGACCCAAGATTTAAGGTTTTTTTTTAATACCAACAGAAGCATTGGTAAGAGCATGATTAGGGTACAAACCCTAGGCCTCCGTAGAAACATAAATAATAACTCTAGCGGATTAGTGAGGTTGCAATACCAGAAAGATTGAGACATTGTAGCTAATAACAAAATTTTGCAATCTAAATATTGTAGCCAATAACAAGCACACTATGTAGCTTAGTGACATTTGTAAATGCAATCTACGATAAGAAGAATGAAAGTCACTTGAGATGTGATAGTCAAAAAGAGGCTGAGCAGTGACAAGATAATAAAGCTCAAACCTTGCATAGTAAAGTGGAGATTTTAACAGTGAGTTTCCTTACCCCCTTGCTGACCTTAAGGGTTTTTCAAATGCTTTTGGTAGTGTTAGACAAGGAAAATACAATCAAAGGGGCTGACTATCAAATGAAGTAGCATTAATTGTCCATAAGGTTCAATGTTTCTTCTTAACCATTAATGTATAATGGAAGTAGTGGATTGCATGTTTGAGTAGTGTTTTGAGACTCATCAAAGATGGGAGAATAGTGAATAATACCTTGTGGACTGTGAAGTTGTGTCAATAAGGTTGAAGGATCTTAAGATCTACAATACCGTGACAGTAGGTCCCACAGTAGTAATTAGAAGTCTATAGGGCATGTAGTTTGATTTTATAGAAGGATGCTCATGAAAGGAATCTTCAAAGTGATAGTGAGTGGTTTGTTTGAGAATTAATGGCTGAGGGGTGCAATACCGGTCTTAAAGGAAACAAAAGCAGTAAATGTGCAAGAAAATAAAGAGTACACAACAAACAATTCACAATGTTATCTTGCATAATGCCTTGTAGGAGCTTGAAGACAAAAATCTCATTGTATCTTGATGAAATTAATTTGGGCATAATGGTCAATCAGGAAACCATGATTTTTAAAACATGTTATTGTGCTTACGGAGGCAACATTTTAAGCAAGGCGGTGAGTGGTGGTTTGGAATAATGGAAGGTATGAAGGACTTGTTTTATATGCATACTATGTAGTCTAGCTTAAGACAACGTTCTTAGAAGAGATTGAAGGTGGATTATGGAACTCAAGGGTTACCATGAAAAGGATTAAAGAAAAGACTGAGATCTATTTAAAAGCCACGGTCATGAAGGTATTGAAAATGTCACATGCAAAACCCTAGTAGCTGGAGTAATGAATACAGTGCCAAAGAGGGTAGTGTGATGGGGCAGATTTAGGAGATCTCCACATTATCTAATTACAGTGAAATACATCATTTATTTATTTTTTTAATTAAAATAAATCATTCTAAACCCTATATAGGATACATTGATACTTCAAAATCCTCTTAAATAATTTGAGATTATGCAAATATATGTCAAGTAAATACCTAGATTACAAATAGTAGCAGGAACAATGTAAGATTAGTCATCAGCAGAGCAAGAATGAGATAAGCAACAATGAATCCTATGCCTCCTTTCACACACATCATGTGCTTCCTTGTGCGATTAGGGCTCTCTCAATGTTAAGGGCCCTAGGGATAAGCTCGTCATAAGAAGTGACACATTGCATCTTTAACTAAAAGGATAAATTTGTATTGACATTAGCAATGATGATTCCAACTTGTTGCTCCTTAGGAATGGGTCACTTGCTCTTACTAGCTCGCTACCTCCATTGTTGTAGGAAGTTTGCGATCAAGTTCAATATTCTGATTTTAGGAGTCTAATGGTTGGAAATCATAGTAAAATCATAATTTAATAAGTTTTAGAATTGGCATTTTAAAGTGTGAGTTTAATATTTTTTGAAGATCTAAATAGTCAAGCTTGGTAAAGAAAAATCATGTCAGATAATATTAGTCCAGAACAAAATGAAGAGACACTTAATAGATTGTGGGCTAGATTGAAAAGAAAGGGTGATGGGAAATGTTATTGTCCTTGCAATAATTGCAAGGGATTAAAGACAAGATGAATTTTAATCACAACAACTGAGAAATATTGTAGGTAGCATGGTCATGTTGAAGGGGGGCATGATTATAGTCCATTGGTAAGTGTTCATTACTTGTGTTTATATTGATTGAATTTGTAAATGTTTATATGGTTTAACATTATATATATAAAAAAATCCCTTGATCCTTGATCATGGTTTATTTGTGTCTATCATTATTATAAGGTGGGGCACCCTAGGGGCACATGATATGGATTATCACGGCCCGGAGAATGTGGTTTTGCAAGCGGACAAACATGGAGCTGTGAATATCGAAGATGAAGTTAATGATCCTATGGAAAAAGATGATCATGCGCCAGAAAACATAGTTGAAGATGATGGTACAGATACATTGATCCATGACACATTTAGTGGTTGAGCTGATCATGATGATCGAGATGACTTTGATGATGTTCATGATTTACCTGTACTTGAGAAGGCATACGAGTCCCTTTATGAAGGCTCCCAAACAACTCTTATCTCTGTTGTATTGTTGTTGTTGAACTTGAAAGTTATGAATGGTTTATCAAAGTTAGAAATCTTACGGATGTTAAGGTATGTCATATATACATCATCTTTTTTCATCTATTTTAATTGTTGTTAGTTCATCACTAGTAAATAAATGATGAAATATGTACCATTAATATTCTTTATATTAACAAATTATTTTTTGTTGTAGATCGATTGGTGAATTTTTGTTACCACCATCAAATATTTTACCTCGTTCATACCGAGATTTATCTGGCATTATGAAAGATATCGGAATGGAGTATCAAGCAATAGATGCATGTCCCAATGATCATATTATATATCATAAACAACATGAATTTGCAACAGAATGCCTGGAATGTCATATCAGTAGATATCGAACATATCAACTAACAAAAAAGGTGTCTTGCAAAGTTCTTCGTTATATTCTCATTATTCCACGTATGCAACGATTATTTAGGTGCTAAAGCTTAGCACAATTTATGGATTACCATGCACAGAATAGAAGTGGAGATGACATTCTTCGAATGCCTTTGGATGGTTCTACATTTAGGGACATGGAGGAAAAAAGGCCACACTTTAAAGAAGAACCTCGTAATCTCAGGCTTTCATTGGGAGAAAACGGTGTCAATCCATTTGGAGAGCTAAGATCTATTTACTCGATGTGGCCTATTTTTGTTATCAACAATAACATTCCTCCAAAGATGTCAATAAAGAGGGAGCACATAATGTTGTCAATGATTGTTCCAGGTATTTGCTTACATCAATTTTCTTTAACGTAGTAGCATCTCATTTGTCTTATTTGTTGCATAATGACTTATATTTTTTTCATTCAATAGTCATGTACATTAATTTATATATATTGCAATAAAAAATTTATAATAATTATGTAATGTTTATGTTCATTCAACTAGGTAAGTACCAAGTTAAAGATATGAATGTATATATCGAGCCTCTTATTGATGAGTTACTAAACTTATGGAATGGTGTCACTATGTATGACGCCTCTAGACCAATAGGACAGACAATTTCAATTCCATGCAATGCTTGTATGGACAATTCATGATGCCCCAGGGCTAACATATTTTCATGGTATGTTATAACGTTCGACTGCACTTTAACAATATTTAATTTTATGAAGTAGATATCATGCATGCTTTTAAAATAATCTATTCATTATATATAATTATAAAAATTGACATATTTAATCCAATTATATATGATCTTGAAGGTCTTCAAACAAAGGGAAAATTTGCATGTCCAATTTGTGGTCCAAAGATGAAATCTCGTCATTCAACAAGTTTAAGAAAGCAAGTGTTTGATGAGTATAGGCACTTCCTCCATAGAAATCATAAGTATCGAACTACTGAAAAACATCTTTTCAATGGGAAAGAAGAGACTACATCAAAACCACGAAAAATGACACCTCGCCTATGGAAGTTAGAATATAATAAAATTAATCATCAAGGTTATACATTGGATCAAATTGTTTATCTATCATATATGATATGTTTTGATTTATATTTTTATATTCTGTTGTGTTTACTCATGTTGTAATTGACAATGATTGTCATTGTTAATTTGTTTAATTTATATGCTTCATGAAGGTTGTCAAGGCATTAATGGCCGACTTCCACAGGGACTGAAAAGTTATCCCAGACAATTTAGTAGGTTGCCCTACTATGAGCAGCTACAAATTGTGCATTTGTTTGATACAATACATATCAGAAAGAATATAACAGAAACGTTATGGAAAATATTGGATGGAAGGCATGACAAAGAAAAAATTGTCAAAAATTGGTAGTGACATTAGGAAGCCAATCATCTTGATGAAAAATTTCATTCAGTTAAATAGCGATGGAGACCAAATTAATATAAGTGCCCTTCCTTGGTTATTAGGGTAGCAAAGCGAGAATGCTAAAAGAATTCATACAAAAATTCAATTTCCCATAAGTTTGTTGCGAACATAAAAATATAATAACAAAGAAAGGAATTGAATTTGGGTCGGGGGATGAAAGCATGATTGGCATACCTTCATTAAGGTAATTATTATGGTATATTATATACACTTGTATAATGCATGTACTTTTTGATTAATATTATGTTTACTACTTTGGAAAAAAATAATGAAAAGATCATTTTATAGTGATGCGTTATGTTCTACCTCTATCTCTCCCAGACAACTTCAACAACAATGTCAAGCAAGTTATATATGATCTTGGAAAATACATGAGGTAAGTAGAAATATTTGTTCAATTTGTTGTATACATCTTATAATTTCCATTTTTTTTACTTGTTATGTAATAGACTATATATTTTTGTTGAATCTTGTTAATATATTTGTGCCTTGAATCACTTGTAGATGGCTATCATCTAAAGAAATCCATAAAGAAGATATAAATTATTGGAAGAGAAAAATTCCTCGTCTAATGTGTGAAATGCAAAATTGTCTACCTTCAACATTTTCCAATGCACAAGAACACTACCTCATACGCAAGTTGAGGAGATTGAATTGTGCGGACCTGTACACACAAGGTCAATGTGGATGGTTGAGAGGCACTTGAAATTTTTGAAGGCTTTGGTTAGACAAAGAGCACATCCCGAGGGTTCTATGGTGGAGGGATATATGGTATACCAGACCATGGTGTACATTAGTGAATATCTTCCTAAGTTTGCAGCAAAGATCCATGTAGATCGCATTTGGGATCCCAACCCCATTAACAAATTCGAAGGGGAGTACCTGATGGGGAAAGGTAGATTGAGGAAAGTGAGAGGTAATTATAAGATGGTCATGGAGATTAATTAGAATACATTTTACATATGGTTTTTATGTATATTATACTTATTTAATTATTAATCTTAAATATGCATGAATTATAAATTAAGGTTGTATACTATGGTATTTAACTAATTATACATCATTTGTGAATTTCATTTTTTTTATATAGTTGGTTGAGAGTGGGATGCACTACATTTGTAAGTTGCAAACAATATTGAATGGATGATGGTATGGATTGAGCGATGTCAACAATCGGTCCGCGCATTAACACGGGAGGTGTGCGGCCTACATTTGAAGTTAAAGCTCATCGTAATGGAGATTCCAATGTTACACAAAGGGAAATTGATTTAGCATATGGTTTTAAAGAGATAGCGGTACATATAAAATATATTAATCACCCATATTATTTAATTATTTTCAATTATATTGATATATATATATATATATATATATATATATATATATGTTGAATTGTTTTCTTGCATACATTCGGTAGAATAAATATATTTATCAAGCGATGATATTGCAATAATTTTTACCGCGTTTGACTTATATTTGAAACACCACAAGGCTATGTGGTGCAATGGTCGTAAATTTTGAATCAAAATGTTGGATGACATGAAGAAAACTTGTAATTCTGGAATAATTGCAGTCTTTTAGGTGACTAATGTTTCATCTAGAAGCGACATACATCCAGAAGACTCAGAAAATTGATACTATGGGATTTTGGATGATATACTTGAGTATGACTTTAAGTCCTTTAGATTAATTTTGTTCGTCGTTCTATGGTACAGGCTATGATTGAATGAAAATGATCCTGAGAGAACTATTATTCAACATGATAATGGATTTTCCATGGTTAATACAAGGTCGATCGAGCAAGCTGGAAATGAGCCCTATGTTCTTCCAAGCCAATGTGAGCAGGTATTTTACTCAGAGGTTCCAAGTAAACCGGGTTGGTCATTTGTTATTAGACATGATCCAAGAGGAAGGCTAGTAAAGTATAATATGGTGGAAGAAGAAGATACCAAAGAACTAGAAGATGATGTAGATGATGATCAAGATCAACAGTTAGTTGATGATGTCCCTGACGAAGATGTCGAAAGGAGGAACTAGATGATGATGTAGGAGTTAATGTTCATGAAGATGATATCTGTGTGGATGATGACATTGTGAAATTGTGCTCGATGATGATGATGATACGTATTATGACCAATCACTTACAATGTTGAATCACGGATGGGATGGTCACGGACAAAGAGTTGGATGAAGAAAGATCAATGACATTGAAATGTATAGGGATTGTAATTATATTATCTATTTGATATTAATTTCTTGATAGAAATATATTTGACTTATGTGGTTACATAATTAATTCATGATGTTTTTAATTTTTATGCCATTACATAATTAATTTAATGATGTACTTTTTAATGTTTGAAAGGTCAAAAAATTAAAAAATTTCAATAGTGATGTTAACAACCTTTAAATTAGTGTGTTTTATGTTTCATGTGATCATAAAAGATTAAAAAGTCAGTTCTAGAGGTGGTTGTTCAGTGGTTGACATGTAAATGCCTTTAAAAGGCATAAAGTGATCATTGTAATGGTTGTTGATGGTTGAGGATTTAAAATACAAGCTCTTGACATTCAAAAATCTATGTTTTTCTTCAAAATTTCTGTATTTTTCCTGTTATGCAGCACTGTACGGTCACATGCAGTCATATTTTGATGTGAAATTAATTCCAGGTCGTGAAGAATATGTGTTAGATTTGATTTTAATCTGATTTGAGGGATTAAGGCATTGATTTGAGTTAGAAAGCTTCATTTCTTTGCATACAACCTAGTTACCCTATTTTTGAGGGTTTTGTAGTCCAAACTTGATATAAAGGGGCTCTTACACTTTTTGTGATTATTGTAGCTTGTGTAAGAGGCCCCATGGATACTGTTATCATTGTAGGATGCATGAATAGGGTGTAGGATGAGAAATAAAAGAAGGTATAGTTATTTGTCCTCAAGAGTTTTGTGAAAGAAAAACATGTGAAAAGAGAGGTTCAAGCCTAGGTTTTCAACAAAATATATGTATGGGGAGATCACGATTTTATGAATTTTTATCCTATTGAAAACCCTAATGGGTTGTTTCTAATACTTGAATATAAAATGATATACATACACACACACACACACACACACACACACACACACACACACACACACACACACATATATATATATATATGTATGTATGTATGTATATGTATTTTAAATGTAAATGTAAATGCAATTACTGGATGCTCTCCTAGAACAATGAATGCAACATATCAATCATTAAAGAAATATATATCTATGTATATAAATGTATATTTCTAAATGCAAGTGTAAATGCAAAAAGCATATGGTTTTGTAGTGTTATAAGATACAACATATCCATAAGTGTATGGTGAAGTTACAGTCTTCAACACATATAATATAGAAATTGATCAAACTATTATTAAACTACATCGAAATAAATGAAAACAGTAAATGCATATGTATGTGTATTTGTAAATGTAAGTGTAAAATAAATAAGAATAATGAAAATTATAAAAGAATACAAGGGGAGACCAGTGCCTTATTGGGTATATGGAGTCTAATAAATATCTACAAATATGGATTTCAATAATGGCAATAATTCAAACTGTCAGGCACAAAAATTGTTTACAACTTATGTAAACGTGCAAGTGAATAATTGACAAACTCTTCTTGAGATAGAATGGAAATTCTAGTTATGTGATTCTTCTTATTAATCCAAGTAGCACTTCCCAATTGTTGTGATTGATTAAAAGATTTTAATCCGTACTTTAGAGAACCAAATAACCAGATCACGCATATATAGCAAATGTACAATGATAAACTGAGTATAAACTTGTTATATCAATTTAAACAACAGAGAAGCATCAAAATGGAGACAATCAAATAACTGCATAAATTTAACAAACAACTGATACCAAAATCTTAAGCAACTTAGATATCTTCATTTACTCCATCAAAATACATGCATCTATGTGTCTATTTATTAAAATTCATTGTCTGCTACAAATGACCTATATGCCATCTATCTGGTGTCTGTATCTTGGCTCTCTCCAACACTTAGTTCTCTAGGAGGGAAGCTATAATCTTGAGTTTTTAGTTCTCTAGGAGGGCTAAACAGAAATATGAAATTACAAAATAGAACCTTGTAATCGCATTTGATGCAGATTCAAATACTAGTCGTTGATCCTTCACTTTGGTCAAATGATCGAACGACTACCTTCAAAACAAACTGACATGATCTCCATCATGGAAATAAGGGCCCACCATACTATGCATTGCCAAGGAAATCCACGTGGCACTCGCCCACAATATCGCGATCGATAAAGACCTCGCAACTTCTGATCACGCAATGGCGGGTAACCGTGGATCTCAACCATCAGTAATCATGTTTATTCAACACATTCGCCAGCTTTGTCATTAACCATCAAGCACCTTTTCTAACGAGATTATAACATCTCCATTGATTTGAAACATGTGCATCTCATAAATGCTTTAGTAACCCGCTACATAATGTATTAAAACCAAATAAATGTATCAAAGTATTTCTATCATCTCTTCGGCTTCATTAAATGAAACACGTGGCGCTCGCCCGTGATATCGCGATCAACCAAAATAGTGTGGTGGGGTCATCACGGGATGGTGGGGAATGGCTCAGATCAAATTATAATTGATCTACGGTCACGCAAACTTGTCCCTCTGTAAAATATAAAACATTTATTAAACTAGCATATATATATTTAATAATATATATAAAATACGCCGAGAGATATCCTTCTCAAGGTGCCTATTTTTTAAATCAATTTCTCACATAAAAGTGCAATAGGTGCCTCAAGAAGGATATCTCTGGTGTATTTTATATATATTATTAAATATATATATATATATACTAGTAGCAGTGTGACACAAGATGTAATATCTTAAATAAATTATTTTTATATTTTTATATTTTATATTAAATTATTATAATAATATATATTTATAATATGATATTATAATATTTGTAATTCAATTTTAAAAAATAATATATACAATTTAATATTTAAATGTTAAGTTAAAATATATAAATATATTTTTAGTATATTTATAATATTATAATAAAACATATTATATCATCAATATTTAGTGAAGATTATTAAAAAATATTTAGTTAGGATTAGGGTTAGGGTTAAGGTTAAGAGATATAGTTAAGGTTAGGGTTAGGACTAGAGATATAGTTAGGGTCAAGGATAGAGTTAATATATAGTTAGGATTGGGGTTAGGGTTAATATTAGGATGGGAGATAGGGTTTGCATCAAAATTAGGGTTAGAGTTATCATCAAGATTAGCTTAGGATTAGGGTTTGAGTTAGCATGAAGATTAGGGTTACAATTAGGTTTAGGGTCAACTTTAGGGTTAGTAGATATAGTTAGGGTTGGGGTAATAATTAGGGTTAAGGTTATCAAGATTAGGGTTATAGTTATGTTTTGGATCAAGTTTAGGGTTAGGATTATGGTTAGGTTGGGGTTAAGAGATATAGTTAGGTTTAGGGTTTAGGTTAGGATTAGGGCTAGAGATATAGTTAAGCTTATGGTTAGGGTAGAGATATAGTTAGGTTTAGAAATATGGTTAACATTAGGATGAGGGTTAGGGTTTGCATCAAAATTAGGGTTAGGGTTAGCATGAAGAATAGTTTAGGATTAGGGTTAGGATTAGCATTAGGAATAGGATTATCCTTATTTTATCCTTAACCCTAAGCTTTATCGTAGAACCCTAACCCTAACCCCAACCCTAACCCCAACCTTAACCCTAACACTAATACTAACCCTAACCCTAACCCTAAACCTAACGCTAACTCTAACTCTAACTATAACCATAAATATAACTCAGGCCCTGACACTAATGCTAGCCTTAACCTTAACCATAAGACGATTGCTAACCCCATTTCTTTCACAAACCCTAACCATCAACCCTAATCATAACCCTAAGTGAACCTTAACCATAATCCTAACGCTAAACCTAATTCTAACTGTGCTGGTGGCCCTAGCCCTACAGCTGGCCTAAAGATTTGTCTTGTGGCCCTAATTGAACCCAGAGCTCTGGTGTAATTACCTCCTAGCCTAATCCTTATTCTGGTTGGACCCTTAGCCATGGTGGACCCTAAAATCCTTAATCCCTACAAATTACACTCCTGGCTCTAAGCCTAGCCTAGCCTAACACTAATGCTAGCCTAGCCCTAACCATGACCATGAAGCCTGGCACCGGGAGACCTGGCACTAATTCTGGCCCTAGCAGCCAACCGCCAAGAAGCCCCTGTTGCTAGCCCCATTTTAACACTGAAGCCCTGGCCCTAGCATCCCAGCCTAACCCTAGCCTAATTTATACTTATCCTAGCAGCAGCCTAGTTTATGCCCTAGCTCTAATGTTGACCCTAATGCTAATTATGCCTTATCCTAACCTTAACCATGGTGAATCTTGATCTAATTAAATCATAACCACGACCATGCTACAATTGAGACCCTAGCATTTAAGTGAACCTTAATTGTAATCCTAACATTAAACCTAATTCTAACCTAATGCTAATTTAACCCTAACCCTATAACTAACATAAAAGATTTATTTTGTAACCCTAATTGAACCCAAACTCTAATCATAATTACACTCTAACCCTAATCCTTGTCCTACTTCAACCCTTAACCATAATTGAACCCAAACCGTAATCCTAATTACACTCTAACTCTAACCTAAATTAAACCCTAACCATTATCATATCACTAATTAAACCTTAACCATTATCATATCACTAATTAAACCCTAACCCTAATTTTAATTATAATACTAATTGAACCCTAACCCTAACCTTATTAAAACCTAACCCTACTTGAACCCTTACCCTAGCCTAAAATTAATCCTATCCCTATCCCTAATTGTTCCTAAAATTAATTGAACCCTAACCTTAGTTGAGTCCTAACCCTAACCCCAACCTTAATCCTAACCTTTTCCCAAAGCTTTATCCTATAACCCTAACCTAATCTTAACCCTAGTTTAACCCTAATCCTAATTGAATATAACCCTAATCTTAATGCTAATTAAATCTTAACTGAATATTAACCCTTACCGTAATTGTAACCCTAACTCTAATCCTAGTTGTATTCTAACCCCAACCCTTACCTTGATCCCAAACTTTATCCTAAAACCCTAACCCTAATTTTAAACATCAATTGAATCCTAACCTAACCATAGTTGAATCTTAACTGTAATAATTCCCTAACCTTAATACTAATTAATCTCCAACCCTAACCCTAATATTAACTTGTAGCTCCTAATCAAAACCCTAATTGAACCATAATCCTAACCATAACCCTAATGTTGAACCATAATCAAAACCCTAACCCTAAATCCCTAGTTGAACTATTACCCTAACCTAACGTTAACCCTAACCCTAACCCTAATTGTATTGAACCCTAATTGAATCGTAACCTAACCCTACTTGAATTCTAATCCTAACCCCAACCCCAACCCTAAACTTTACCCCATGTTCTATCCTATAACGCTAACACTAACCGCAACCCTAATTAAACCCTATCCTAACCCTGACCATAATTGAACTATAACCCTAATTAAACCCAAACCATAACCCAAACCCTAATCCTAATTCTAACCCTAATGTTGACCCCAAGATTCATTTTGAAACCCTAACCCTAACCCCAACCTTCACCCTAATGTTGACTCCAAGATTTATCTTAAAGCCCTAATTGAAGCCTAACTCCAATTGAACCCTAACCCTAATTAAATTTTAATCCTAAACTTAAACCTAACCCTAATCGAATTCTAACCCAAAAGCTTATCTTAATTATAACCCTAACCCTAATTATAACCCTAATTCTAATTCTAACCCTAGCTATAATTCAAACTCTATTCATAATTATAATTTTAATACTAACCCCTGGTATTGGTGGGCCCTGTGTTTAATTTGTGTGCCTAATTTGGATCACAAGCCTTATTAGGCTGGCTAATTTAGCCCGCTTGCCCCTGGCTAGAGGTGTTCGTGGCCCACAACCCTAATTGATTCTAGCCCTCACCCTGGTTGGGGTCCTAATCACCCCAGCCCTAATCCCTGGCTTGGCTGTCCAAAGCTGCATCTATGTTCTAGCCTTAACCCCTGAGGTGAGACCCCTTTGGACCCTAGCACTTCAATTTGAGGATCTGATATTGGTGGACCCTGACCCCAGTAGGAGTCCCTAATTGGACTGGCCCTAATTGGGACATCAGGTGGATCCTAATCCTAACCATAGTTGAATCTTAACTGTAATCAAACCCTAAGACTAATTAATCTCTAACCCTAACCCTAACCCTAACCATTTTTCTAACTCTAACCCTAATATTAATTTTAAAACTTTTTTAATGTGTAATAATAAATTAATTATAGTTTCTTTGTATTTAATTTTATAATTTTAAATTGATTTTATATTTGTATTTATTATGAAAATCCTATCTTATTTTAATATTTTTGTACAATAAAACCTTTAGTAAAAGCTTAAACTAATAATATTGAATATTCTTTATGTCTTAAATAAGGTAATTCAGAAACAAATTTTTATGTGTAATAGTGAATTTAGGATATTCCTTTTTTATTTAATTTTCTTTTTTTGATTTTAAATAAATTAATTTAAAACTTAAAAAATTATAATTATTTTTCATTCCTTAACAATTTTAATTCTACTCTATTATTTATAAATTATTTTATTTCTATTTTATTATTTTTTTTAGAGTTAATATTGAATGGGTGCGTTACATTCTGCAACTAAAGCGTCAATATGCACTTGAGCAATCAAACTCATTTTTTAATTTAAAATCATCCCTCTTCTTTGAATACTGGCAGCTCGCTCGCCCATGATATCGCGATCGATAAAGACCTCACAACTTCTGATCATGCGATGGTGGGAAACTGTGGATCTCAACCATTGGTAATCCTGTTCGTTCAACACAGTCACCAGCTTTGTCATTAACCATCAAGCACCTTTCCTATAGAGATTATAACATCTTCATTGATTTGAAACACGTGCATCTCATAAATGCTTTAGTAACCCACTACATAATGTATTAAAACCAGATAAATGTATCAAAGTATTTCTATCATCTATTCGGCTTCATTAAATGAGACACATGGCGCTCACCCATGATATCGTGATCAACCAAAACAGTGTGGTGGGGTCATCATGGGATGGCAGGGAATGGCTGAGATCAAATGATAATTGATCTACGGTCACGCCAACTTGTCCCTCTGCAAAATATAAAACATTTATTAAAAGAACAAGGGGACATCAATAGGCCGATGATAAACAATGACATAAGTTGTTTTTTAAACGAGGGAGCAAGAGACCATCCAAGACTTAGGAAATAATAAATTCAGGCGAAGGAAATAAAACGATAAATCAAAAGGGGCTCAGCCTAGACGAAGCAATGGGGCTTAACTTGTTTTAAAACCCTCCCCAAAAAGTAACGGCCCAAAAGATCCCACCCAAGGCGTAAGATAAACACTAGGGTTTTACATGAAGAAAAAGGTAAAACCCCAACCTTAGGCTTTTCCCAAACACCATAGATGACCAGAGACATAAGGAAGATAAAAATGGAACACAAAGAGCAAAATTTTGAAGTTCCATCACAAGGAAAGGTCTCCTCCCTTCTTGGTAGTGATAACCTCCTCCACACACAACCCTTAAAAATTATGAATAGAGGAATATAATCTTTGAAGAACTCAAAGTTGATTCTCTCCTACCTGATGCAATTAGTCATTTTATCCTTACAAACATTTATATTGATTACTAGAGGCACATAGACCAATTCTTCATAATAGAAGAATTTGATCATACTTTTCCAATGATGGCATTATGAGAAAACCTTAGGTTAAATGAATAATTCCTAGCTAAGTTCTTTAAATCATGTCCAACCGTATAAGAGAAGACCGCTTGCTGTGTACCTGGATACCATGGAGAAAGGATCTTTGGGCTCTTTCATCAATTATCCTACCTTAAAACATACCAAAAGTCTCCTAGCAATTAGACATAGGAAGATTTAAGATGACTTAAAAAAAATTTATTGCCAAAGCATAAACTTATGATGACTTAACCAGGCCTAGTACACACTCCCTCCCCGTTAACCACTTAGACATATGGAAATTAAATGTAAATTTTCTACTATTTTTAGTCATGTAGGTGTCCAATAAACCACTTGGTGGTGTTTCCCTTCAATTTTATTTACTTGAATGAAGAGAAAAAGTCCTTTGATTATAATTAGAGAATACATTTGAGGCATTGGTTGTGTAACTGGTGGACCATAGTCACATTTAACACTTTTTACAAAGTTTGGGAGTTAAAATGTTAAGTAGATTTGATTTGTGATGGACACATTTGGACGGTAGTAACAATAACTTGCAATCTATCAAGACTTGATTACCTTATAACCTGTGAAATTCTAGTGATGAAATGATAAATTAATCATAATGCCACCTTAGGATTACATCACCATTAAAGAACTTCATCCAACATCCTTATGAGTGTAGGTACCACCAAATAGGTATTTGTCAGATATGTCTTCCTCAAGCGAGGGAAATTCAGGAAGAGAAGAGGAAAGCGAGACATGTATTATGTCTAAAAGAGGGAGATCAACTAGAGGTCAAAAGATTAGAATAAAATTATGTAAACGCATGGAATTTTTTCTTGATGAAGGGGGGTCATGTTCTTATGATGATGAGAGAATAGGCGACGTCGAGGTTCCCTTGAGGTACAAACATCTACGGAAACAATGGGTACCCAAGGAACTTCCTCTCCCTTTCCCTCTCTCCCTCTCCCTTTCCCTCTCTCTCTCTCTCTCATTATTCCCCTTGTTGGTTATTTTTACTGTAACCAGGTTGGTCTTCTAATCTACCTATGGAATTTCCAATTCCAATCAAGGGCAGCTCGAAGGACCTGGACCAACTGACAAGGATTTTAAAGACCTCCTACACTTTGGGCTTTGCAAGACCCGGGAGGGTGATCCTTTAATGCATTTACAACCTCTGCACCATTATTATCAATGACATTAACAACAACAGATAATCACATTTAATAGCTCAACATAATAGGATAATACCGGATAGAATTGGTTGTTCATCAATAATATCAACTATTTGGAGCATGAGATAACTACAACACATTCCATAGTATAAAATAGTCATTGATTTGCAATTTATAGCAAGCTCTAGGTAAAAACAAACAAATATTGAACCATACATATTAGTACAACTTAGATCAATGCCATATATCCATTGGGGGAGTCAAATTCATAAACATCTAAGGGATTATGACAGATTTAACACATAGCATATAAGATCCTTGAGAACATTGCTTTACAATTTCATCAACATGTATTCTAACTCAATACTACTTATCAAATCCTTATACAGAACATATCCACCTACAATCCCATTCAAGCATTTTTATTAATTCCTTGAATTAAAGCCAAAATAGAAATCATACACACCACAACAGTGAGATGAACGAGACAACCCTTGATTATCTTATTCAAAATTAAGATATGCATGTACAATGGAGAGACATGAGTTTGAATTAATCATTTCAATTCAAATGTCAGTACTGTCATAAAACATCAAATCCCCATAAATTCAAAACCTACTACGGAATGACTCAAAACCTAAACTGCATTTTCCTTAAAACCATCGAACTTTACAATTTGCTCTGCAACTCTACCTAGACTTGACCAAAGATATCTAACTTGCTAACCCATACTTCTTGCATTGAAATCCTTCTTATAGAAAATGAAGGAGCAAACAAGCATCGGGCCAAAAAGTACACTTGTCACCAGCCAATTAAAACACTTGGTGATATTCCAAAAATCGTTACAACAGCAATCACCCTGGAGAATCTTCTTGTTCATAGTGCCCGCTGAGAATGGTTGATGTAGTAGCAAAAAACCTCAAGAATCCCATGCCCAAACTACCACCAAAAACAAAACTGGAATTCGTTGCAATTGCAACAGCTGATTTTCCAACTGTTACCAGCCCACTCCTTTTACTCTTCCTCAGTTAAATATTTATTTACCCATTTCTAGTATTCTTCATCAGTTGGCCAATCAAAATTAATTACCTCATTCACCTTGACATTATAAGGTGTGTATTTAACTGCTACCTGATTTGCTTCCATTTCAAAAGATTCTAAGAATGAGCTGGTGCTAATGATTTTGTCCATACAGCTCACCAATAAATCATAATCTGAGTCATCACAAATTAATTTAATTTGATCATTGATGACCTCATTTTCCTGATCCTGCCACTGTTGGAGTGACTTGATATTCCCCTGCTCATCAATTATGTCAGGTAACAATGTGTTGCCCCAATCATCAAAATTATTCACCAACTCCCTGATCTTCCTACTCAAGTCATCTGGTAAGGTCTGAAAACCTTGCAATGATTTAACTAACACCTGAGTAGGCCTTAATGATTGGGGCCTATTATTTATATCAAACCTTGAGGCCTTATACATTATGTCTAAATCATTGGCCCTAGGGATCCAATTTTCAATTAATGATATCACTATTTCTTGATCCCTATCAATATTCTTGATTGCATCTAATAATAAAGAATATAAAGAATATATAGATGGCAATCTATTATCAACCTTCTCATTTAGATGCCTTAATACATCAGTAACAACCTCCTTTTGTTTTAGAAGGGATCCTTCCTCACTTACCTTCAAGGATGCCTATAATTCTTCAATTTTATGCATTAGCTGCTTCTTCGAAGGATCAACAGAGTATTCTATTTCTTCATCAATTTTTTCCAAAGAAGGATTGAGGGAAGGACTTTGACTAGGAGACCCTGGTGTGGAAACAATAGGAGAAGCAGGAGGAACTGACCCTGATGTGGAAGGCAATGTACTAATCCCTGGAGCACTTGATGTCTCCCCAATCTATTTGTACCTTAACCTATCCACCTCAGTCTGCAACTCAACATTCCTTTGTTGCATCTTGCTATATTCCTCAATTAAGAGATTATATTTCTCCATTAGGCTTTTCTTTTCAGCCACCTCTCTTTCAGCAGTCTTTTGGGCCAATTTGGCCACATTTATAGTCAAATTAGTGGCCTCAGTGGTTGAGGTCTCTGAATCCCTCTTTATTATTAACCCTCCTCTTAAATTTGGGCTAATATCAGTAACATTTGGCTTTCTCCCTTGAGGGGCCAATGCCCAAATTGCCAAAGTCTCATATTCTTCACTGAAAGCATAATCTTGCAATGTTGCCTTGTCCTCTTCTTTAGAATCTTGCAAGGGATGCTTGGACTTCAGAATAGCATTAAAAGCTACAACATCTACAATGTCCCATTTAGGCAAAATAAAAACACCAGCCTGACTTACCAGCTTTCTCCCTTCCTCAAGAGTGATGTTCTTGAATTCATCCATTAATTCAGCTTTCACTTCATCATCATTCTCCCAGTCTGACCTGTTAGGTCTCAATTCTCTTCTCTTCTTACACTTATCCTAGTATTCTTCCAATTTCATTCTCCATACCAATTGCAAGAAGACAGGAGTTTTTACAAATGCATTATCATCTATAAACTCCTTACATGCCTCCATTCTTGCATCTTGCACACATTTACCTTTCATATCCAAATTGGATAGAACCAACTCAGCTGACCTAGGAGGGTAAGGCATACCAATCTAGTTGTCCTGATCAATGACAATAATTTAATCCACCAAATCATCATGTGGTTGATCAGTCTTTTTCCTCTTAGGACTTGGCTCAAATGGTGGTGGTGAGGGACTATCCTTAGGTGATGATTCCAAATCAATGATCTTAATTGCCCCAGGCATTTTGAATTTTGGACCTGGTTGTGTAGGAAATTTCATTATTTGTTTCTCTTTTCTATCCTCTTCTTCCTCATCACTGCTATCATCTCATTTCCTCCTGTAAATAGGCCTCTTTCCTGTGGGTTGGTATGTTGGCCTCGTTTCAATTGGCCTAGTACCTTGCTCCTGTATACCCAGACTCAACTCCAAGTTTATCTTCTTAGTCCTCAAAGTGCCCATGATTTCTTTGAAGTTATCCATTAGAAAGTCAATTTTCTTATGGTATGGATTGAATTCCAACAATGGATCATACTTTGGATCCATTTTGTGCACAATAGCCAATAGCTTATCATAAGCTATCTATTTCTCCTTGTTCAACTCTTGCTTGCTTAGGTCAAATTCATTTCTAATCAAGTCCTCAGGAAAGTTGAACTCATGCACAAACTTACCACCTTTTATCCTTTGTCTGAAAAGGGAAAAGAAACCCTCAGGATCATGATGTCGCTTAGGACCACACCTTAAATGATAGTCTTCAAAGAATTTCCCAAAGTGCACCCAGCCTCCTTTCGAAAAGACAAAGTCTGACACCATAGTATAATCTGGGAAAAATGTTCCTTTACCCTTCCCAATAAGGTTGTCCTCGTGGATACAGCCAATTTGCCACATAACCTCTGCAAATCCCACCCTTGGTGGCACATTGTATGGAAATATATGAGGGGTCCCTTGAAAACCGTACACCCTCAAGACAGTGTTGACTGGGTATGGAATAATGTCACCCTAGTTATAGAAAACTTTCAATTTTGGCCTCCTCCCTTTTGGTCTGAGGAAATCATGTAGTCCCTCAGGAGTCCTGGGTACATTTACCATCAGCCTGGCTCTCAATCTAGAAGCAAAAGAATTTTCAAAATGCACATAACTAGTGTTTTCCCTATTACATGATAAATTTGCAGTCCACATCTGTACTGGAAATCTTTCTCCATCAACCAATTGCCTTAATTCCATCTTCTCAGAGAAGAAATCAGCATTCTTGTTCAAGAACATATACATTAACATAGAATACCAGAAGAATTGGGTGCCTGTATCATTTTTCTACAATTTCAATAGCCCTTCATGTATCCTTTTAGCCAACAAAGAAGAAAATTCATAAGTCACAGAGAAGTTAGGGTGTTGTATTTGCACCCCCATGAACATGTAAGCGATAGGCATCACTATGTTAGGATTGAAACCCAAAATCTAGCATAGTGAGTAAAAAGTGGCCAAGAAATGATTTGCAAAGCAATTCAATCTGAAAGGTTCCTGGTCACTAGGGCTAATATAGAAGCTCGAACCTCCTACCCTAGCCAAATAAGGTCAGAGCAACTTAGCTCTGAAGAGTGATTTCAACTTCCCATACTCCTACTTCATTTCCTCGAGATTGATAGGAATCAAGTACATAGTAGGCTCACTCAAATCAAAAACCTGTTGGAATTCTTCTATGTTAATGCTTAACAGAACCCTTCTATCATTTTCTCTGATTACCCATGTGACAGGGTCATATCGTGCAGCCACTGCCCTAAGCAAGTCTACATCAGGGAACACATTTGGTATCACCAGCTTCCCCATATCATACATCC
Source organism: Sequoia sempervirens (assembly GCA_007258455.2). Lineage (NCBI taxonomy): Eukaryota > Viridiplantae > Streptophyta > Pinopsida > Cupressales > Cupressaceae > Sequoia > Sequoia sempervirens. The sequence continues at coordinate 261,378,952 of VDFB02000017.1, read as the reverse complement.
AACCATTAGAAAAAGGGTGGGGAAAATTCCTCTGTCCAAACCACAATCTGAACATCTCTAGACCAATAAGAGGAACCCTAGCATTGGCTATGTTGGAACAATTATACACTAATCCCTCCCCTAGGGTTTTTCCTTGCATCAAAACCAACCCCTTCTTCCTATCATTTTTCGACAAGGGCAATTGATCCAAGAAGTCATCATATAGGTTTCTACTTAAATAATCAATCTGGCCAGAGTGCTACTTTGTCAGTGCCATCTTGAGTAAACTAGGGCTTCCTTGCTATCTAAAAACTTAGACTAGGGCTAAACAAATTATGAAATTACAAAACAAAACTTTGCAATTTCCCACATTTCAGTTAATCTATAGCCCTAAAACAATTATCAATAAGCCCTACGACAAGCACATAGCAAATTTCTACCAAATTCGAATTCAAAATAACCAAGAGATACAAAAATTGAACTCACGGCTTTGCGCTTGCAGAAACCCAAATCCTTGTTGTAACAGCTTATGACTTCGTCCTCAACTCCGCGACTGCTCCACAAAGATGTTTTGAATGCTTTATGATACCAAAATTAGAAGAATAGTTGCTTTATTTCAATCAAACCATGGCAGTAGATGTCATGTCCGCCATTAAAGCTCACTCGCGCATTGCATGAACAACTCCATTCGTATTTGATGCAAGTTCAAATATTAGCCGTCAATCCTTCACCTTAGTGAGATCATCGAATGACTACCTTCAAATCAAGCTGACACAATCTCCATCGTGGAAACAAGGGGCCCACCATACTATACGCTGCCAACAAAATCCACGTGGCGCTTGCCTGTGATATCGCGATCAATAAAGACCTCACAACTTCTGATCACGCGATGGCGGGAAACCATTGATCTTCAACCATCGGCAATCCAGTTCATCTAACATAGTTGCCATCTTTTTCATTAACCATCGAGCATCTTCCCTGCCAAGATCATAACACCTCCGCTTATTTGAAACACGTGCATCTCACAAACGCTTTAGTAACCTGCTACATGATGTATTAAAGCTAGATTAATTTACCAAAGTATTTACATCATTCATTCGGCTTCACCAGATGAGACACATGGCGCCTGCCCATGATATCGCGATCAACCAAGACAATGTGGTGGGGTCATTGTGGGATGGTGGGGAGCGACTGAGATCAAACGATGATTGATCAATGGTCATGCGAACTTGTCCCTCTGCAAAATAAAAACATTTATTAAAGGAATAAGGGGACATCACTAGGCCAACGACAAACAATGACATAAGTTGTCACTTAAACGAGGGAGTACGAGACCATCCAAGACTTAGGAGAAATAAAGTCAAGCGAAAGAAATAAAATGATAAAACAAAAGGGGGACAGACCTAGATGAAGTGATGGCACTTAAGATGTTTTAAAACCTTCCAAAAAGTAACGGCCGAATAGATCCTTCCTAAGGCGTAAGATAATACTAGGGTTTTACATGAAGACAAAGGTAAAACCCCAACCTTAGGCTTTTCCCAAACACCATGGATGACCAGAGACATAAGGCAGGGTAAAACTTTGAAGATCCATCACCCCTCTCCCTTCCCCCTCCTAATTCTCTCTCCCTCTCTCTCCCCTTCTTCCCCTCTTCCCCTCTCCCTTCCCCCTCCTAACACACTCTCTCTCTCTCTCTCTCTCTCTC
>VDFB02000017.1:261313474-261372570 GCA_007258455.2 Sequoia sempervirens | reverse complement strand
CACCCTCCTATCTCTATCTATTCATCCTTATCTCTTTATCTCTCTACCTCTCTCTATACCAACTTTGTCTCCTTTCTATTTTGTATGTTTGTCATTATCTCCCTCTCTCTCTATATTTTTCTTCCCTATATTTATCTTTGTCTCCTTAAGTGTGCAATGGGTACATTGAGTCTTAAGGAGGTATCATATCGCGCAATCAAATGGCATGCTGCAGGTGAGCATAACTCCCAAGGACACATGCCATCATGGTTGTTGACATGTGAAACAACCAATCAAATTTAGTTTCTCTCTCTCATATTAATATATATTACTATTATATTATATTAATTATATTTTGTATTATATAAAAATATACTTATTATTAATTATTAATTATAATAATTTTATATGTATTTAATAATTTTGTTAAAGAATATAATATATAATTATAATAAGTTGAATAATTTTATTATTTATTATGTAAAATATAGCTAATATATGCTTAACTATATTGTAGAATATTAAAACATAGCTAAATGGAACCAAAATTTTCAATTTAATTAACATATTGTAAAACCTAACGAAACCAAGTTGTAGCTCGTCAAATTGGAGAAGTGAAAGGTCAATACCAGCGCTGAGGAATAGTTTGGAGTAGTGAAAACAAGGTCAATGCCAGGGCCGAGGAAGAGTTTGGAGTTAAAACAAGGTCAATACCAATGCCGACGAAGAGTTTGGAGTGAAAACAAAGTCAATATCAGTGCCGAGGAAGAGTTTGGAGGAGTGAAAACAAGGTCAATACTAGCGCCGAGGACGAGGTTGAGGGCACTCAGGGAAAATCAATGACCAAGGGGAAATGAGTACTGTAAGTTTGGAACCCCCATTCTCTTTAACCTGCAATTTTCATGCCTAGTTTCCAAAGATCTTCTCGTACATTGGCACCCCCATTCTCGTAAAATGGTATAAGATAAGATAGAAAAAATAAAATAGCTTAGTCTTTCACATTTTTATCGACCAGCCTCAGGTCTTGGAAAAACTCCCATAATCTACCCACATCTTGGTTGAGGTCTAGGATTTCATTACACATAGCCTTCATCGCATGAGTCTGAAGCAATTGTAGACTTAGCCCAAGTATATGCTAGGCTAAGGTAGATCTAATGAATAGAAATAGAGGCATACAATTCTTCTTTAATACCTCCACCACAAACATATGCAAGGTGTTGGTTGTTTTTACGGTAAGCAGGTTGATCTTCTAATCTACCTATGGAATTGGCAATTCCAATAAAGGGCAGCTCGAAGGACCTGGACCAACTGATGAGGATTTTAAAGACCTCCTACACTTTGGGATCTGTAAGACCCTAGAGGGTGATCCCTTAATGTGTTTACAACCTCTGCACCATCATCATAAACAACATTAACAACAATAGATAATCTCATTTAATAGCTCAACATAATAGGATAATACCGAATAGAATTGGTTGTTTATCAATAATATCAACTATTTGGAGCATGAGATAACTACAAAAACATTTCACAGTGTAAGATAGTCATTGATTTGCAATTTTTAGCAAGCTCTAGGTAAAGGCAAACAAATATTGAACCATACGAATAAGTACAACTTAGATCAGTGTCATATATCCATTGGAGGAGTCAAATTTATAAGCATCTAAGGGTTTATGACAGATTTAACACATAACATATAAGATCATTGAATACATTTCTTTACAATCTCATCAATATGTATTCTAACCCAATACTACTTATCAAATCCTTATACCGAACATATCCACCTACAATCCCATTCAAGCATTTTAATTAATTCTTTGAATTAAAGCTAAAACAAGAATCATACACACCACAATAGTGAGATGAACAAAACAACCCTTGATCATTTTATTCAAAATTCAGATATGCTTGTAAAATGGAGAGACATGAGTTTGAATTAATCATATCAATTCAAATGCCAGTACTGTCATAAAACATCAAATCCCCATGAATTCAAAACCTACTATAGAATGACTCAAAACCTAAATTGCATTTTCCCTAAAACCATCAGGACTTTACAATTTTCTGCCTTCATCTAGACTGGACCAAAAATATCTAACTTGCTAACCTGTACTTCTGGCCTTGAAATCCTTCTTATAGAAAAAGGAGCAAACAAGCATCGGGCCAGAAAGCACACGTGTCACCACCAATTGGACCACCTTGTGATATTCCAAAAATTTGTTACAACAGCAATCCCCCAGAGAATCTTCTTTTTCATCGTGCCTGCTGAGAATGGTTGATGCAGCAACAAAAAACTTCAAGAATTTCGCACCTAGACTGTCACCAAAAAAAAAAAACTGGAATCTATTGTAACTGCAACAGCTGATTTGTCAACTGTTAGCAGTCTACTCCTTTTCACTCTTCCTCAGTTGAATATACATTTACCCATTCGTGGTACTCTTCATCAGTTGGCCAATCAAAATTGATCACCTCATTCACCTTGACACTATAAGGTTTGTACTTAACTGCCACCTGATTTGCTTCTCTTTCAAAAGACTCCAAGAATGAGCTAGTGCTAATGATTTTGTCCATACTGCTCACCAAAAAATCATAATCTGAGTCATCACAAATTAATCTAATTTGATCATTGATGACCTCATTTGCCCGATCCTGCCACTGTTGGAGTGACCTAATATTTCCCTACTCATCAATTATGTCAAGTAAAAATGTGCTACTCCAATCATCAAAGTTATTCACCAACTCTTTGATCTTCCTACTCAAGTCATCTAGTAAGGTCTGAAAACCTTGCAATGACTTAACTAACACCTGAGTAGGCTTTAATAAATTGGGCCTATTATTTATATCAAACCTTGAAGCTTTATACATTATGTCTAAATCATTGGCCCTAGGGATCCAATTTTCAATTAATGGTACTACTACCTCCTGATCCCTATCAATATTCTTTATAGCATCTAATAATAAAGAATATAAAGAATACACAGATGATAATTTGTCATCAACTTTCTCATTCAAATGCCTCAATACAGTATTAACAACCTCCCTTTGCTTTAAAAGTACTCCCTCCTCACTTTCCTTCAAGGATGCCTGTAACTCTGCAATTTTGTACATAAGTTGATTGTTTGTAGGATCAACAGAGCATTCTATTTCTTCATTAATTAGCTCCAAAGAAGGGCTAAGGGAAGGATTTTGGTTGGGGGACCCCGGTGTAGAAACAATCGGAGATGCAAGAGGTACTAACCTTGATGTGGAAGGGACCCCCGGAGCACTTGATGTCTCCCCAATCTGCTTGTACTTTAATCTGTCCACCTCAGTCTGCAGCTTAACATTCCTTTGTTGCATCTTGCTATATTCCCCAATTATGAAATTGTACTTCTCCATTAGGCTTTTCTTTTCAGCAACCTTTTAGGCCAATTTGGCCACATTTACAATAAAATTAATGGCCTTTGTGGTTGAGGTCTCTGAAGCTCTCTATATTATCAACCCTCCTCTTAAATTTGGGTTAATATCAGTACATTTGGCTTTCTCCCTTGAGGGCCCAAAGCCCAAATTGCCAAGGTCTCATATTCTTCACTAAAGGAAGAATCTTGCAATACTGTCTTGACCTTTTCTTCAGAATCTTGCAAGGGATATTTGGACTTCAAAATAGTGTTAAAAGCTACAGCATCGGTAATGTCCCACTCAAAAAAAATCAAGACACCAACTTGATTTACGAATTTTCTCCCCTCCTCAAGAGTGATGCTCTTGAATTCTCCCATTAATTCATCTCTCACTTCATCATCATTCTCTTGGTCACATCAGTAGATTAATCATAATGTCACCTTGGGATCACATCACCATGAAAGAACTTCATCCAACATCCTTATGAGTGCAGGTACCACCAAATGGGTATTTTTCAGATCTATCTTCCTTGAGCGAGGGAAATTCAGGAAGAGAAGAGGAAAGCGAGACATGTAGTATGTCTAAAAGAGGGAGATCAACTAGAGGTCAAAAGATTAGAAGGAAATTTTGTAAACGCATGGAATTTTTTCTTGTTGAAGGGGAGTCATGTCCTTATGATGATGAGAGCATAGGCGACGTCGAGGTTCCCTTGAGGTACAAACATCTACGGAAATAATGGGTACCCAAGGAACTTCCTCCAATAAACACTGATTTTTGTGTCAACAAGAGGATATATCGCATAGCACCATCGTCATTACATAGTTTGGGCCTATTTTGCATGGACGACATAAAGGTCTGTTATGACAAAGTTACTGAATTGATGGATTATGTCGAACCCTGTTACAGTTACAAAGATTGGATGCAACTAGCTCAATATACACGAAGTATGCGTAGGTATGCACTGTCAGCAAATTATATACAACTAAAATATAAGGATCAAAATAAAGGAGTGGCTCTATACATTGACGGAAGGCCAAAAGCATCAGGGAATATTGTAGGGTTTATAAATAGTACACGACCTGGGTCAACAAATAAGCAACCCAATTGCATTTTCGAGCGCGCAAGGGAAATCGTGTATTCGTATGTGCGATAAAATCAATAACTATAGGGGAAGAGTTGCTAATCGATTACTATTTGAATCACTTAGTTACAAACACAATTACTATGGGGGTGGTACGTACTATGTACCATTTTACCCAACCTCCAATTAATGACTCCAATATAGCATTTTATTCTTATGTGTTTTTTCGTAAGACTATTGGTTTCATTTCGGTAATAGTTTTTTATATTTAATTTTTTTCATAGCGGGACATTGATCATATGGAGAAGGATCCGACCTAGAGCACAGATCACAATATATCTTCAGGCGCTTCTACCTGATAGGTTTACCTCATTGTAATTGTACAAATTAGATACAAGCAAAATATTTTATTATTATGTTTTTTTCATAAGTTTATTCTGTTAATTTCGATAATGTTTTTAATATTCTTGTTGCAGTCAACTGATCGGGGAAAGGCACCAACAGTAGATGAGAGCATCCATAGGGAAGTGCAGTCAATATTATGTGATGATGACATCACTTATTCAACAAACCCTCTCGACATGATAAGGAAGACCCAAAAAAAATGCAATGAAGAAATCCTTAAGTTGTTATTCATAGTGCCTCAAACAAATGAGATAAGAGAGAGGGTTATTGACTGAGAGATCAGAAAACTTGCAAGTAAGTTGTCATGAGGTCTTTAATTATAACATAAGTTCATTCATGGTTTTATATTTTGTACTCTTTTATGTTATGAACTAAAATATGTGTTGTTTTTATAGGATTTTTTGCATCCTCATGATGTTCCTGGCCATGATCAGGGTACTGCAAGTGCTACCCAAGGAGTAGGGGTTGGTACAAGTGTCCATCCTGATCTTCCTACGCATACATCACATCATCTGACCCCATCATCTGTGCCTATATTTTCATCTGAAATGTCGGCAACACATACCATGCAGGCATCTGTTAGTGCACCCTCTATCAGCGAACACATGCCAGAACATGCGTCAGGACATGTACCTAGGGATGCAAAGGCCACTAGTACTAGTCATATTTTAGCAGCATTTCCTAGATCTTCCCATATTACTAGTATGGGAACATTTCCGGTCACATTTGTGGTGACCGAGGATTTCGTTCCAATAAAGATAGAGAAGGTCCCAAGTACTTTAAAATGTTTTAATTATTATTATATATAATCCAATTGAAATTTACTTATAGATCGCTCTTTTTAGACTATTCATCCCATGATCATTTTGTAGGAAATGATGTTTTTTATAAACATCTAAGTGATATTACATTGGAGCTTTTCGGGCCCACCATATGTACATGGTGGAATGCCCAAAATCAAGATTTAAAATATGAGCTCATTAACCGTTTAGTTGTGTTGTTCGGTGATAAAACATTCAACCGAACCAAGGTCCTTAAGAAAGCTGGTACCTATCTAAAGTATGTGAAGGACCAATATAGGTCACATTTAGATAAGAACAAAAAGTATGAGCGTCCCCCCATGATTCCGGAGAGGGAGTGGAAGGACCTGGTGTCGGATGGAAAGGAGAAGGCTGAAAAGAAAAAAAAGGAAAGACACCACCGGGCAAAGGAAGGTATGTGATACTATCAACAATGTAATTATATATTGATTACTCTTTCTTTTTACATAATCTAACATATTTCAAACTTTTCATAGGCTGCCCAACACATTGAAGGCAACAAAGGCAAGACTAGAAAAACACGGGCAGCACAAACTTGGCTCTGGTGGTTATATGAAATTAGCCGCACGAATTGTAAGTATCAATAAATGAAATATTGTATCCAAATAATAAATTGAAAACAATTTTTGTTTTATCACACCATAGAAGCAAAATTCATGGTCTTATGCAAAAATGTAGGGCTTTGAATTCAACAGAGTTCCCACAAAAGAGGACCTGAAGATTGCCTTCCAGCAAGGCTATGGAGTCGTGACTAAATGCCTAAGAGTCTTGACTGGGCAAACACAATCTTCCACTACATCTAACACACAGGTAAATAAACTCAATAAAGTTTATTTAAAATTGAATACTTGTGCAATCTATTGAATATTAATTTCCACCATAAAGTAATTACATGCCTATTTGTTTTAAACATTCAAGCAATGATAATACTGCACATGACATTGGAATGCAGCCTAGTGAGGGTGGAGCACAACCTGCAGATGAAGGTCATGGTGTGCATCCTGGTACTTTAGAGCATGTAGAGCGTGATCAACATGTTGAGCATGATCAGGCTAGAGAAGATCAGGAACATGATGTGGCCCCATCAAGTAAAGAGGACCACTCTAAAGTTCTTTTAAACATATTTAATTGCAATTGGTATATTAATTAATGTAACCTTTTGTGTTTCAACTTTAGAGCATGTAGAGCGATCAACGTGTTGAGCATGATCAGGCTAGAGAAGATCAGGAACATGATGTGGCCCCATCAGGTAAAGAGGACCACTCTAATGTTATTTTAAACATATTTAATTTCAAATGGTGTATTAATTAATGTAACCTTTCGTGTTTCAACTGCAGATCAGAATTTAGAGGGTGTTCAGCATGTTGAGCATGAGTCTATAACAAAAGTTTAGGAACATGATGTGGACCCATCAGGTAAAGAGAACCACTCTAATGTTCTTTTAATTAATGAAATACTTGTAACAATAATAATAAAGCATATTAATTTAACATTTCTTTGTTATTGCAGCAGACCCCCCCTTGCAGCGGCATCCACGTCGTGAGCAGATGACTAGGTGTACATTAAGATCACGAGCAGAGGGCAGAACAACTAAAGGGGGGACAGATGATTTAGAAAATGATACTCCACTTCAGATTTTTTTAGCTTTAAAAAAGAAACAAAAAAAAAGTGATTGTAATCATATCATGACAACCATATTTTTGATAATATGTAAAAACTAAAAGAATGAATATTATATGTTAATGAATGAATGTGAATATGTTAATTAATGAATGTTATATGTTAATGAATGAATGTTATATGTTATTAGTGGATGAATGAATGAATGTTATATGTTATTAATGGATGAATGAATGAATGTTATATGTTATTAATGGATGAATGAATGATTAATGTTATATGATTGGGTATGGGGAATTGAGAGTGATGTGAGGTGGGGGGAGGGGCCAAATGAGCTTCCACCGTCATGTGGTTGGCCTTGTTAAGTAGAGAATATTAAACTATTCTCTAAACAAAGAGAAGCTCAATAAGGTAATGCACTTTTCAATATAAAAAATGCATAGTTTGAAGCATCAAACCAATATGAAAAGATGAAAGAAAGTGCTAAATTTTCACTATGGTGAAGAAAAAATGACTCTTTATACCCTGAATCCATGCTCTGCATCATATTTTGAAGTTGTTTCCATTCTAATGTTCTGAGTTTAGTTTGTTTGTATGGCTTTGTATGAATACCACATAGTGTTGTGTGTGGATTTGGTTTCAAAGCTCTGTTTCTTCTGTTTTTAGTGGTGACATAACTCTAAATTTGACTTTTGTGCATAACAGGTTAGTGGAAAAATTGACAGCTCTGAAGGGTTTAGAGGCTCGATTGAGATAGATACATGGATATTTGGATCTTGTTGTTGATGGGATGCTTCCACTTAACCATGAAATTTTGTACCATCTGCAGGTATGCAAAAATTTCTCTACTTACATTCATTCTTGATCATAAATGTTCTAAATGATATTAATGCTTCAAACTTAAGATTCATTTCATTGTTATAATGATCAAAATGTTATACTTTGCTATACATTCAAGCATTCTCTTGCCCCCTACCCTTTGCTCTCTCCCCCCTCCTTTTAAGAATTTTCTTTGTCATAAAAGATTCACATTTCTGTCTCATTTACACAAATTTATCTGAAGCTAGGAGTGAATAAAGATATGTAAAAGATGATGGATTATGTCTAAACAACAACTTTCCATCTTATAGCTAATTAAATCCTTAATATTTGAATAGTTTAGAGCTCGAATAATGCTTGTAAATGCATGTGTAGCAATAAGGGAGCCTATGTGAAGATTGAAATTTAAAACATCACTTTGGTATTTTTCCTTAGGCAGTGAAATGATATTTTGAGTAATACAAACCTACACACACATTGATATTTTTCGGCATTGCATTAAGGAATTTTTTTTCTCTTACACCTACCCTCAACTAGACATGGAGGTATATAATATTGGTTTCTGGGTTTTTTCTGTAAGTAGTTAATTTCATAGAGGAAGACTAAAATATTCTTAATGTCCTGTCAGGTGTGAAAGCATATGAATCACTTGCTGAAGGCATCATTTTGTATTCATCCAAAAACCGGTTTGTTCTTTTTTTTTATGTTTCTTGCATGTGTGTTTTTTAGGCTCTAGAGATGTAGCTCAGCTCTTTCCTTTGCACTTTTCATCTATTTTGATGATTACAGTAGATTGTCCTCATAATTTTTTATGTAGATCTGTTTGTAACCTTATTTTCTACTAATCAATTTGCAAACCAATCACATATTAAGGACCATTTCACTAACTTGTAGTCATCCATTACTTTATATGTTGCAGGTTGTGTCTGTGTGCCAATAAATCTTGATGATTGCGAGAACTTTAATCCTACAAGTGTACCCAATCTTTCTCAAGTAAAAGTCTTACCTTATTTTATAGTACTTTAAATGGTTAATTGAAGGTGCTTCTTTAGATCTGAGATAGTTGAAACCGGATTAAAATATGGTATTAGATGGGCAGTATAATGATAAAACTGAGGTCCATTGAACACAAATTACGAACATAATTTACTGGACTATGAATAGTGTTACAATTATAATTATTTCTCCTATACCTACCTCTACATTAATGAAAAAGATAGCAGATATTGGAAGTTCATTACATGTCTCATGTATGTGTTAGTATTTTAATTTTGTTTAAGTTGTTCAAGAGCTTGATTAGGTCAAGAATATGTTCTACAAGCTTTTTTCTCTTGACACTGCGATTTTCCCTACACATTTTCTCTTCAATCCGTTCTTAACTCCTTCCCTTGTTAGCCCTTGGTTGTTCTCAAGTGTAATGCTTTTTCTATGCATCTTGCAGTTTGTATGTATGATCAGTCATCTCTTATGAAGCATGGATAACCTTTCATGGAATTTTTGTTGTGATTAGACAATTGCCATTGTGAGAATAATCATTTAATTTGTATGGAAGTAAGTCTTTTTCATATTATTTGACTTGGTATTGTAAACTTGTTTTTGCAGGATTCTCTAGGGGGGGACAATAGAACTGTGATGATAGGTAGAGTTTTACAACACCATAAATCATTTGGCATTATCAATATATTGCTTATAGAATACTCTGTGCAAGTAAAATGGAATGTACAATGACAATTGGTCTCGAATTCAAATCTGAATATAAGTACATTATACACAAGAAGATGGTATCTATTCTATGATTTAAAGAAGCCCAAAATAAGAAAATTAATAGGTTCCATCTGTTTACTTGCTCTTAGACACTTGTTTAATCGGCGAGACCCTCAGAATGTCTTATTGATAACCAGCAGTGTTCAAAACTCCTGAAGAGGTCAGATTGGTGTGACATTGGATCTGTCTTGCTGGCGAAAGTCATCAACAAGACATGGACTATCAGAGTGATTTTTCTATCTTGTGTCAATGATTGATCTCTCACCGATGGGTTGGCTTTGATGGTCATCGCGAAGATTCTCCACGATGACATGGTGTAGGTCAATTTAAAACTCCTGAAGCGGTCAAATTGGTGTGACATTGGATCTATCTTGTTGACAGAAGTCATCGGCAAGACATGGACTATCGGAGTGATTTTTCTATCCTATGCCGATGATTGATCTCTCACCGATGGGTTGGCTTCGGTGGTCATTGCCAAGAGTCTCCGCGATGGTACATTTCAACAAATATTTTTTAAAAAAAATTGCATTGTTTTGTCGCAATTTCGATGAAATCCACCTATGAATCACCAAAAAGGTCTAACAAAGTTGCTATAGCTGCGACAAAGGCTTCGTCGTAACTCCTTTCCCATTTCATTGAAATGGCGATGAACTTCTGGTGTTGTTTCGATGCTTCGAAAGAGCCATTGCAATTGCATTTTGGTTATAATTTGTCGGTGGATACACGAAGTTGTTGTCAATATTCTGACAAACATCTGAGTCATTTTATGATGCCGACGACCGACGAATCTACGCCGTTATTTCGACGTTTAATTCGTCATCAAAATTTTGACCAAAAAATGGCAATGAAAATTCTTTTGTCAATTCGTTGATTTTTTCACAAATGTTTGTCGAACGACCGATGAACGTTTGTCGGAAAATGGAGTCAAATTCAATAGTGAGGGGCTTCTTAGTCCTTTCTACTCTCTCTACTTTGGGGGGTATTTTCTCTCTCTATTTAGGGGGGCTATTCCTCTTATGGGGGGCTTCTTCTTTTGGGGGGATCTCTATGTACATGGGTACCTAACATGGCCTCATTTGTCGAGACCCATCTTTTCACCCACCTAAGCTACACTTAAGGGGGGGTGTTAGTGTAGGTTTTTTATTTCTGTTATGTTTGGGGTATTTATTTTTTCCTACACATATTATTTAAGCTTGCTTAGGTTTATTAGATGTGGTAATATGAGGACACGTGGAAAAATACAACAGCTACATGAGTCACTCTCTCCCCACACATGGGTAGTTGAGTTACACATCCTCTTTTGGCTTGTTGTGCCACCTCTCATAACCACTATTTTGTTTTTACTTGAGTAGTTTATGGGGTAGTTGGGTTTCTCACCCTCTTTTGGATTTATGTGCCACCTCTCTCCTATTTAGGTTATGCCACATGTCTTGTCATTTACCAAGTAAGTGATAACCTCCCACCTTTTATGGGTAGTAGGAGTTAATACACCTCTTGGATGTATTTTCCCTTATTCTTCTATATATTGAGCACTCTCCTCTCACCTTCACTAGTTCAGCTAGTTTAGCTAGTTTAGTGGTCATTTTGTGAGAGTGACGAGAGTCTTCTCAAAATTATCTTGCAGTGTTGTCTCTATTTTCTCTCTTTCTCTCTTTCATATTTCTTCTCCATTCTACTATTTTAATTTTCAATCATTTTTTGACTAGATTGTATATGATCTACTACCCACAACAAATCATGTCTTAGTTATTGCAGAATTCAACAAATAGTGCTAATATTTCTTCCATGTTTTCCCCATGCGCCCAGTATATTGCCCTAAAGACACTTTTTCCAACTTTCCAAAACAGGTTCTTAGTTACTTTTTGTTGTATTTTGTGATTTTTAAAAATGACAAGAAACAAACACTTTTGCATCATTTGATAGAAAGATATAATAATACCCATTTTCTTATGCCAAACATTTGCAAAGAAACCATCCAAAAAATTTCTAGGAGTATTATTGACATCCACAGCAGCAAAAGAGAAAGCCATGTTTCTAAGTTTTTCCCTTTCTAACATTATCACACCTTTCATTGCATTATTTGGAGAAACAAGGAGCCTCAATGGTAAGGCGGATGGTTCCTTACCTCTTTCCCCACCATTTTTGTTGAATCCCTCACCACCACCATAGGAGACAACTTCAAATGTTTCTCTTGTCATGACAGGAGTCAGCTCCTCAACAATGACCTCTTTGAAGGTTTTTGAGTTTTCTCCAATCGTCGAGTGAAAACCAACAATAGATTCAAGGGGTTAGGGGGGTTTATAATCCCCCCTTAATGTATTTCGAAGCCTCCAAAGCCATGCCAAATGAAGTAAATGTAGGGAACAAAGGTCGTACCTAGGGGAGGAGAGCCTCCCCCACACACCCAGGAGACAAACCCTAACACAACGGAGGCCAACTTGCAAAGCACCCCCTACTATGTCAATATCAAACATATCCTTTCTTTATTTTCATTCTTTATTTTTATTTTGTATCTTCATTTGTACAAGATACTTTCACCTTTGATTCTTGAGATATATCCTTGTTATTTTCTTGAGGTGACACTTGTTGATCCATGTCTATGAGGTGGATGGACGTGGGTGGGATAGATGAATTATATGAGATGGTAGGAATGTGTGATTCATGAAAAAGCTTGGTGATGCACTCAATGGATTCTTTGGGAATATCCTTTTTGGTACTGTTAACATCAAAGGAAACAGGAAAATCCTTAACAAGTTGGCTAGAAGACTCTGTAGAGGCAACAATAGGGGATGCATACCCTAACTCAAGATGGTCAAAATGGAAGGGTGATTATTTAGAAGATGGAGTGGAAGGAAAAGAACCATGAGATGGAGAGAGATGATCCAAAACATCTTCAATAGGATCATGAGTAGATATGACAAAGACAGAGGTATCATCAGGATCCCAAAAGGTTTGAATCCAGGCATGACCATCTATTTGCATATTCTCACAAAGATCTGGAGCTAATTTAACATTATTCTTAAGAGTCTAGATATCCTTAGCAGCATTAACATTTTCACCTACGGATGACTTCTTGGCACAACATGAACTTTCCATACGATACTCTCCACATCCCATGTAATAGATCTAGACCTTAGGTTTAGAATCCGTGATGAATGGAGTGGATACTTTGACCAAGGAAGATTGATCAATGTAATGTGATGAGGTGGAGAATGAAGCTTCACAATTGATGGGCACTTGATATTCTATGGTTCCTCTCAAGTTAGCACAATAGTAGAAGGGATCAAGATCACCTGGTATGGTAATTTTAGTGTCATTGTGGGGAAACTTCAAGCATTGGTGATAAGTCAAAAGTACAACTCTCATGGCATGAATCCATGGGAAACCTAGGAGAAGATTATAGGGCAAGTCCAAATCCAAGACATGGAGCATTGTGTTTTGAATATAGACTTCAAGGTGTAGGGGATCATTATGATTCAAATTTTATGCGAAAAGATCTTGTTCAGAAAAGGTGACATGGTGGGGTGTAGCTAGGTATCCAACCATGACCTGAAATTGGTTGACATTTAGGTCAGATGGTACGTGGATGTATCTTGCAAGGATTTATCCAGAATGACCCTATGCTCCGGAGAAATGTGAAGCAGTTCTAGAATGGATATTTGTGTGGGTGTCTTTCCTAGATGATCCAAGAGATTGTACTAGCTTTTTGATTGTGGATTAGAGGTAGCCCCTTGCAAGGTCACCTTAGCTCTATGGGTGGTAATGACACATTCTGAACTTTAATTAATGGAAATGGTAGCAACGTGATTATCAAGGGATTGAATGTAATCTTAATGGTATATTCATGCACAACACTAGTATAATTAGCATTATTATTATTTCCTAAACTGGAGGCCTTCCCTTTCCCATGGTCTTATAAAGGAGTTTTGAATATGGTGTGATTGGCATTGGTTTTTTTCTTGTGAATTACCCATTGATATAGCTCCTTGATCAATAATATCTTGAATGAGGTTTTTGAGTGTCCAACATGATGATGTGTGTCGTTTTCCACGATGATATTCATAAAATTCATTTTCATTCCACCAAATTAGTTTCACCAATGTTGGTTCATATTTTTTAATGTCGGGAAGTTGAATGATGTTTTATTGTAAAATTTTCTTAAAAACCAACTCAATGGGTTCCCCTAAGGGTGTGTATGTTCTCTTAGTGCATGGAGGTCCTTTACGTTGAACTGATTATTTTGGACAACATTTAATTTCTAATCATGGCTGGGTGTTGGTGTGTTTGATGTGAATGGACCTTTAAGATGAAGGGTGGGGTGATTTTTATTTACCACTTTAGCATCCACAACCCCATCATTGGTAACATTCTTATTTTGAGACCAAAATTTACCTTTGTCACTAGGAGTGTTTGGGGTTTCTTTGAAGATTTTAATTATTCCTTTTGCTACAAGAGCCTTCTCAATAAAGACTCATTTTTCAATGACATCTTCAAAGGTAGTGCAACATTGAATTTGAAGTTGGATCATCAATTATGTGTTTAGGCTTTCTATGAAATGGTGAGCAATTATTTCTCAGGTATATGGCAAGGAAATTTATTAGCCATGTTGCACCATCTTTGATAGAATGATGTAAGTGATTCTCCCTTTTTTTGTTTGGTGGCACACAATGTTGCTAGGGTTGTATCACTTTCTATGTTGTAAGAAAAGTGGTTAATGAATCTATCAACCAATTCACCCTATGTTCATATTCCAGGAGGAATGTGCACAAACCACTCTAGAGGTGGCCCCGAAAGGCTTCGTGGAAATAGTCTCATCAAATAAGTGGGCTCATAAGCAATGTCCATACATGTGTTAAATTATTGTATATGTTCCATTGGATCCCCTTTCCCTTTATATTTATTAAAATTTGGAGCGGTGAAATGTGAGGGACAAGGTAGCATGTATAAGTTTCTATCAAAGGGGTAAGGACACAATTCCTCCATAGAATATGTCTTCTTAGTTGTCCCCAATTGTATGTTTTCCATTTTTTGTTGTATTGTTTGCATTTTTTGCATTGACGTATCCATAGGGGATGGTGTCATGTTAGGTTGTCCTTGAATAAGGGGGTCAACATTAATTTTAGGAGTGTTGAAGTAATTATATGATGAATTTGGCACCAATGTGTCATTTGGATTGAAATTCTATTGCAAAGGATTAGGATTACCTTGTTGATAATGAGGTGTAAATATGGCATTGATATTGGTTTGATTTTGAGGCATGAAATTGGCATTTGTTGTGACATGTTGTTGCGATGGAAGGGGATTGGTGTTCAAATTTGTTCCAAAGGTCAGGTTGGTATTAGGTGTAGCATTGATTGTTTGTGTCGACACTCTAGATGTGACAATATGAATTCTCTTTGTTTTGTTTGGTAGATTTTCATTTGTATTAAGTGAGGGTGTATTGTTTTATGTGCCAAATGGATTTGCAAATGTCACACCCAAGGGATTAGAAGATGAGCTACCAAATGTGAATGTTGATCCTTGGGACATATGTGTTCTCTTAGCTCCAAATTTTGGTGGATTGGGGATATGTGTAGCAATTGCAATGTGTGTTTTGGCCCCAAGGGGTAGGCTAGTGAACATTTATTGTGAAATGGGTTGACCTTGTACGAATGTGTTTTGACTAGGCCCTTGGGTTTTTGATTGTGTTACTCCCTCTAAAATTGTGGAAGTGTCAAATTCAAAGGGGAGTTTGGCAGCTTTCTTGGCAAGTGCAAGATAATTTTTTGGGGTTTCCACTAACAAGCTCATCCACAATGCGTATAACTCTTGAGTCTTGGGCAACATTTTTAATTTCTTCAAGGGTCAAACATCTATTGACATCAGTTAACAAGAGGTTGGAAAATGGATTTTAGGTTTTCCTTTGTGGTGTTTGAGGTGGATTTGAATTTGACACAAGATTCATTTCACTTGTGGGATTGAAAATGGGATCACTTGAAGAGTCCATGTCCTTTCTTTTTCCTCGTGGCCTTGTTTGAACCATATAAGACTTGCAACCTTAGGATTGATACTGCAAAGGTCATAATGCAAGGTGAGCTATGAGACTATGCTATACTTTTGGAATTTTTTGAAGGTATGAGGATGTCAAATGTCAATGCACCTAAGACTAATGTTTGAAATGCAATTATGATAATGACCTTATGAACAAAGGGTATGGTATGCAATGAGACCAAATGATATTATGACCAAGGTTTAGATATGCAACTAAGATTAAGGTATGCCAAATGAAACTAAGGGGATGCACCTTTGGACCTAGGAAAAGGATGCTAACCAATCTATGGTAGACCAAGATAACAAACTAGAATTTCAAGACCTTGGAAGATGAATGCTAAAAGGATGATTGATTTTGACAAGGGTGAGTTTAAACTAAGACGTAAGTTTGAGACCTAATGATGATTGGCAATTAATTGATAGAAACATAAGGTCAATAACAATCTAGAAGTGTAACCATGGACTAATCAGAGATATGGAAGTCTTCCTAATCTAAAATTTGAAGGGTGACTAAAGCTAAGAATGATCTAAAACCAACTAAGCAATGAAAGGTAGGCAATGCAATCTAGCTAAGAAAACCTAGATGAATGTGATAAAATAGACTAGTTGACTAAGCAAGTCTATAATTAGAATGTAAGGTCACTATTAGAATGTGATGAGGACTAAGATTGGACAAGGATTCCTCTAAAAATTTATGCTCCAACACTTGCGGCTCACTATCTCACAGATGCGGTACAGATTTTCACAGTTGCAGTTCACAGTTTGTTTGCCTAAAATATGATGTTTTTGAACAATTTTGTTTTGGGAAATTTTTGAAATGTGATTTCAAACACATAAAACATTTTGAAAATAGATTTTTGTTTGTTGACTTATCAAATCCCTATGTAAATATGTGTATGTTTGAGGGTTATTCACCCTAATTTCCACTGGTATAGCACAATCGAAAACACATCAAGAACTTCTTATCCTTAAGGTCAATGACCAATGGAAGCACTTTCAAGCCCACAACTTGGAATCTCTTTTTCCGAAAGTGTAGGGACACCTTTATGGGGTGTATTCACTCTTTTCTTTGCGAGAGAGGACAATTAGGGGCCTCCAAGACTGGAAGGATGACCCAATCACCCTCTCCCTAGAAAGCTACAAGTAAAAAAGTAGTGTATACTAAGCCGAGGGTTTCTGTCTCATCTCAAGTTAGTTGTGTGGTGAGTAACTTTGGGGTGTGATGCTACACCCCTACACTAAAAGTGACACCAAATAATCTCAATCAAAAGGGTGGCTACTGAGAAGGTGTCTAGTCACAACTCGGGGGAATATGACATCTTGCAAGCATCCAACAAGCCACTTAAGGCTATTACCAACCCTACTAGGGTACATTAGAATACCACACATAAATTTGAGTACTTTCCCTTTCAATTTGGCACTATACGACAAAGGCTAATGTCAATTAGGACTTGACTTTTGTCTTATCCCTTTTTACATAGCAGCTCAAGGGAAAAACCGCTTTGGGTCACCAATGAGTTCTCCACTAGGATATGTCTCAATTGGTACACCCTTCTACAAAAGAAAAATAAGATGTAGTGATTTCTCTTACACCCAAGATCGCACAAAGTGCAAGGGGAGATGATACTTTCACTACACCCTATGGGTTCTACAACACAAAATTTGTGCAAGCGCACCAAACATGGAAGACAATGATTAATTTTAAGCCCAAATCGAAATGTGCCTAATTAACATGAAAGGTGAAAAATGTAAGTTGTTCATTTTAATCCCAAAATGAAATGTGAAAATGCAAGTTGTTCTTTTAACCCAAAATGAAATGTGAAAATGCAAGTTGTTCTTTTTAACCCAAAATGAAATGTGAAAATTCAAGTTGTTCTTTTTAACCCAAAATGAAATGTGAAAATGCAAGTTGTTGTTCTTTTTAACCCAAAATAAAATGTGAAAATGCAAGTTGTTCTTTTTAAACCAAAATGAAATGTGCCTAATTAACAAAAGATATTGATTTATTTTAGGCCCAAAAATCCAAAATTTTCCTATTTTAAACGAAGACAAACAAAAAACCTGCAAAAGATGGATTAGTAGTTTCAAAGGAAAATGTATTCTCCCAAACGTAAGCCACATGCTACAAATAGAGAATGAGTAACACAAAACACTCCTAACATAATGCAAACAAAAGGAAACAAACTAAAAAATCTTTGAATTTGAATTTTTTTACCCAAACAGGCAAATGTGTCATTCTAGTTCACGTTGAGTTCACCAATGTAGGAAGGGTTAATATTCATAAATAAAGGAAAAGACCAAAGATAGAAGCCACAACTACCTAAAATCTAAGCCCAAATCTCAATCCAAACAAGAAAGCACAATCAACATGAAAAGCAAATGAATAACAAAACTAAGCTAAACTCCCCACGTTGAAGTTGGTTCATCTTCTTTGCTTCTCCTCCATTCTTCTCAAGTTGCATGCTTTCCCTCAGATTTTGAAGTGTTTGAATACCTGCAAGTGACAATGACAAGATAGCAAGAATTTTGGAGAATGTGGTTGTAGTTAGCCTTGAAATGACAAGGATATGTCTCTTTTATAGAAAACCAAATTTGAATGAAGGGCCAAGATTAAATGACAAAGATCAATGGATGAGATTGCTTTGAGAAGCAAGGAAATAGGGTTAGGGTAGAAATAAGGTTTAGTTAAGGATGGACGATAGATATTAAAAGGCAATAAAACCTTATCAAGGGTGGAGGTTAATTGAGATAAAAAGAAGATTGGCATGGAAAAAGAGAATTAAATAATTATAAAATGTAAATGATTAAATAATAAAAGTAATTATTTAATTATAGAAGAAGAGGGAAAAAGCTAACTTTTTAAAATAATTGGAAACAATTATTTCATTAAAAAGTGGAGAAAAAATATGAGTTACTAAATAATTAAAATAATTATTTAATAGTGGAGGGAAAAGTGGGAGATAATTAAATTAAATAAAATTTATTTAATTATGGAAGAGAAGGCTAATGAAAGTTGACTTTTTTAAAAATAATTCAAACAATTATTTAATTAAAAAGTGAAAGAAAAAGACAAGTTACTAAATAATTAAAATAATTATTTAATAGTGGAGGGAAAAGTGAGAAATAATTAAATAAAATAAAATTTATTTAATTATGGAAGAAAAGGTTAATGAAGGCTGACTTTTAAAAAAATAATTGAAACAATTATTTCACTAAAAAGTGGAGGAAAAAGACAAGTTACTAAATAATTAAAATAATTATTTAATAGTGGATGGAAAAGTGGGAAATAATTAAATAAATAGAATTTATTTAATTATGGAAGAAAAGGCTAATGAAAGGTGACTTTTTAAAATAATTGGAATCGTTAAAAAGTGGAGGAAAAAGACAAGTTACTAAATAATTAAAACAATTATTTAATAGTGGAGGGAAAAGTGGGAAATAATTAAATAAAATATAATTTATTTAATTATGGAAGAAAGGGTTAATTAATAATTAAACAATTAATAATAATTATTTAATTATAGATAGAAAGCAGGAACATGAATAATTAAATAAATAAGAATTTATTTAATTATAGGGGTAAAAGGATTAATTAGTGACGTAATTAAATAAATATAATTTATTTAATTAATCGAGGAAGAATAAGGAGAAAATGAATTAATTAAATAGTTAAAATTATTTAATTAATAGGAGAATATGACCTTAGGGGATATCCAAATGATTAAAATTATTCAATTATGTAGGGAAGAAGAATTAATGTGAAAAATAGCGTTTGTTGGCTTAGGACATTTTTTCAGTGTCTACAAAAGACATTCAATTGTATTAATTTATTCATTTGAGTATTTATTCTAATATCATTTGCATATAATTGTTCATTTATTATAAAATCATTTGTATGACTAAGGTTTCCATCATCCATGCACAAATTTTTTGACACACATTCATTAGTATTCTAGCATCAGCGATTTCTATGTTGCTAGGGTCTTCAAAATTGAACACATAATGGTCACTAACTAAAAGAAAAGTAGTGATATTTAGCTTCTAGCATTAAATCCGACGTTACTTCCCTTTCCAACTGTGATTTTTCACTTTTTGATGATGTCATAGCATTTTCTAGTCATTCTTCCATATATATTCCTTTTTGGTTATCTAAACTTTTATTTTCTAGCAGTTCATGTCCTTGATATTTTGCATGTTCATGAGGCATTCATGGTGTTGTAAGATTTTTTTTCCTTTCTTACACACTTATCAAGTCTTTGATAAAAAAAATCAAATTAGTAAGTTTATCGCCTTCAAATTTGACTTTTGAGACTTTGCCAACTCTTCTCTTATCAAGGTTATTCAAGTTTTCTATAATTAAACCAGGCTTTGATAATCCCTCCATCCCTTTCTTAATGAGGGAGGCTTCAGTTAACGAAATTATTCTATTAATGGCTAGGCCTACCCTAACTAGGAAAACTTTGTAGTCAACTTCACTATGACCACTCGTGCCACGAATCATGCATCTCCTTGTCCATCCAAAAGTAAACAAATTTTTCAGGAAAAAGCTTCCTATTGAGGATTGCCTAGATAGCTTCAACCTCTATGTGATTGCAATCCATCTTAAGGCTCATTCCAACCCTAGGTTCCTCATTCGCATAGGTACAACTTACCATTTTGGTCCAGATGGCCCTCCTTCAAGCACCAATTATGTTGACATGGATGTTACACACCAACATGCAGATAAATATTTTCTCAACTGAACAAAAGAACCTATCTTGAAAGAATCACCAAGATTTTTTAGTTAAAGATGATCTTAGCTATCCCAAGGCTCGAGAATGTCAGGTCTTGATTCACTAGGTTCAGTTAGGGCTCGTTGTGCAAAATTGTTGTTAATCACGAGGGGCCTATGGTTTTGAAGCTTAATGATGTTGGGAATAGGATGCCATTTAATTGCAATCCTAAACATATTTTATGTATCTCCTAAGTCCTTGGAAAGTGTTCCCCAACACTAGGATTAGAAAGATATTAAATACAAATGAAATGAACATGTAAATTGACATTTGTGATTATTCCTAAATGATAGGAACATGTGGGGACATCCAAGAAGAGCTACTACAAGATAGGAGCACATACGTGGAGAAACCCTTTCAGGAAAAACTCCATCAGAATCAATAGTGCTTGTATTATTTAACCTTAGAACAAGATTACAATAATACTATATCAATTCTTGATTGATATGCTTCCTTGCCTTCAACAATCCTTCTTCACAACCTACACAAAACTCTCATACACTTTCTGCAGCACAAGCTATCCATCCATTCCATTGACCAAGCATGAATCCACACATCCCATGTCATGCTTCAAACCCTCACACATGCACAAGCTATACCTGCTAACCTGCAACAAACTCTAATGCACTTGCTGCAATTAATAGAAAAATATGAGCATTGTAAACTCCTACGAGTTGTACAAAACAAGAGCATAAAGTTCCTCACAAAAATATATGCCTAGATTGGGCAAGTAGAGTTCCACCATGTAATTTGAAGTCAAACCAATGTCTTCCTCAATTTAGGTGCCCCAAACTGAACATTTAATTGAACTTTGGTCAAGAAAATATCTTGCAAGCATCACCTCAAAGTTGGTGCCCAAGAATGGGCCCACTTAACTGAGCCTTGTAAATATCTTCTCATGCAAAAGGTGTTAACTCAAAGATGCCAACTTGGGCGCCCAAGGTGGGTCCAAGTCAATCTTAGTTAACTGAAACATATCTCTCCACCAATTCATGCAAACACTATGCATGATTGATCATCCCCACTTAACTGAATGTATCCACCTGTTATCTATCATGCAATTGAAGTCATTAGTCATGCAACTCAAGTCAACTTAAGTCAACTAGCATTCAACTCAAACTAACTACATGCAACTGAAGATAACTGAACCATAACTGAACTAAAGTAAACTAAACTAAATGCATGCATAATTTGTAGGATCTCTGCATGCATTACTGAAGTGCTATCAATCCTCCAAATAGTTAACTGAAGCAAGGTGGGTTCCACCTTCCATGTGAGCGCCCCATGTGCTCCTATCTTGTAGGAGCTCATCTTGGATGTCCCCACATGTTCCTATCATTTAGGAATAATCACAAATGTCAATTTACATGTTCATTTCATTCAAATTTAATCTATTTCTAATCCTAGTGTTGGGGAACACTTTCCAAGGACTTGGGAGATACATAAAATATGTTTAGGATTGCAATTAAATGGCGTCCTATTCCCAACATTCTCTCACTTGACATTATACATTGAAATTATTCTAAACAAGGAATCATTATTATTCAACCTTCTCATCAAGTCTATGATGGACTCACATCCATTTCTAGGTGTAGGCTCCTCGGTCTTTACTGTTGAAAAAAATTTATAACAAGTAACCATTCCAACACATATATCTTAACATAAGAAATATCTGGCCTAACCCAAGTCTCTCTAGTATCCATGAGTACCCACCAATCCATCCATGCCAACTTCAAATGCAATTTGCATAATCATGAAGCTCCAAGCAAATGATTAATACTCAAAACCAAAGAGAACTACATCCTCTCCAAAGGAGGAACAATAATACCTTTACCAAAAAATTTAAGGGTCCTCCATGAAACAAGATGTTAAAACCTCTTCAAATCACATGAAGATAACCATATCCTACCAAATCTCTCACTGAACTGTGATACCGAGCTATACATGGCAACAAGATAAACATCAAATCATCATTGTCAAAAGCTCCCACTGAAACATGTAACCAATCTATCCATGACATCGTGATAACCATCTCCTAAATGAAGATCATTCATGGCCTCAACTCAATCAAAGAATCCGATGTAAATGACACAGCTCGCAAAAGGTCAAGAAAACCATAATCTCTAAACCAAGAAGATAAAACACACTTCGTTTACAAATCAGCAATAACACAATAGTAAAAGCTCCCACTATAGCCAAAAAAACCTTCAAACTTTTAAGAGAAATGCATCCCAAACTCTACCCAATTGTTAGCTCTAATACCAAATGTTGAAAATGAAGGTGAAATTGTAGCTTAAAACTTGTAAACCTATGTGATTGTAGATTTAATTAAGTGTTCTTTGTCACAATTTTTTGTGTATGATTATCTGTTTAGATCAATTTTACCAATTGTAGAAAGAGACAGAAGATTGTAGAAGAATGAGACAAGAAGATAGAAGTGACACAACATATACGTGGAGAAACCCTTTTGGGAAAAAACTCCACCAGAATCAATAGTGCTTGTATTATTTAACCTTAGAACAAGATTACAATAATACTATATCGATCTTTAATTTATATGCTTCCTTGCCTTCAACAATCCTTCTTCACAACCTGCACAAAACTCTCATACACTTCTACAGCACAAGCTATCCATGCATTCCATGTGACCAAGCATGAATCCTCACATCCCATGCCATGCTTCAAACCCTCACACATGCACAAGTTATACCTGCTAACCTGCAACAAAATCTGATGCACTTGCTGCAATTAATAGACAAATATGAGCATTGTAAACTCCTAAGAGTTGTACAAAACAAGAGCATAAAGTTCCTCACAAAAATCTACGCCTAGATTGGGCAAGTAGAGTTCCACCGTGTAATCTGAAGTCAAACCAATGTCTTCCTCAATTTAGGCACCCCAAACTGAACACTTAACTGAACTCTAGTCAAGAAAATATCTTGCAAGCATCACCTCAAATTTGGCGCCCAAGAATGGGCCCACTTAACCGAGCCTTGTAAATATCTTCTCATGCAAAAGGTGTTAACTCAAATATGCCAACTTGGGTGCCCAAGGTGGGTCCAAGTCAATCTTAGTTAACTGAAACATATCTCTCCACCAATTCATGCAAACACTATGCATGATTGATCATCCCCACTTAACTGAATGTATCCACATGTTATATGTCATGCAACTGAAGTCATTAGTCATGCAACTCAAGTCAACTAAAGTCAACTAGCATTCAACTCAAACTAACTACATGCAACTGAAGATAACTTAACCATAACTAAACTAAACTAAACTGATAGTGCCACTCCACTCATGTTAAATATCAAATCCCTAATTTGTAGGATCAAGAAACATGCATTACTGAAGTGCTATCAATCCTCCAAATAGTTAACTGAAGCAAGGTGGGTTCCACTTTCCATGTGGGCACCCCATGTGCTCCTATTTTGTAGGAGCTCTTCTTGGACATCCCCACATGTTCCTATCATTTAGGACTAATCACAAATGTCAATTTACATATTCATTTCATTCAAATTTAATCTCTTTCTAATCCTAGTGTTGGGGAACACTTTTCAAGGACTTAGGAGATAAATGAAATATGTTTAGGATTGCAATTAAATGGCATCCTATTCCCAAAAAATGGTAGTTGTACCAAATAGAGTAACATAAATATGTAACAAATTCAACATGTATTACTCCACACTTTCACGAATCCAAATCATTTCCAAGAAATATTTTATGAATCTAAACCATTTGTAAGAAAATACTAACATCTAATTAAAGAAAAGCATGTAAAGATCCTAAGATTTAAGGTCTTCCAACTATTATCCATGTATACACCAAGAAATGAACTAAATAAAAGTAGAAACCACTCCATACTTCACCAGATTGCTTCATAGTTACACATAGAATGATGCAAGAAGTTTAAAGGAAACAAATTACCATTTACCACTGAATAGTGTCAATATGCACTTGAATCTGATGCAACACATTAGCTTTTTTTATAGGAATAAACAATCAGCTATGTAAGATTTCTTATCAAAAATAGCTTTCAAATTAGCTTTGATATTAGCAACTTCTATGGAATATACAAGTTTTTAAATTGGAATTGAACAAAAAACATGAAAATAGAGATAAAACTGGTAAAATGCCAATCTTATGTCTACCAAGTTCAACAAATTTTGATTTGTTAAAATGAATAAGACTTGGCCTTTTATAGAACACGAGGCCTCAAAAGAGATTCAATCAATGCATGGCTAAGTAGAACTAATCCAATAATAGCATAGCACGTGGCACAAAAGATAGTTGGCACAAGAAGATATTTGCCCCATTCTGGAAATAAGTCAAAGCATTTTGACTTCCCTCTTCACAACTGAAATGCTTTGAATTTTTAGGTAAATACATGTCAAGTCTGCTTGTGTCTTCAAAATGTAGGAATAAGATGGATATTCAGAGTGATCAGGTGGATATAAACTAGATATTCAAAGTGATTAGGTGGATATAAGCTAGATATTTAGAGTGATCAGGTTGATATAAACTAGATATTCAGAGTGATCGGGTGGATATAAACTAGATATTTAGAGTGATCAGGTAGATATAAAGAATCCATTCATCTCCTTTCTCAGTGTCGCCATCAAGTTCTAGGTTTGGACAACACATTTGTTGGTGCAGTTCACAAAGAAACTCGACACTGTGTTTGCCTACCAGAGAAAACTTGGGTTTCCTCTTTTTTGGTTATATGCACCTTTGCATCGAACACCTCTTCTGCATACTCGTCCCTTAATCACATATCCCCCCTACTTTAATATCATCAAATTAAACTACGAGTGTGATTCATGCATATGTTTGCATCTTTGTTGTGGTTTGTCGCCTATCATACCTGCATCCACATAATTTACATCATTTCCCCTGACTACATTTAAATACTTTAATGGACATGTTAGAAAATAAATCATTATTAAAAGCTACACATTTGATTCCAACTCTTGAATTTTGCAATTAAAATAATGCATTTTACAATTTCAGGGTATGCGTGCTTATGCAATTTTTTGAGTGTTTTATGTTATCAGACATCCTAGGTAGCGCGCTTAGTGTTTTACTTAGTTTTGCACTTTCTAAATACCCGGATACTCGAACATCCTATTCCCTGAATACCCAAACACCTGACTTTCCACTTTGTAATCCTTGTCGCAATGCTCAATTAAATTGCCAGACTTTGACAATGTGCCTCAAGTACCTTGCTTACTACATCTGCGGGCCCATGAAGATTCACATTTCCCGCCTGAAACCTTACTTCCTTTGATGATGATTTGACTTACCCCATTTAACTGCAACCTGTCTAACTTAGACGATGTACCTGTGCTTGGTTTACTCGAACACCCAATTTTTTGACTTTTCGCTTCAATTTCACGATCTAAGTCGTAACTTGTCATACTTTGGACTTACTTTTGCAGCATTTTTTCCTTGGCCTTGCTAAGTAGGTAACTTTTAAAATTTGGGTCCCCAAGCTTTTGCAAACTTGAGGCATGTTGTGTAACCACACAACACCACCTTGATCCTTCCACCTTTTTTCTAATAATTGAAAGATTTATCTATTGTTTTAATCATAATTTTGAACCCTAACTTAGAGTTAGAACTTCCAATATGTGTTGGATGTAGAATAATTATAACTTCTTATATGCGTTGGAAGTAAAATAATAAAATTTGAATTGGGTTACTCTTAGAATTTAATGGATCAATCCCACCCACACCCATGGATTTGACCTCTTAACATTTCAAATTCAAATTTTGGTTCTCTCACATGTTCCTTTTTCAACTAGAGTTAACTAAATAGATATATGTGCAACTTATTGCTATATACTTTTATTTAAAGGCATTCAATTGTATTAATTTATTCGTTTGAGTATTTATTCTAATATCATTTGCATATAATTGTTCATTGAATATAGAAGCATTTGTAGGACTAAGATTTCTTGTCTTCAATCCTTTTACATAGTTTTCCAAGGGTTAACAGATAAGAACATGTCCCTTAGCAACAAACTAACAACCATGTAAAGGTATTTCTAAATAGTGTCGGCCTTTAGAATAAAGTTGAGAGCAAAGCAAATAAAGGCAAACCAAGTGAGGCAAAGAGAAAAGGCACACATTGAGCAAGATCAAATCCTTACAACAAAGAAGGAATTTACAAATACAAAAAGACCCAAAGGTGGGAACTTGACCCAAAATAAAACACAAACCATACACAAGATCCAAAGCATTACACTGACAAAGAGAAATCATTTCCCATACAAATAACAATCAAATTCATAATCTTTATCAAAGTAAAAAAAATCTACAATCAATCACTATCTGCTTAACATTTACATTTAAAGGTATTTCAAAATAATGTCAATCTCTAGAATAGAGTTGAGGGTGGAGAAAATAAAGGCACTCAAAGTGAGCCAAAGAGCAAAGGCACACATTGAGCAAGATCAAATTCTCACAACAAAGGAGGAATTTGCAAATATGAAAAGACTCAAAGATGTGAGCTTGACCCAAGATAAAAACACAACTCATACACAAGATCCAAAGCATACACTAACAAAAAGAAATCATTTCCCATACAAATAACAATCAAATTCATAATCTTTATCAAAATCAAAAATCTACAATCAATCACTATCTACTTGACATTTACATTTAAAGGTATTTCAAAATAGTGTAAGTCTTTAGAATAGAGTTGAGAGCAAAGCAAATAAAGGCAAACCAAGTAAGCCAAAGAGCAAAGGCACACATTGAGCAAGTTCAAATCCTTACAACAAAGGAGGAATTTGCAAATACAAAAAAACCCAAAGATGCAAATTTGATCCAAGACAAAGCACAAATTGTACACAAGATCCAAAGCATACACAAACAAAAAGAAATCATTTCCCATACAAATAACAATCAAATTTATAATCTTTATCAAAATCGAAAACTACAATCAATCACTATCTACTCAACATTTACATTCATAATTTAACATTAACTACTACATTATCTATATCCATTATTTATCTAAGTTAATTTTTTCCTATGCGTATGCATCCTTAGTAATAGCCTAGGTTACAATTCCATATGTTCG
This sequence comes from Sequoia sempervirens, assembly GCA_007258455.2. Classification (NCBI taxonomy): domain Eukaryota; kingdom Viridiplantae; phylum Streptophyta; class Pinopsida; order Cupressales; family Cupressaceae; genus Sequoia; species Sequoia sempervirens. Next base: position 261,344,811 of record VDFB02000017.1, on the reverse strand, counting down.
TTTTTGGTAACCAATAGTGAAAATGAAGAAAACACCTCGCCAGTTTGCAATTTGTGTTCAGCTAAAATACGTTGCACTCCCATCATCAACGTCCCCGTTATGCACAGGATGCGTAATTATCCATTTATTATGTGCATGGATGATGGAAACGTACAGCCATGCAAGGTGCCGTGTACACTCTGCTACGTAACTCTTCATTAATGACCAAAATAGCAACAATCCTTATTTCCACTTTGACACCTGTTAACGGTTGGGCCCACTCTTCTCGAGTCTAATCGGATCTCATGGAATTCAAACATAAGTTAGTTGGTGTAGGGACCCGAGCGGGTTATGAGCTGTAGGCTTGTCTATACACGTGGCAGGTGGCAGACGAATCTCTAGTTTAGATTTCCATGCATGAGCCTTTATTTTGTTGGAAGCACATAAACTAGAGAAATACCTCCCATGGGCATATTCTAAAAATTTGTAAGCGTAGTTAAAAGGGGGTTTTGGTTTCTTAGAGAAGTTAAAAGAATGGTTTTTGAGTTTCTCTATAAGGTTTTTAAAGTTTAAAAGATGAAGTTATTGTCGTTCTTCGAGTGATTTTGGCAGAGTGGATATCTTTAAGTCTTTTATTTTCAAATAAAGAGATATTAGCGTAGTTGTGTGCTTTCAAATTGAATTGAAAAATTATGTAGGTTTGACATAAAAGCCTCTACACTAAAAAGAAAATGACATAAAATCCTTTGTACAAAAAAGAAAATGAAAAGTTGTCAGAATAGACACTGTATCAACTTGTGGTGGATTATAAATCTTATAGTCCATATTTTTTTGGATACGTTTTGGTCTTTATTTTATTTATACGTCAAATTTCTAACGTAAAGATAGTTTCCAAATTCTCAAATTAAAATTTAAAAATGGGTCCAAATTGACTTCCCTCCTCCCAGCCATTATGTAAAATGTGTTATTTTGTGTATTAGTGTGTTGTAGAAAAGGACAAACTCTAATTCACTTTTGGTCATTTGGATCAAGCATTTAGAGACAATCATTTGATTACATTGACATCTACATCATTAATAACAAATTAGGTTATGTTGCACAATTGTTTGTGTGAGTTGTGTCTTCAATCTTTGTTCCAAAACTATTAATTTGAATCACAAGGGTTTCACAAAAGGAGGCTTCCTCACTTGGTAAACTCTCAAAGTTGTTCGTCAACACTTATTTTGAAATAAGTTCTAGACATTGAGGCAAGTAGACTTCAAGTATTTAGAAGTTCACAATTCATTTTCATGAACACAATTCAAATTCATGGGATAGCTTAATTTTTGCATGCACAAAGATCAATTCCATAGGGATGGATTCAACTTGCAAGAGATAACAAAACATCAAATCATTTGCCAAAGCTTATCAATCACAAATTTGAGTACAAAGCATTAATTTGGATCATTTGAGCATAATCTTCAATAAAGAGTCCCTTAGCCTCAAATAAAGCTAAGTCCTAATCCTTCTTTATTATTTGAAAGATAAAGTTTGCATATCAATTACTATCTTGACTCCATAAAACAGGTTTAATTACTTGTATTGAGTTTATTGCTTTACCCTAGTTTGATTTGAAAGGTTATTTTATTTCCCTCCATTTTTGGTGAACTCGTGTAATCTTCAACCTCCTTAAGTATTGGTCTTTAGGGTTCTTTTTTTCTTTTTTTTTCTAATTTTTAAGTTTTATATCAACCCTACCCTTATTTCATTTTTTTATCAATTTAGCATGTGTCTTGTCTTTATGCCAAAAATCCACTTTCATCCTACTCACCCTTTGACAAGAAATATTAATTTGAATCCTATAATGGATAAGAGTCAAGCTAAGAATGAATGGTTGAAAATCTCAATATTATAACTTATTTTAATAAGGAAGAGGAAACATTTGATCATGATGTCCATCTTGATATAATGGATAAGTAATATGTTTCTTTCGACTACACATGTTATCTTCAAATCTTGCACAACTAGATTACAATGCAAGTCCTACAAAATTGGTTGATGTTCTCCATAAGTTACTGATTATCATGTCCTAAGGTTGAAAGGTTCTCAAAGGCATAGGTGAAAATATTTTAATGGTGTGTCAATCTCCCTCCCATCCAATTTTTCTCTTAAATGTGCCTCCTACATTTGTTCCTCAATATGGCATGCCCTTAATTCCTCCTCCCTTTTTTGAGGTTGAGCATCTCCTTGTCCTCGTTTCTCATCTTGAGCCTACTAGCTATGATCAACCTTGTTCTTTTTCCCCATCTCATCCCACTAGTATGACACCTTCATCTCATCCTACCTATGTTATATATTCACCTCATCCCACTCATACATTTATTCCTTCTAGTGTGGTCACCATGCCTTATATTTCTTTCATCCCACCTTCTTCATTCATGTTGCAATCTATTTATACCCCACCCATTATTTCTCACAACCCCACCCCTAGGGTGCCTCCTACCCTTAAACACATATATTAAAGGATTGATAAAATGGGGAATAAAGTTGATATAGGAATAATTATGATAATTCTATTGAAACACAACATACTTCACTTTCTTTTGAGATCATGAATTATTCATTACTAATTATTTTATGGAACTTCAATTTGATGTGTACAATGAAAAAGGTGATTACATATCCTTTTCCCCACTTCTCATCTTGAGCTTATTAGATATCTCCAACGATGTTCATTTGCTCAATCTCATCCCACTTGTGTGACACCTTCATCCCATCCTACCAATGTTATATCTTCATCGCATTCCACTTATGTACCTCTATTCCTTCTAGTATGGTCACCATCCATTATCCTTATCCTACTAGTGCTTTGTGCATGCCTTATTTTCCTTTCATCTCACCATTTATATTCATGTACCATTCTACTTATACCCCACCCCTTATTTTTTATGATGGCATCCCTTCATTGCCTTTTTCTACCCCTAACACACATATTGTTAGAAAACCAAGATCACCTGCATGCAAATGGATACCTACCACATGCAAAAGATATGAAGAACCAAAGAAGATGTTCTGTAAACCTCACAGTAAAAATGCATTAAGAGAATCAAATATTACAAAGAGATCAATCCTTATGAAGGAGATCAAGAAACCCTAAAAGGGAAACCCTAAATGAAACCCTAGTGTGCACACTTAATAATTAATAATTAATTAATTATTAATGTGCCTAAGTTTAGCTTAAGTAACAAAGAGGAATAAGTGACTTAATTAATTAATCAATATGATATAATTAATTAAGCATAATAACTTATTACTCTAACACCCCCCCTTAAGATGAACTTAGGAAGAAGCTAAAACACTAGAATAAGATGCATGTAAGCAAATATGGGTCCCAGCAACTAGGCCTAATCAGGTACCCATTTACAAATGCAAGAATGGAGTAGAGAAGGAAAAACCCAATGGGACAAAACCCCCCTACAATGAGATGACTGTTGCAAGAAGCACTGGAAGAACTCTGTAGAGTAACATTGGAACTTGATACTGGCAAGCAAGGAAATATTTTTCTATATACTACTGAAACCGGATGAGAGTCACTGATTGACTCAAGGAATCATGATAAAGCAACAGAAGACCCGATGCCATGGAACACTCGAAAACTTCAAACGGGAACAACTCTAGAATCTATGAAGCAGCAAGCAATTATTTAATGATGTATTACTGAAAACAAAGTGCAAAGATGCAAGATGCACTCTCCCAACTGCCAAAACATCCAAGTAATCGCCAAACAACCCATCAGGACAAATCTGGACTAAGTGATCAACCTAGGATAGATATAGAAAAATTGCATGGACAACAACATAGAGCTCCTCAATACCTTTCCAACGCTTCAAATGAGGCGAAAAACGGAGATCGTGGCAAAAAGTTATGAGCTCGGAAGCATAAAAAGTACATCTGACTTCAAACAGCAATAAATATAGTAAAACAGAAAAATACTATAAAATAAACTGTACCAAATGAAAGTGCTTGGAGCCAGCTTTCTGGCGATATCTCGTTTTCCCGATTTCGATACCGTATGCCCAAGTTATGACCAAAAGAAAAAAATTGCTCTTTTAGGGCAAATTAGGGCTAGGAGGGGCAAAGAGGGGCCGACCGTACGAATGACGTCAGCAAAATGCGAGCTTAAAATTAATGGCCATCTAGCCGTCGAGGCAAAACCCCCCCCTATCGGAAAAAAGGACAGCGACCGAAAAATTCTAGAACCCTGCCGGAATATTCTATACCAGGGAATCTCTGCGCCGGAATTGTGAAGGGAATATTCCCTGCAGAAGGTTCGCCGTCGGTTTGTGGAGGCCCACTGGAGTAAGGAATGCCAGCCAGAAAGTGTCGCCGGGAATTGGAGAAGGCCGCTGGGCGATTGGAAGAGGCAACCGGACGACACAAGTGGCCGCTAGTCTGCAATCGGCCAGGAGACATGGGCCCGCAGGGCCTGCAAGTTGCAAGTACCCTACGGGTATCATTATAAATGCTCCCCTTTAAAACAAAAATTCGCCCCCCAATAAAATCTCCTAAGCTTTTTTTTTTTTTAAAAACTTTTTAATATTTTAATTTTCTAAAAAAATTAAAAATCAGAAAATAACATTTTTACCAGGCCTATAAAAAAATTTCTCGATCCGCGTGTAGACGGACGTACGGGCCGTACGAGTAAAAAAAATTTGCCTTAGAAGCTCTCGATGCCAAAATAGGTCGAGTTATATGTCGTTTTTCATCTCTCAGACGCTTTGGATCTGATGGTGAGGTCTGATCTGCCTGAAAACACAACAGAAGCTTCACAACTCCCAGATCTTGCAAAAAAGATGCCTGTAGAAACCCTTGCATTAAAAACTCACTAAAAGGCCATATCTTCATATCACGAACAGGCAGCTGTAGGTCTGGAGCTCTGATACCATGTTAGAAAACCAAGATCACCTGCATGCAAATGGATACCTACCACATGCAAAAGATATGAAGAACCAAAGAAGATGTTCTGTAAACCTCACAGTAAAAATGCATTAAGAGAATCAAATATTACAAAGAGATCAATCCTTATGAAGGAGATCAAGAAACCCTAAAAGGGAAACCCTAAATGAAACCCTAGTGTGCACACTTAATAATTAATAATTAATTAATTAATAATGTGCCTAAGTTTAGCTTAAGTAACAAAGAGGAATAAGTGACTTAATTAATTAATCAATATGATATAATTAATTAAGCATAATAACTTATTACTCTAACACATATTAAAGGATTGGTAGAATGAAGCATAAAGTCAATACCTTATCTCATGGGACTAATGTTGATTATTGACACAACATAGTAACTTATCTATCACTAGTTACTTTTAATGTCACCTAATTTGAGATGTATATGATAAAGATGATCCTAATACACCTTTGTAATATTTTATAGCTACTTGTTTGAACTTCTTTCATATGATGATAAGCTCTTAGGAAAAATGTTTCCATGCACATTAAGAGATTATATTTGAGTGTTTCTTTTCCTTACTTGTGGGTTTATTCATAATATTTTAGAGTTAGTCATGGATTTTGTGTGTTATTTCAAAGTAAATATGGGGTTAAAAGTTATAGTTTTGAATATTTATTTTCTTGTCCACAAGGGTCTAATGAATGGGTTGATGAGTATGATATTATATTTAAGTTCTAATGTTGTAATATATGTCACAAACTCCCTAATGATGATCTTCAAAGTATTTCTTTTAAGATTGTTATCTCCTATTTAGGATAGTGTGTATTTGAAAAATTAAGCTTCATTTGTGGGTTTGTTTAATCATGTAAACAATGTTGAATCAAAATCATTGGCTTAAAATACACTCAAATATGGTTCTCCTCACAATCCTTTCATACCTTCTTATCCTTCAAAGTTTCAAAAGAAAAATAATTTTCAATAGGGTAGCAACAAACAAGAGAAAAACCATAGTATTCATTGTCTCATTCTTCCAATGTTCTTACATTTGATCCTCAAATTTTAAAAAGTTTACAAAATTCAATGAGCACTTAGATAATTTTCTTCAAGTACACTTCATATTAATATGATTACTGTTACATATTTTTCGCCTCAGCTCAAATGGAGGAGTTGGCTGATGGTTTTCAACAATAAGTGGAATTGCAGATTGTTTTTAAATGTTGTTTCGCATTACTTTGTGCATTGAATGTCAGTTATGCATTTTAGTGAAGTTATAAAGTTTCAGAGTGCCATTCAGATGTTGCAGATTTTGAAGAAAGACAGAATTGAGTACATGTGCAAGATAGCATTTCAGATGCTTTTATTCATTTTAAAAAGAATTCGTATTTTTTTACAAGGCTTTATTTGATTTCACAATCAAAATAATATTACAACATTGCATGAGATGCATTTTCTTTTCAACTGAAAAGCAAAAAAAATGAAATCAAGGATCCACACAAGTCGTGGATTTAACTATAACTGTTCCAATGCATTTCTAACAGCACAATGCACTACTAAAGATGCGAAAGGAGAACATATAAGCAACAACATAGTCATCATTGCCTGTTATCGACGCTTGGTGTTGAATGGTGCACCTCGCCGTCACGAGCTTCGTCGACCTGTAAGGAGAAAAGAGGGGTGTCAGTGGCTCTGACTATGACATAACTCATATGATGCACCTACAATAATATAGTATGCTATGAGAAATGCATTGAAACAATCAAATTAAATCAAATGCAGTATGAAGAAGTGAACTAAAGAAGAAGTATCAACATCATAATCAACATGTTCTATTTTTATGCTAACACTGTTTGTTTCCTTGTGCAGGTATAGGTTAAGTCATGAAGCTGAACATTATTTGAAGACCAAGCATGTGGAGTAAAACAGGCTCCCACAAGGGTAGAGCCCGGCATGCTGCCCTATGCATTTAATGGGCTGATTTTTGAAATATTTTTCATCATATACATCAAACAAAGTGAAATACAACTGAAAGAGTAAAACAGAGTTATCCATCAAGTAACGAAACCAATTGTGCATTCATAACGATCAGCATTTTTTTCTGAAGGCTACAGGTGAACAGTGAGTTTAGTTCACTTAAGGAATTTAACAGAGTACATTTGCATCAGAAATTGCTGAATTACTTCATTTTCTGTGCTGATTATAATCATATATCATGAGAGTTTCAATTCATTATTTCTCTTTTGGATAGTGAACAGGCATACATATGCCTTAATGTTTTGTTCTAATTTTCATCATCAAAGAGAACAGTTTCTGAGAACAGTTTGTGCAGTAAAATATAAAAATGCATGAAGAGTACCATGTTGCTCACTAAAACAAATAGACAGTGCACCTGAGTGTTAAACAAATTTCTAGTTCTGAGTTGACTGGTGAAGAAATACTACATTATCAATGGTAATAATGAAATGACCTTTTCAGAAAAATAACAGAGGAGCAAGTATTTCCCTTTCCAGAATGATTCTGAGTTACTAGCTATACATTTGAACCAGTGTTTAAAAGTGATTCATACTGATGCAATGTTGCAGTCCAAGAACAAAAGGTAAAGCCTCTACAGAATTCAAATAAAGGAAATGACAGTTGTTGTGTTAAAGTTTAGTACTGGTTATTAAGAGCTTCAAGAAAGACAGTGATTTCATTCTAGTTGGATGATGCCTCAAACGGGATCGTGTGTCAATGATTAGTCAAGGACAACATTCAATGTGATGTTCTTTCATTTTGTTTTCTGTGAATTACGAGTGTCAAGTAAGATGTCACTTGTAATTGGTCAAGCTATAAATTAAATACAACAAATATGCAAGATGTTGATCATTTCCAGATTACTTAATCAAAGCCTTAACAGAACAGTGAGGTAGGGTTGTGGTCTACAAGATGAGCACAAAATGCAGTAAGAGACCATAATGGGATGTTCAAGTTCGAGCTTAATACACATGAAGTTTTGAATGCAAAATAGGTCTTTCAGATTTTTTTTAGTACCTGGAGAGTACTCTCAGAAAGTGAATATTGGATTTTCATTTTAAAGGCTAGTCTACAGCTTTATGTCAATGACATTTCCGGAATTGAGCTCAGGTATTATTACTATCAGGAAGGTTACATAAATATAAAATGTCACTGTTTTCTAAGACAAAGTCCTGAAAGAGATGCAAGCAAGTATACAGTTTATCACCGTTGCAAGCAAATAAAGGAGTTCAAGTTCTGTCAGAAATAAAATACATGTTTTTCTTTTAGAAGTTCCAAAACCATGATATTGTTTTGCTTCAGAAGTGTGGGGTATTCACTGTTTGCTCTAGCTCAAGCCATATGGATGGAACAATAATAGTTACTTCATAGTTTCGAAGGCTTTCAGAACACAGAAAATGCATTTGTCTTTAGAAATTTTGAATAACTTCATGGGGTTTTGCTTTCGAAAGTACAGGAATTTGATAATTGATGATACCCATATGGGTTTTTCATGAAATCGACAGTAAGCTACAAACAATGAAGATTTCTGTGTTGAATCAAGTTCAGAAGAGAAGCAAAGGCATTTTCCTTCAATAATTCAAAAGACCCATTTCCAGTTTAGCATGAAATATAGAAAATGGAGTTCTCCTTAAAAATTTTGAGTACCCATTTTCAGGGTTGGCTTCAAAATGCAGAAAAAGATCAATTACAGAAATACCCATGTGAAATCTGGAGAAAATGGAAAAATATAAAAGAATACAAACTCTCAGATTTGAGTCGAATGCAGTGAAAGTAAAATACAGCTTTTTTAAAACTTTTTGCCATACCCACAAACATAAATGTTATTAAATTAACATAATGGAGAATTTATGTTCTGGGTCGAGCCCAAAAATCAAAATAATGCTTTCTACAGTGTGTATTTGGCACGGCCTGAACATGGCCAAAATCTATGTTTCAAGAGGGAGTACCTTAAAGTTTCCAGAGAAGCGAAGAAAGATGGAGAAAATTGCGAGTTTAAAAATTCTTTTAGAGTCTAAAGCCGCGGCCATAGCTTTCTTTTTAGTTTCTAGATGCAGGGGTTCGAGTTTCCAAGTGGTGGTCGAGCTCTCACTGGTGAATGGAGCGCATAAATGAGCACGAGAAGCACACAAAAATGTAGAGTAAAGACATCAGAGTGAGTTCACCACGGCCTCAAGGCCAAAATAAAGGTTATAAAAACCGTTAAATTTAGCTTACCTTTGCACAGAATGGAAAATCCAGAACACAAGTCGAGCTTCCATGGAGTGGACTGTAGAAGTCGAGCTCGAGCTCATAATGGTATGGTGAAGTCAAAGGAAAAAGTAGAAGATCAGAAACAAACTCACACAGGTCGCGCCCTTAGGGCTTCTTGATGCTCGAAATAGTGAAGCAGAGAAACTTTTGCCATGAAAAGAAGCTTACCCACTGGAGATTCGGTCAACTGGAGAGCAAGAGGAGGATTTCTGTGCACACGGGCTCGAATCCAACATCATCATGGCGACATTTTTCTCTCAAACAGAATTTCTTTCTTTCCAAAGTCACGGGTGTGAAATGATGAGAATCAGGGTTCGCCCCTGTTTTTGGTCAATGCCCTAATTCGAGCCTTGTGAAGTTCCGGAACGTTCATTCAAATGCACATGTTGAATATCAAATGTGGTCGAACCCATAGTCTATTCCTTGTGATTTATTTTAAGCCTAAGTCCAAATCAATGATTATGTTAGGCCGAATTTCTTATGCCTAGGGTTGTGTTTAGGGACTTTAGGATTTGAGCTAAAATTATCTTATGCCTTAGAAAAATGAATTGGGACTGGGGCATCTTAATGTTATTGTTTTATGTGAAGACAATGTGATAATATTTGTAAATACCCTATGACTTAGGGTTAATTATTTTTAGGGTTTTATTTTGATTGATTTTGGAGAAATCAATGATGGAGTTAAAAGGTGATTATGCAATATGTTTTTTTTGATTTTTTGAGAAAATCAGAATGATATCTTGGAGAAATAAGCAGTTTTTTTTTGCAAAAGATTTCCAATCTTTGAGTTGCAAAAATAGGGAAAATTGTAAAAATCTGCATCTTGTAAGGCAGAAGCATAAAAGCGATGTTTTATAATTGCTTTATGTTTTCTTGCTATTTTTAGCAGGTCTCTAACTGAATTTCCTCTTGGTCGGATTCCAGACTTACCTTGGAGAGATAAGGTGTTTTTTGTGCTTTTAAAGCAGATTTTGCCCATTTTTAGGGGCTTGACAGTGTAATCATAAAAGCTTTGTGCTTTTTTCTGCTTTAAAGCAATTTTTGAGTTTGTTTGAGGCCTTTTTTCCTTGAGCTTTTTATGAGCTCGGATTAGGGTTTCCTTTAGAGTTCTTTTGATAGATTTAGTCTTTCAACTCTCCATTCTCGGTAGTTCAAATCAGTTTCTTGCCCTTACTCATTTTGGGGAGCTTGTAAACTTTTTGATACTCAGTTTGGTCAAATTGACACTCTTCCAATTTTAATAGAGCAGCAGATTTCTCCTTCTCATTTCCTATCTCAAATTTTGTAATAGCAATCTGATGTACTTGTGTTTTCAAATTGAAATCCTTTTATGTCTTGCTGTTATAGGTGATGTTTCAGAATTACATGTTTCAGGTTGCATGTTGTATCTGTTTTCTAGATCTTCATGCAAATTATTAATGTGATATGTGCCAATGAGATTGTGAGGATTACTGCAATAGAGAAATTGTTATGAGTGATTAGGTCTGAATCCTTATAAGTTTGGTGAATTATCTTTTAGAAATAGGTTTTATTTTCATTTATTCTTCATCCCTTTCCTCAGAATATGTTTTAGAATAGAATTCATCATTCAGAGAACCAGCTCACTCTGGAGATTCCTCTTTTGCATAAGATCACCCACATCTGAGAGAGGTTTCCATGTTTCAGTAGTTTGTTGAATATTGCATTCAGCAGGGTGCAAAACTATTGATAACAATTACTCTTCCTCTTATTCATCAATTAGATGCTTCTTTAGGAATACCTAAGGGTTATGATGAGTCCAATTTCGTCATTATTATAGAGGTCAAGGGTCTACTACACAACATTGCATGAGTCTAAAGTATTAATTAGAATTTAAATATATATATATATATATAATATTTCTTCTTATGATCAAGCTAATAATGTGAATTTATGTGAGGATGGTCATGAGGGATATGAGTACATAACTAATGATGAGGTACATGAGCATAATTATGAGATATATTAACCTCATATTAATGAGTTTTACGTCGGTTTACATTTGCATGAGGATAATTTTGTTCATATGATTCATATAGTATAGGTAAGTCTTCTTCTCATACTACACCATTCCTTACATTTTCAGATTATGAGATCCCTCATAATAATAATTATGTTCAAGTGTATGTGCTAGAACATTTAGTGGTATTCTTATTGATTTAATTTTCGCTATAATATATGCACACAATATTTTTTTTATAATCACCATACCTAGTAGTAGGGTTATGCATATTCTAAAATATTTGAAATGACAAATGACTTTTTGGTATTTACTATGGGTTGTACTATTTTGTCTCAACAAGTGGGTTTGAAGGAAGTGCCTATTTTTTATCATATAATTTCTACTTTAGATATATTTTTTTAGGTTTTTTGGTAGACTATGGATTGAGCGATGTAAAATAGTCCATTTCATGTTATAATAATCCATCAAATATCTTCATGAATGTGAAGTAAAAATTTATAGAGCTCTATACAAGCCTTTATGTCAACTAATTTATTTTATTTTTGATACTTTTTTTGACACACCAAAAGAGTATCCATATAAATAAAAATATATTGTGTGTAATTTACATAATTTTCATAAGCAAAGAAATGATGTGAAAAAGAGGAAAAGAATAAAAAATTCATAAGACTATAGATCATTATGCACCTTCCTACTTTAGAGATTATGAAGATATAAGGATTAAGGAGCCTCAAGTTTCTTAACCTATAGTTCATTTGAATAAGGGATTATATATTTCCATGCCTTTAGGAGATCCTTCTAATAAACATATTATACATTAACCAAGAATGGTTAAAAATAATAAAGAAGTTATGAATGATAAGTCAAAATTTGTTTCATCTTCCACAAAAGGTTTTTTTAATCAATGCAGGGAACAATTTTTTTCTCTTAAAAAGGTATAAATCACCATCATAGACTTAGATACCCACTAAGACATTCTTGATGTTCACCTAGAGATGATGTGATTTCTCCAAAAGAAGATTAATGAAGATTTTGCCTAAAAAATAATTAGTTATACTAGTAAAAGGATTTCACTAATTCCTTTTTAACCAATGCTCACAAGACAAGAAAGAAGAAAAAAAATATAAACTAACCTATTCTAATAAAGCTGAAAGAAATATCAAAAGGGAGAAAAGGGTAGGGATGAAAAAGAGTATTAATGTTCTTACATATATGTATCACTATCATCTAATGATCTTTATGAAATATTCACATAAACTACCCTAGTGATAGCCAAATGATGAAATCTTTAGATGAAAGGCGAAATAAATTAAATATAAGGACAAATAAAATAAAGGTTGATCATGAATAGGAAATTTTCCCTCTAGAGAATGTGATTTCTAGATCAATGGGATTCTACAAGTCAAAAGTTATGGCAAGATGTGTCATGCACACTTTTTGTTCCTTAGATATCAATAGACATGGAAAGCCCATTTTATTCTAGACACAACCAAAGTAAATTAGCAAAGGGAAAATATAAAATTAGTTATTACTTTGGGAATGCATTTAACTTTGGTGGGAAATTATGGTTGAGATGGCTCAAGAAATGTGTAATAAAATTTTTTTTATAGTTGGTTATATTTGAGTTTATATAAGTAGGGATTGAATATGTAAAACTGGTTCACTTTGTTGGAGTGAAAAATGGGAATCATTGCATACGTTCATGACCTATTCTCACCAATTTGATAGTGTTGTCCCATAGATGGGGAATATTGTTTTTTAAGTGTAAATAAATGTATCAATACGCATCTAGATGGAAATCCATATAAATGTAAATAACTTTTTTAAAGATCTTTAACTTTAATATTATGAAATATCATTTTTATTTATGCACAGACTCGTGGTATTGTGATAGTTGAGGTATTTTTTAGATTGTTTTCCTTAGGAAAATAGACTAGCTAGGTTGTAGGTTGTGTGAATCTTGTTGCATTAAACTTGGTTTATCTAGTGAGTTTATAAGGACTTGATTATGGATGTCATTTGAATTATAGCACATTATCACATTCTATTATTTTCTCTACCCCTTCTTTGCTTCCCTTTTCTTTGATATGTGTAAGTCTAGATTAGAAGTTAGTATCTAACCTAATTGAATGTTTTTTTGGTAGATTTTTTATAAACATTGCAATATATTTCAAGTAAATTTAATCTTGCCCATGATTATTTTATTAAGGAGAATGAAATACACCTTGAGTGGAAATAATCAAATTAAGCATTAGCTAGAAAATGACAATAATTCATTGGACCTTTGTCGAGAAATCACATCACCTCTTAGTGAATAATAAGTGTTCCCTAGTATATTACCCAAGCCTTGGAGGGTGATTTCTACATTTTTAAGAGGATATATTCATTCTAAAAGTTGGTTTTTTTCTAACCCATCAATAGTTTGGATCTAGAAGGTGTAATTATTACAAGCATATGTGACTTATATTATTGTTCGATTTTGATTTTAATATGAATACAATACTTTATCAATGATGTTTATATTGACACCTAGACATTTGAAAGTGTTCGTGTTTGTATACATATATTATGATTTCATGTTTGAACCTATACTTGTGAAACAAAGAAAAATGGGTGTGTTTTGGCGGTGTAAGGTAAAAATATGGAATCAAAGGAAGATGATGCACCTATATTTCTTCTAATTTCATTGAGAAAAGAAATCTTCTAAAGGTAGGATTAACTATCAACCCTTAGGTGAGTCAACCCTATTAGGGGATCTACTATTTCATTTATGATAGAGAATGACAAATATGACTGAAATGCACTTTGCGAAGATAAAAATAAAATGCTTAATGTACTCAATTGTATTACATAAAACTTGAAATGTCGATTTAAAGGATAGCACAAATAGAAACTACAAATTTTAGGCAGATGTGGGAAGAGGAAATTGATGTGCACCTTTCACCAAAAGTGGTTGTTGTGTGTCCTACTAGGACAAATTCGCCCTAGGGAAAATGGGTCTTTATATAGGGATTCAAAATCTTATTTCATAGTCCTCTAGTCTTGTATCTACACTCTTGATTCCACCAGATTCCACTATCGGAAGGCCGAAAGTAAATTCTATAAATGAGTTTGCATGGCTTGACAACTTTGATGACAACTTTGACAACTTTGTAAAATTGTACTTTTGATCCAATTTCAGTCCTTCTTCACTTGTAAATCTGCACACACAAAGAGAGGAGAAAATGTTTATTTTTGGATGAATTGGAGTTTACCTTGGTCAAACCCCAGTTTGGTAATTAAACCTTGATAATGAAAGATAATGAAAAATGACAAGGATTGATGAATGAAAAAAGGCTATGCCACAACTCACCAAACCCTTAATGATTGCCCTTAGAGGACTGAAGTATAACACATCTCTCTAAGGATTGGATCTTGAATGAAATGGCTTGATTGGATGCTTGATTCGATGCTTGAATGCTTGAAACCTACATCACAATGTTAGCTCCAAAAAAATGCTTAAACTTTGACATGATGATATTGTGTTGGTATGGAGCCTGATCAATCTCCAAGTGGGAGATTGTTGGTATGTGGCGACTGATCATGCTATACTGTACACCTTGGCATGTATCCTTGCTGGAGTTTGGGGCCGGGCCCTAGGCGGGGGTTCGAGGGCGGTAGCCCACGAGAAAAATTTCTTCCTACTTTTTCGCGTCGTTACCGAAAAAGGGAAAAATCAATGAAAAAAGAAAAAAACCCAATTTTGTAGAACCCTAATATGGAAGCTTCGAAGCTAAGCTTGTTAAAAGGGGTTCAGATGGGGGTTATAGTATGATGAAAAATGTGATTATTCACAAGATTGTAATAGGTTTTGTACTGGCTAATAAAATTATTGGATGGTTGCGGTTTGGTGGATGTAGCCCAGATTGGGTGAACCACGTTAAATTCTCTATGTTATAATTTATTCTATGTGTGTTTTAGTTTCTCTGTTTATTAATTAAATCTACATTTAATTGTTAGATATCTACCATTTCTAACCCTAACAAGTGGTATCAGAGTAGGTTGTGTTTCGATTATTGTCTGTAGGAAGGTCTCACGGTTGAGTGGGAGTAATGGCAGATGAGGGTAAGAAGGTTAAGAAGTTTAATGGGTAGAACTATCAGTTATGGAAGATGCAGATGGAGGACTACCTCTATCAAAAGGATTTATGGCAGCCATTGGAAGGGAAAACCAAGAAACCCGCAGCAATGTCTTATGAGGACTGGGAAATTTTGGATAGAAAGGCTCTTGGTAGTATTCATTTATGCCTGGCACAATCGGTGGCGTTCAATATTACAACAGCAAAGACAACTCAAGAGTTGATGGAAACCCTGGCGAAGTTATATGAAAATCCTTCCGCTTCGAATAAGGTATTTATTATGAAGCGTTTATTTAATATGAAAATGGTAGAAGGTGGGTCAGTTACTAATCATTTAAATGAGTTTAATATGGTCACCTGTAATTAACTTCTATAAAATTAAACTTTGATGAAGAAGTTAGGGCTCTTTTGATTCTGTGTTCTTTGCCTGAAAGTTGGAATAGCTTGGTAATGGTTGTTAGCAATTATGTTTTTGGTTCGAATACATTGAAATTTGATGATGTTGTTGGTGTTATTTTGAGCGAGGAAATTCGTAGGAAAAGCTCAGGTGGAACATCCACATCAAGTAGTGTTTTGAATGCATAAAGCAGGGGCAGAACAAAGAAGAGAGGAAACAATTCCAGAAATCGTGGGAAGTCACGAGGAAAATCAAAGGACAAAACGTCCCAATCTAGAGACAAGAGGGATTGTTGTTATTGTGGTAAGCCAGGTCATTTAAAGAAAGATTGTTGGTCTCGAAAAAATAAAGGAGACAAAAAGGAAGGAAGTAAAGAGGCAAATGTGGTAAGTAATAAATCTGATGAGGATGCTTTGATTCTTTCCCTTGATAATGCTAATGATTCTTAGGTGTTAGATTCAGGGGCTTCATTTCATGCTACGCCCCATAGAAGTTATTTTCTTGATTATGTCCAAGGGGATTTTAGGTTGGTTTATTTAGGAGATAACGAACCCTGTCAGATTGTTGGAAAGGGAAGAATCAAGATTAAGTTGCAGAATGGTAATCATTGGCTACTACATGAGGTAAGGCATGTTCTAAAGTTAAGCAGAAATTTAATTTCAGCAGGGCAACTAGATGATGAAGGTTGTGTTGTTACATTTAGTGATAAAAATTGGAAGGTCACAAAGGGTGCCTTAGTGGTAGCAAAATGTGTGAAAGTAGGCACCTTATATCTTTGTACAGGTCATATTGTTCCTTCTACTTTAATTGTTACGGAAAAAGGTCAATGTTCAGGAACAGTTGTTGCAGTTCAGTAGGTAGAAGATCATACAATTGTTGTGGACTTTGAATCAGCACTGTGGAATAATAGACTTGGGCATATGAGTGCAAAAGGTATGAAAGTACTTCATTCAAATAATGTTTTACCAGGTCTAAAATGTGTTAATATGGATTTTTGTGAAAGTTGTGTGTATGGAAAACAAAAGAGAGTAAGTTTTCTCAAGGATGGGAAGTAAAAGAAAGATGAGAAATTGGAGCTTGTGCATACGGATGTATGGGTACCAGCTCAGGTATCTTCTCTCGGTGGCTCTCTGTATTATGTTACATTCATTGATGATGCAACTAGGAAGGTATGGATTTATTTCCTTAGGCAGAAATCTGATGTATTTGAAACTTTTAAAAAATGGAGAAGCTTGGTTGAGAATGAGAAGGGTAAAAAGCTAAAATGTCTCAGATCTGATAATGGTGATGAGTATTGAAGCAAAGAGTATGAATATTATTGTTCCTCTAATGGTATTCGTAGGCAGAAAACGGTTCCAAGGACTCCATAGGAAAATGGAGTGGCTAAGTGCATGAATAGAACAATAATGGAGTGTGCACGGACTATGACATTGCATGTTGGGTTGCCTTTAAAAATGTGGGCAAAGACTGTAAACACCGTTGTTTATTTAATTAATAGAGGTCCCTCTAATCCTTTGGGTTGTGGTATTCCAGAGGAAGAATGGAAAGGTAAGAAGGTGAGTTATTCTTTTCTCAAAACCTTCGGTTGTGAAGCATTTGCACATGTAGATTCTAAAAATAGAACCAAGCTTGATGTAAAATCAAAGAAATGTATATTTGTTGGATATGGCATTGATGAATTTGGTTATAGGCTTTGGGATTTTGAAAATCAAAAAATTGTGAGAAGCAGGGATGCCATATTCAATGAGAAAGTGTTGTACAAAGATCTGTTGTTGTAGCATGAGAAGAAAGAAAATGATTATGCAGTGTTGGATGATATTCCAAACAATGATGTTTCAGTGGTTCCTCATGTTGGGCAACAACAACAACAACAACAAATACCACAAACTCTTGTGAATGTTAGACGATCTTCAAGGATAAGTAGACCTCCAGAAATATTCTCTCCCTCTTTGTATACTATTTTGTTAACTGATGTCAGTGAACTAGAATATTATGATGAAGCTATGCAGGTGGATACCAAGGTTCAGTGGGAGCATGGAATGGAAGAAGAAATGGACTCCTTGCTGAAAAATCAGACTTGGAAATTATGCAAGTTGCCTGTAGGTAAAAAGGCTTTACCAAACAAATGGGTTTATAGGCTGAAAGAGGAGGATGGAGGTTAGAAGATATTTAAAGCCAGATTAGTTGTAAAGGGATTTGCACAGAAAAAGGGTATTGATTTTGATGATATTTTTTCTCCAGTTGTTAAAATGATTCCTATTCGTATTGTTTTAAGTATTATGGCTGCTGAAGATTTGCATTTAGAATAGCTTGATGTTAAAATAGCCTTTCTCCATGGTGATTTGGAAGAGGAAATATATATGGACCAGCCACAAGTTTGAGGTCAAAGGTAAGGAGAAACTAGTGTGTAGATTGAAGAAAAGTTTATATGGCTTGAAGCAAGCACCTCGGCAATGGTACTTGAAATTTGATAGTTTTATGGCTGAGCAAGGCTACAGTGTAATTCGACCATTGTGTTTATTTTAAGAGGTTGGATAATGACTACATTATTTTATGTTTATATGTTGATGACATGCTTGTAGCAGTCTAACATGGATCACATAAGTGAGCTAAAACAACAGTTAGAAAAATATTTTGCTATGAAGGATTTGGGGGCAGCAAAACAAATCCTTGGTATGAAAATTGTAGAGATAGGAAAAATAGAAAATTGTTTTTATCTCGGATAATTATGTTGAAAAGGTGTTGCAGAGATTTCATATGGAGAATGCAAAAGTTGTCAGCACACCTTTGCCTAGTCATGTTAAATTGACTAAGGATATGTGTCCAAAAGACACAAGAGGAGGAAGAAAAATGTCAAGGTACCATATGCTTGGTGTAGGCGGGTTTAATATCACGCCATGGTATACTGAGGCCGGATATTGCACATTTCGTAGGAGTTGTTAGCAGGTATTTGAGTCATCCAGAAGTTGAGCATTGGAATGCGGTAAAATGGATTCTCTTTGAGAGGTACATCCAATAAGTTTATGTTTTGGGGGATCTAATACTGATTTAAAGGCTATGTTGACTTCAGTTTGGCAGGGGATATAGATACCAAAGTATACAGGTTGTATTTACTGTTGGTGGGACAACGGTGAGTTAGATTTCTCGATTGCAAAAGGTGGTTGCTTTATCCACCACAGAGGTAGAGTATGTTGCTGGAAAAGGAGATGATATGGCTGCAACTTTTCATGGATGAGTTGGGAAAACAACAAGCTGGAAATTACTTGTTTACAGACAGCCAGAGTGTTATATATCTTGCAAATAATTTTTCCTTGCATTCTAAAACAAAACACATACAGTTGAGATATCATTTCATTCGATCGGTGTTGGAGGATGGACAGGTCAAGCTAGACAAAATACATACAGATGTCAATCCAGCGGATATGTTTACAAAGGTGGTGACAAGGGAGAAGTTGAGCTCCTCTTCAGCTTCGTTTGGCCTTCAAGGTTGAATTCAAGTATAACAAAGCAGCAGGGTCCAAGGTACTTATTTCTAGTGGAAGTTTTAAGTGCAGCAGTGTCGTCCAGGATTAGTCTTCAAGTGGGAGATTGTGTTGGTGTGGAGCCTGATCAGTCTCCAAGTGGGAGATTGTTGGTATGTGGTGACTGATCATGTTATATTGTACACATGTATCCTTCCGGGGTCTAGGGTCGTTTGGGCCGGGTGGGGAAAAAATTCCTCCTACTTTTTCGTCGTCACCGAAAAGGGAAAAATCAACGAAAAAAGAAAAAAACCCAATTTTGTAGAACCCTAATCTGGAAGCTTCTAAGCTTGTTAAAAGGGGTTCGTATGGGGGTTACAGTATGATGAAAAACGCGATTATTCGCAAGATTGTAATAGGTTTTGCACTAGATAATAAAGTTATTGGATGGTTGCGGTTTGGTGGATGTAGCCTAGATTGGGTGAACCACGTTAAATTCTCTATGTTATAATTTATTCTATGTGTGTTTTAGTTTCCTTGTTTATTAAATAAATCTGCATTTAATTGTTAGATATATGCCATTTATAACCCTAACAGATATGATCTTGATTGTTGTAGATGACTGACAAATCTGCTCTTCCATGCTCTTGAAAATAATATTTTCTATAGGGTTTCTCTCATAAAGTGTGTTAGATTTGAATTGATAAAATAACCTTGTATTTATAAGTGTTTATCTAATTTCCCAAAAATTAGATTCCATAAGCCAACATTTGAAATTTGAATTTGAATCATTAAAATTATGCCAAAAACATATTAAAAATTAGGTCTTGGCACTTAAGGAGGACCCATTCACCCTTGGGCGAATGGGTCCTAGGACCTAAATCCAAGACATACAATTTCCAAGGTGTTTAAAATAATGTTAGCATTTGTTTAATGTTAGTTTCCCCTTCGAAAAATGAGAATAACAAGTCTTAGGCATGCATAATTTAGGCAATTAGAAGCTTAATTAAGGGGACCCAAACATAGTGTGAAAATGTAAAGGAGTACATTTTTCTACACTACATTTAGCCCCCACTTTAGTGAGAGTATGAGCCTTACACTCAAACTGACACTAAAGTAGACATAAGTCAAGAGAGGTCTAATTGTACAATTGTTAGAAAGATGAGATGACAAAGATCAGGAAGGATGATCAAGCCCCCAAGATCAAGGATCCCATGGAAAACCAACAAAGGCACAAAGAGACATACGAATGCAGCAATGACACAAGATACAACATCATACATTATCAAAATTAATGCAAGAAAAAGATGAACTAGCAAGTTACATTATGCCAAGTCCAAAAAACACGCTCTCATGGCACCACAAGAAAGCAAGTTGTGTTATGCAAGTTGGCCATGAAAACACGCTCATGAGTGTAGTCCAATATACACTCAATGAGCTCAAATAAGTGAGAAACACACAAGGTCTAGTGCAATCCGATATACACTAGGTGTGTACCCACAAAACAAGTGGCGATGGGGAAGTCATGCCAGGTCTACAAGCTCTCATACATCAACCATACCAAAATTTATACTCCCTAGTAACTTTGATAAGGTGCCACTTATGACAATCACAAGGATAGCAAGCTATGTTATACTAGACACTCATGAAACAAAGGCACCACCAAGCAATTTGTGTTATTCTTAGTGGCCAAAAGCTTTGGTTTAAGATAATAGGCTACTAAAAGAGTTCATGAAAGGTCTCAACTTAGGGAACATCACAATCAATGTCACCAAGAGAGGACTAGTGAAGGGATAAAAATATTTGCACCTTAGGGAATGCAAGACATATCATTACCACTAAGAGGAATGTCATATGCCAAGAAAGGTCACGCTCTTGAAGGACATCAAACCCAATGTCACCACCAAGAAGAAACATCACACTAAGTAAGAAGACCACACTTTGAACAAGGTCAATCAAGAAAAAAGTAGGATGTTGAATGCCCCCCACTTTAAAGAAATTTCTAAACACATGATGTGAGAAATTACTTTAAAGTAGAAGAATGATAAGTGTCAATACATGAGAGCTTTATTTGAAAATCCCTATGTAAAACATATGTTTCCAAGTAAGGCTACATCATCAAAATGAGGTTTCCTCCCATATGCAAGCATAAGATAACACATAAGGGATCCATGGATCTGGGGTCAGCGTATGTCTTTGCTACAATGATATAATCGAGCTCGAAATCGTCATCATTCCCCAAATAACTCGTAGAAAAATGAACACAAAGGAGGAATGAAACATAGAGAGAAAAGACAAAGGAGAAGCCTTTTTGGGTCAACATGGAAGAGATCTACATGTCTCATTGCTTTGTGTCATCCCCAAAAGGAAAACACAAGACAAGTGAAAAAACAATGTTTATCACAGATAGAAGAATGAAGATACAAATAGACAAATGTCACAATAGATTCACTTTATTTGTATCCTTGCACCAACAAAGTGACAAGGGTCATCCAAAGTAGGCTCACAAACATAAATACATGCCAAGCAGCACAGTACGATGGATCACATTACACACATGAAATCACACAAAGAACATAACAAGAAGACATAAAGCTAGTATGACACATACGAGCCAACCTATAGCAATTCGTCCACATCCCAATCTTGTTCATCATATATGGAAAGTGGATGACTAGCCAAGGGGGCAACAATGAGTGTCATACTAAAATAATCACCAAGTTCAACACATGGTGATGTTCTCTTGTTAGGAGGATCATCACAATTGTTATCGTCTAAGCTCATGTAAGAGGACAATAATAAATTCAACTCATGATGTACTTCCTCATCAATCTTAGCACTCTCATCATCATCATCCAAGTTAATCACAATAGGAGGTCTAATGATAATTTCCATTGAAGTTTCATGTGTTTGTTGTTGTGGCAAAGGTGGAGAATCATCATTCTTTATTTTAGTTAAATTTTGATCTTGGTTTGTATGTTTGTTCTTTTAACTTATGAGAAAGAGCATGTTATATGCCTACGCTCTTTAGTATTTCTATTTCTTTTTGCATGGTTTTCAATTTGTGACTTTATAGGAGCGATTTTATCAATCATAGGTTTTTTTTACATTTCGTAAGGGAGGAACAAAAGGAACCATCGAGGGTTGATCAACCACTTTCTCTTTAGGTTTATAAACTTGTTTCATCTTAGGAGGCACAACGGGAATTATATATTTATCTCTTGGTCTCTTATAGGAAATAGGTGGAGTAATCATGCTTGATTTGTCTTGGTTACTCAAAAGAATTTTTGGTTCAATCATGGTTTTATCAATGATAGGTTATTCAAGCATGGGTTGAGGTATATTGCTAGAGATAATTCTACTATGTGTTTTACTTTGAAATTTTGATAAGAGGGAAAAAGAAGTCCTCATGAGGCTTAATAGGTTTCATAGGTTTAGGCCAAAATAAATTCAATGAGAAATTTCCATGGCCAAACACCGGATTAAAACCACTATGATACACAGTGAAAATTTCATTACTAAATGGAAATTTTAAGCATTTATGCACTACTGACAGGACGATATCCATGGAGTGTAGCCATCCAGATAGCCTAGCTTCACACAAAATTGGTCTAACAATGGGATGATGGAGAATGAGACATTCAATTTATTCGGTCCAACTTTTAAGGGGAGAGTGATCGAACCTATCGTAGGGAAAGCAAAACAATTATGTGTTTTGATCCATGCTTTTGATTGTTCATAAGGATCTTGATAAATTTCATGTACAAATAAGAATTCGTCAGTGATCACGTTCTCTACACACATGGGATCAATTAATATCCCATTAGTAGGCTTGTCGTTGATTCTTCCGGCTATGTAAAGAGGACCATTAGGTGCATGTTTAATTATGTCATTTTGTGAGAAAGCAATGTCAAGAGACATTCTAGTTTAGCCCTTATGAGGTTTAATGTCAACAAAGTTGACCATACTCATGTTATTATTGTATTTTGAATGCAAATTGTATGTTTGAACTATGCACTTGTTTTAACCAATTAACTTGAATTGAAATAAATTTCAAAACATTGTAACTCTAGAAACTGAAACTAAGATCTAAAAATAGGAAGATATAAAGCAGACAGAGCTAAATTTATGCCTAAAGGAAAAACTCGCCCTAGGGTGAATAGGTCCTTGCACAAGGGTTGAAAATATTAAAATATTGGTTGCTAAGTTGATATTTAAGGTCTCTGATTCAAGTTTTAAACAAACACTTTCAGTTACAAATGTCTATAAATTTATGATGAAATGCAAGTGCAATTTGATGACAAACAACAAGCAAAATGACAACTTTCTAGATGCAATTTTGTTTGAATATTTTGATGTAAATGAATGAAAAACACTAATGTGTAGACTACTATGTGAAATAAATACAAATTTTTGAATTTTTTAAGTTTTAAACAATACAAAATGCAATTTTAAAACCCTAAATGGAATGTAAACTAATGCAATTTTGAAAACCCTAAATGAGATGCAATGTAAACTATTACAAAATCCTAGATCTAGGGTTTGAAAGATCTCTAAATCATAAAGCATATAGTGCAAGAATGTCAGGTTTTCCAAAATGAAATGAAGAAAATGATGGGTGTGGGTGTTGCCACAATAATGGGTTACACTATCTAGGACATCTTGATTTTTTCCTGAAATCACATATTTTTATAAAATATAATGATTTAAGCCTTGAAAGGTTCCATTTAAAGGATTTTAATTGAAGTGGGTTTGATCAAACCCCCTTGGATAGAACCCCGCTAGTTTTAAACTATACCTATAATGGAGTCTCCTCTACACCTATCAAAATGCTGATAAAAAACCACTTTTGATTTACCTTTTGGGGGATCAAATGAATTCATTTAAAATTTATGTTTTGTATGTAGTCCTTATTATAAGCTTCCCAAAAACTATAATTTTAAATATATTTAATTTTATTATTATATTATTTTTTATTTCTTGTGAATGTAGATTTTTCAATGAACATCAAGGTCTTTGTTTCACACATACAAAAAATAAGAAAATGGAGGAAAAAAATTCTAAAAAATACATGTCCTCTAGGTATTGATGTCCTTATTCCAACAAAAAAAATTGAATTCCGACACATACAAAAAATTTATGCTCCTAATAGTACACCTATTTCTAAATTGTAATTGGTTTGACCTCCAAACTTAATTAAAAATATTTTCAATAAAACATTATGAAACCAAATGCATCCTCTAGATATTGTAGTTACAAATCTAAATTCAAAAAAAATAGAATTTTATCCTTCATAGAAAAAAGTTATGTGGTTTACAGTCCCCTGATATGGTAATTTCAGTCTTGTTGTAAGGGAAATTTTCAAGCACTGATGGTATGTGGAGGCAACAACCTTCATGGCATGAATCCATGGATGACCGAGGAGAAGGTTGTAAGGAAGGTCCAAGTCCAAAATTGGCACACTATATCTTGCATAGCCAGACCAACTTTGATGGGAAGGATGATAACGCCCTTAGAAGAGTGCTCTTCATCATCGTAGGCTCTTATGATGATCCTTTTTTATATATCAATACATGCTTCAGAGAATCCTATTGTGGTAACCAATTTTAGAGTGCAAATGTTCAATCTTGCTCCACCATCTATCAGAACTCATCTGATTTTGTGTTTATTGATAAATACCTCAATATGTAGGGGATCATTATGGTGGGTCTTTTCTGAGGAGATATCCTATTCTGTGAATGTACCATGGTGCATGGAAGCTAAATACCCTACCATGGCCTAAAATTGGTTAACATTTAGGTCAGTAGGAATAGAGGAATCTTGCAGAGCTTTATCTAAGATAACCTTGTGCTCCAAAGATATGTGTAGTAGTTCAAGAATAGATATTTGAGCATATTTTTTCTCTAGATGATCCAAAAGTTTATATAGATGTATCGGTTGAGATTTGGAAGTGGCCCCTTGCAGATTTACTTTGGATCTACAGGTGGCAATCACACACTTAGGATTCTTTTTCTTAATGGTTATGGTAGAAACGTTATTATCGATTTGTTGGATATGGTTAACATGTATTCATAGGCAACATGAGTGTAGTTGGCTTGGTCTTTGGTATTTATCCCTGAATTGGAGGCTTTTCCCAGTACATGATTTTGTAGAGGATCTTTGAATATGGTATGGTCAATATTAGAGGATCCTTGTGGATTATCAATCACTATGTCTCCCTGCTCTATGAGGTCTTGAATAACATTCTTGAGTTTAAAGCATCAAGAGGTTTTATGCACTTTGGTCCTATGATACTCATAGAAGTCATTGTCATTCCACCAAGATGGTTTGAAAGGTCCTAGCTCATAGTGTCTTATTTCTGAAAGTTGGATAACATTGTTTTGCAACAATTTCTTTAAAGTTGATTCAATGGATTCCCCTAAGGGTGTGTATTTCCTTCATGGATTCATATTAGTTCATGGAGGACCTTGTTGTGCATTGTTCTGAACCACGTTTGTGGATTTTTCATGATTTTACGGTTGGTTATTGTTATTTGGTGTTTGTATGAAAGGTCCTTTAAGACTAACCACAAGATGAGCCTTATTTATCACTTTTGTATCCACCACCCCATTGTTTGTCACATTCTTGTTTCATGGCCAAAATTTGTTTTTATCATATGAAGTGCTTGGATAGTTGTTGTTTTCTTTAAAAAAAAATTACTAGCCCTTTTGCGATCAGGACCTTCTCAATGGAGAGACCCTTCTCAATAACATCCTCAAATGTATTGGAACAATGAATTTGAAGATGAAACATCACTTCTAAATTGATATTTTCCATGAAGATTTGCACCGATATTTTTTTGATATATGATAGGGACATTTACTCACAAGGCTTCCCCATCTCTGTAAGAATGAAGCAAAATTTTCTCCCTCTTGTTTAGTTTTGCATAGTTTTATGATATTTATTTCATTCTCAATGTTGTATGAGAAGTGTGCAACAAACTTATCATCCAATTCACTCCAATTCCTTATGATGGAAAGAAAATGAGTGAACCATTCTAGTGTTTTTCCCCCAAGACTATGTGAGAAAAGGCGCATTAGGTATGTGTGATCATAAGCAACATCTAAACAAGATGTGTGAAACTCCCTCACATGCTCTATAGGATCTTCTTTCCCTTTGTATTTTTCAAATTTTGGTACATCAAAGTTTGTAGGGAAAGGTGGCATGTATATACTCTGATCAAAAGGATAAGGACATAAGTCCTCAATTGAGTAAGTCTTTTTATCTCTCGTAACCTACATGTTTGTAATTTGTTGTTGTAGGCTTTGTATTTATTGAGATAATATCTCCATTGTTGATGGTGATGTAGGAGATTTGTTTGTTTGAGTATAATGTGTTTGGCTTTGTAGAGGGTTTATAAATGGGTTTATGTTTTGATGGTTTGAAGTTGAAGTGGAAGCATGAATGTTTTAGGTAAATGTGTTGAAATTATGTTGTGGTATAGGTTGTGTGGTTTGGTGAAAGTGAGATGTGAATGTCAGATTTGGGTTAGGTTGGTGTTGTGGTGGAGGTTAGTTCAAATTTTGGTTTAATCTAATAAATGTTTGAGTTTAGGTAGGGGGTATGTTTTTTTTTTTGTGAAGTGTAGCTCGTGTTTACCTGTGGCATTGAAAATGAAGGGTTTTTCCTTTGAATTTTATTGGGTGAATTTTAGTTTATGATGTTATGAGTTACAGGTCTTGTATTATTTGGTTGTGTTGTAGTTTGCGATTTTAGTGACATGTGGTAAAGTGGATTCATGGATTGTGTGCTAAATGCCAGGGTGGAAGGTATGTTTATAGTTGTTTCATTATGGGAGGTCCTTCCATATGGCATGCTTGTATTCAATTTTTGTGAGGGAGGATTATGTGATGGAGTGTCGCATTAACAACACCTTGTTCTTGAGATACCACATTTTATGTTTTCTCTATTATGGTGGAAATGCCAAAATCTAAAAGAAGTCTAGCATTGTTTTATGCAAGTGAAAAAATTATCTGTTCGGATTGACGAATATGAGTTCCTCCATTATTCACAATATTTAGGGATAGATTGTGAAGCATCGTCAAGTTCCTCTTGGTTAGGTTTTGTTCAACATTATTTAAGGAAAAATCATCATCAAAAGATGGTGTGGTTTTAGGTTGTAATGTTGGTTGTTTATTTTAGGTGGACCCAAAGTGCATCACACTAGTGGGATTGAAAGTGGGTTCAATTGTGGGATCCATTTGGTTCCTTTTTCTTTGTGAATTTGTCTCGATCATAAAAGACTTGATAAGCTGAAATATTCTTTTTGGGATTTTTTGTGATTTTTGGATTTTTAAATATCTTTCCAGATTTTTTGGATTTTGAAGGATGTAAACTAAGTATGAAATTATGCTACATTTTTTATATTTTTTATTTTGAAAGGATGTTTGCAAATGAATTTTATGCTATGTTTTTGGGATTTTTGATTTTGAAAGGATACTTGACAAATTTTATGATACACCAAGGTGATTGAAGGAAATATCTAAACCTCAAAAGGACAAATATTGGGATGATGTTTGATAAAATTTGAACCTTAAATAGACTTATGAGTTAT
This sequence comes from Sequoia sempervirens, assembly GCA_007258455.2. Classification (NCBI taxonomy): domain Eukaryota; kingdom Viridiplantae; phylum Streptophyta; class Pinopsida; order Cupressales; family Cupressaceae; genus Sequoia; species Sequoia sempervirens. Next base: position 261,317,079 of record VDFB02000017.1, on the reverse strand, counting down.
AGTTCCTACTATTGATGGGATAATGAGAAAGTATGAAGTCAAGACATTCAAAGGATGACTATGGTCTGATTGAAATCTACTTTGTATCCTAGTTTCAAAATGCAAAGGTGAATGTCTATGATGTTGGATGGAAAACTTTAGTCTAAAGGTGCAATTTAAGCTAGGGAAAGTGGGAAAATGCTAAAAGTGCAATACTAATCTAACAAGTCTTAGGCCTCTAAATCAGGTCACTTTAGTAATCAGGTCTAAAATCTGGATCCTTAGGAATAAACCCTAATTTCTCAATACAGATAGATGTGTTAGGGGAATCCACATATGTGGTACAAAAAGTCTCAAATGCATTATAGAAAGAAATAATTATGTCACAGAATAGTAATAGATGCATGATAGAACTAGAAAATTGTGACAGTGATAGATGTGGTACAAATCTAGACAATTACGGTGCTCTGGTTTTTTCTCTATGTTATTTTAAATATTTGCATTACAAAAAACACATGTGGTGTAGGAGTTAACAGATGTGTGACTTTGACTTTGAAAATGTGTTACAAAATACAAATGTAGTGTACGAGTTAACAAATGTGTGACTAGTTTTCTTTTTTGAACAATTTGTATGACTAGAAATTAGGAAAACAAGCAAGAGTCATTAATAGAAACCATAAAACTATTAGATTCAAGCAAACTAATTCTAATCTACCAATGAAGAATTAATAAATGCAAGAAACGTGAAAGATCAAACAAATCATATACCTTTCTCACATCAAACATTGAATCATCTCCATTGCCCTTCTCAAATTTTCTTTGTAAGTCTTTGTTGCTCTTAGATTTGTATGTGTGTACAATTACGATAAGCTCGAATAGATATGATAGAAAAATATCAAAGATTCATGGTTAGTCTTCAAATGAGAATGAAGGTTGATTTTATAGAAAATGCTAGGTTTGATGAATGGTCTAGATTTGAGGAAGAACTAAAAATATCAATGATGGAGAATTGATGAGGAATTGATTGATCAGTTAACTATTTGAATGATTCAATTAAGATAATTAATTGAAAATTTAACTCAAACTAAGTGGGAGAAGACTAAATTGATTGATGAGAGAACTTGAAGTGAGCGAGAGTGAAGTGGATTGATTGAGGAGTGGACTGAAATTAATTAGTTAGTGGACTAAAATTGATTAGTTAGTGGACTAAGAGTAAGTCTCAATCAGAAGATGAGTTGGAAATGCATGAGATTTAATAATTAATTAAATTAATTAATTATTAAAGGAACGTGCAAATGAAATTAGACAAATAAATAAATAACTTTATTTAATTATGGAGAATGGATAATGTTGAGGAATTAAAGGATAATTAAATAATTAAAGTAATTATATAATTTAGGAAGGGAATAATGGATAACTAAATAAATAATAATAATTTATTTAATTAATTTAGAGGAATAGGGGTAATTAGTGACATAATTAAATAAATGAGATTTATTTAATTAATCAAGGAATAATTTTAAGGTGAATTGATCGTCCAGATCAATTGTACGGACTATATTTTTATCGGGATAATTTGTACGAACTATATCTTTTTGGGCTATAACCGGAGGTTTTCTTCCTGGTTCTTTCCTACCAATATGCCCTTCTGAACCAGGATTTTGTATAATCTTGTTATTAAATAAATAATATTATAGTGGTCTACCACTTTTGATCCAACAAAAAAAAATTAAGGCGGATTAATTGAATGATATGATACTATTTAATTAATAATAGAATATGAAATTGGTAATAATTAAATAATTTATAATTATTTAATCATATAGATAAGATGAGAATTAGTGTAAAATTGTCACTTGTAGGCTAGGAAAATTTTCAGTATCTATAGTGATAACTCAAAATTTTCCTACTTCACCACCACCAAAGGAGAAACAAAGTGAATATAGCACAAAATTGCTAGTGAGAGAAGCAATAGAAGCTCTACTATAAACAAGTGTAGAGAAGAAGAAGGGGGAAGTGAATCCTCACAAATAAAAATGAAACAAAATAAATGGGGAAAAAGAAAATGTGCACAAGTTATTGTTAAGGAAGAGGAAGAAGAATAACCTATAGCTCAAATCCCTCACTTAGACGTGTTACAGAGGGTCACAAGGGCATAATTGGCAAGGTAAAAATAATAGAAGAAAGGAGAACAAAGAAGAAAAAATTGTACTATCTCCACAAATTTATACAAATAAAACGTAAGAGAAATAAGAGGACATAATGGATTTCTTATTGATATACAAATCATTTTTCAAATTAAGCATGCCCTTTAGAAAGCATAATTGTATGCAATAGTATCATACAAAAATTAGAGGCAATGTTGGATTATATCTCATGAGTTCCTCATTTAATGGTAAACATAATAAAGAACTTAACTAAATAATTAGTAAATAAAATAAAGGGAAAAGGAGAAGAGTTCTTAGAACAAGTAGGGGTAGATCCTTCTCCTACTAGTAGGCACAAATCAACGCAAATTCAAACTATAAAGCTAAGATCTAAATATAGAGTGGATATTAGAAGTAAAGGAAAAATTTAGAAAAGAAACCTTAGAAGCCACATAAAAGGCATAAAATTCTTTCGTGGTAAAAATTCTTTCGTGGTAAAAAGGAAAAAGAAAAGATCATACAAACAGAGCATCTAAATTCTAGCATGGAGGGAATAAGTGCAAAGAAACTAATTAAGGATTTGTATGATGACATCACATATGAAGAAGAGTAAACAAAAAAATATCAAATAGAGATAGCAAGATATGGTGGTGGTATATAAAGAAATAAAGAAGAACAATAGAAAGGGGAATAGCAAACCTAAAATGCCACAAGAGGAAGGAAAGGATAAAGAAGGAAAATAACACACTAATTAGTGGAAACAAGAATAATTTGGAAAATATAAGGGGAAAATAGTGATTATATAATATAGTGTAGGAAAATCCCCCACATGTCAAATTTTAATACCTCAAATGATGTCTCAACCTTTAGACCTAATGGCTAAGATTTGAGAGTTTATAGCCCAACAAAAATAGTTGGAACTTGTGATGACTTTATCACAAATCTTATTCACATCTACATCCTCTATTCCTTAGGTAGATCTAACACATATCTCTCTTATCCAACAATTCTAAATAGGAGATGTCATGCACAACAATAATAGGGAGAGTCTCTTAACATAATACTTGAATATTGATGAATATTATAGAGAAGATATTGGCAAATGCATGAGCCCAAGTACCACACATACATACAAATACTTCATTGCTATTAAAATTAATAATTAAGCATAGCAATAAGTAGAATCTAAATAAAATTTTAAATTTGGGAAATGCAGAAGGAAAGTCTTAAACAAGAAATCTTAGTAGAGTAGGAAAAGAAATAGCTAGAGGAAATCATAGTAAAATATTGGGAAATGCAGAAGGAAAGTCTTAAACAAGAAATCTTAGTAGAGTAGGAAAAGAAATAGCTAGAGGAAATCATAGTAAAATACACCACCGTATAGACAAAATGAAGGAAACTTGCAATAATGTCAATACATTATATCAAAAAAATTAGTATAATCTTGGCCTTTGGTGTATTTTACTATGATTTCCTCTA
>VDFB02000017.1:261246759-261313217 GCA_007258455.2 Sequoia sempervirens | reverse complement strand
GTATAGCTATTTCTTTTCCTACTCTACTAAGATTTCTTGTTTAAGACTTTCCTTCTGCATTTCCCAATATTTTAGTAGAGTAGGAAAAGAAATCATAGTAAAATACACCACCGTATAGACAAAATGAAGGAAACTTGCAATAATGTCAATACATTATATCAAAAAAATTAGTATGTCCTACATATATTGATGCATTTAAGCTTTAGTTAGAAAATATTCAAATCAAATCATGCAAGGCTCAACCACTTACAATGCCACAAAGGTTTTAGATGGTAACATCATAGTACAAATAAAATAATCTACATACTTAATAGCAATAGGTGCAAGAATAGTGGGAGAGTTTGAGGACTCAAATGAAGAAACTACGGGAGGTAGTCAATTTACAATTGACTCACTTAATAGTGCTTCTAGTTGATACAAGGAAAATAACATACTCCTTTGAGATTTTAGACTCCATCACCACAAGTAAATCAATAATAATTAAAATAAATGGTCATATACATGTGCTAAAGAAAGTTATTTTGTAATGAGATAACACAAACACTCAACTAAGAAAAATAGACAAGAACATTTTACCATATAGGAAGAAATAACCTTGTTGAATTTTGACAACAGTGGTACATATTTTGTTATTTAGATAAAATCCAATCATTTTTTAGTACGTTGATGGATAGAACCAACATGTCTTGAGGACAAGACATGAGTTTAGCCAAGGGATGGTGTTGGTAGGGAAGAGATGTAGTGTTGCCATTAGGTTGAAAACCAAAAAAGGTAGCCTAATGGAGACCGATGGTGAAAAATTGTAAGGGAACCAAAGGAATATTAGGTCCCTAGTTTATGAATCAATTTCTTGCCTCAAGTTATGTTCACAATTTATGTAAGTGATGTAGGTTATTTACAAATTGTAGAATTGACCCTTGAATTTTTAAATTTCAAATTCAAATTTGATTTCACTTGCCCCCCCCCCTTAGCCATGATGTGATGACTTGAAGCATTGAACATCTTACTTACACCTTGGAATTGTCTTTAAGGATTAACCTAATTCATTTCAACATCTAGTGAATTTATAAGATGATCAACTCTTGCACACATCAATGAGTTTAAAGAGAATCTTCGAGTAATATTAGTACTACATGAACATTCTAAAGAATACTCTACGACTACTTGTTTTCTTCAATTATCAAGCACTACTAAAAAATACATAGCACCAACACATACACTCAACTAAGGAAAATATACAAGAAACTTTACCATAGGAAGAAATAATTTTGTTGAATATAGACAATGGTACATATTTTGATATTTAGACAAAATCTAATCATTTTTTAGTACACTGATGGATAGAGCCAATATGTCTTGAGGAAAAGACATGGATTTGGCTAAGGGATGATGTTTGTAGGGAAAATATGTAGCACTCCTATTAGGTTAAAACCAAAAAAGGTAGCATGATCGAGACCAATGGTGAAAACTTGTAAGGGCACCAAAGGAATATCCTCCCTAGTTTATGAATCAATTTCTTGCCTCAAGTTACGTTCACAATTTATGTAACCCATGTAGGTTATTTACAAATTATAGAAATGATCCTTGAACTTTTAGATTTTAAATTCAAATTTGACTTCACTTGTTTTCCCTCCCCTTAGCCATGATGTGATGACTTGAAGCATTGAACATTTTACTTACACCTTGGAGTTGTATTTAAGGACTAACCTAATTCATTTCAACATCTAGTTCAAATTTATAAAATGATCAACTTTTGCACACATCAAGGAGCTAAAAAAGAATATTTGTGTAATATTAGTATTACATGAACATTCAAGAGCATACTCTATGACTGTTTGTTGTCTTCAATTATCAAGTATTACTAAAAAATACATAGCACCAATACTAAAGAAGAAGAAGGAGAAAAGGTAAAAAAATGTAAGTAAAATTGTTGAAATAATTTGTACTTAAGTAAAACTATTGAAATAGCTATACACTTTAATAAATAACATAATAACTAAAACTATTGAAATAATTTATACTTTAGTAAGTAAAACTATGGAAATAACTATACACTTTAATAAATAACATAATAAGTAAAATTATTAAAATAATTTGTACTTTAGTAAGTAAAACTATTGAAACAACTATGCACTTTAATAAATAATATAATAAATAATATAATAAGCAAAATTATTGAAATAATTTGGTTTCATTCAAGTAAAAAAATGCATTGTTAAAATAGTCATATGTTCATGTATAGAAATTTTATGTAATATTCAAATAAGATATGTAATAAATAGTTTAAATATAATTATTCAAAATAGATGAACACCTTAAAAAAAGAAAAGACATATTTAAATATCTATAGTAATTACCTTTCCTTTCCATTATGTGAAGGTGATGTTGGAATATTTATTAAAGAAAGGTTGGTGGGTCGTAAGAAATAAGTTTGACAATGAGAGGTTGTTTGTTCCTTTCTCGCCTCTCATATGGTATAGTCACGCTCACTTCAACGTGCTCAAATTAGTATCTAAATAAAGAAAAGCAGCCGCCTTTTTAAAATGAGAGGAGGAATGAGCAAGTCAAGGCCTTGGGAGGGCCCACCTACCTTATCCCTCCACGTCCCCTTTCCAACCACAAAGGAACAACCTATTTTATAACTCAAATCTCCCTATTTTCCACATGTACATGGACCCATCAACTTAGTTCACTAACTTTGATCTCCATTTCATTGCTTATTCTAGCATTTTCTCTTGTCTCATTTGCATCCTTGTGAAAATAAAAACAAAAAATTATGACTTTGTTTGAATGTCATGAAAATAAATGGTATTTTTTAATTATATGGATTCATTAAATAAAGGAGTTAAGATTTATAATTGAAATGAAATAGATGTGATAATTGAATTTAGAAAGATAGGTATATTTCTAGGATTGATAATGGAAAAATGATGTTGATAATGTTTTAAATTGATTTTTTATTTCTAAAAAATTAATTGTTTTGGTTTGATGTTTGTTGTAGAAATTGAATTGGAAAAAGATGGAGTTTAATCTTGAGTGTTGTGACTTCAATCCTAACTATTACATTGAATTGATTTGGGTTATGCAGGATTGAAATCACAGAATGCACATTTAAATATCTACTCACATTCACCTTCTTGATATTTGTATCTTTTAAGGTGGTTTTTACAAAAACCACTAATGATATCGACAACTCAACAAGTTAATAAGTTATGCTAGGTCAAATCCCTAAACGAGTTGGATCAATGACAATGAGCAACATCAAAGACAACATACACATACATGCAAATGGTGTATGTGATTATGATGTAGATTTGATTATGTATTTTCCTTTTAAAATCAATGTGCTCCAATGATTTTAAAATGTTCTCTCCTTTATTTGTCAAATGGTAAGTTAATTGCACAATGAATATTTTTAAATACCAAGAGATAGTTGTTGGGAATACCATGACATAGCTATTTGGATTAGTGAAGATCTAAAAGTATGAATTGATAACCTTCTACAAGTGAAATAATGAGCACAATAGTATGTCTATCAATATAAAATAAAGAGGTTGTAAAATGTTCATAGAAGCCTTGCATATATAGGCAAGGATGAGGAGGTGAGAAGATATGAGTGAAAATTTGACTACCCCTCCAAAGGTGCAACACTTGTGAGCTCACTTGACAAGCGTAGTGGCAAGTGTGCATGCAATAGGTGTCTCAAATGATGAGGACACATGTCTCTACCATGTGAAGTGAGACAAAAGCATAAAAAATATAAGTAAACTTAAGCTAAGTTTGAATAGGTCAATCCTAGAAAGGTGATATCCTAACTAAATATGTAAATACACTATTTACACTAACACCTCCCCTTAAGTGTAACTTTTGGAGTAATTTATGTAAAAATTATGAGTCCTAACTACTAGGCCATGTTAGGTACTAGTAAAAATTTCTCATAAAGTGAAGAAAAAGGAGAAAAACCCAATAAGAAATAAAAACCCCTCCAAAAGAGAAGGTCTATGTGACCTCCCCCCCAAAAAAAAATGGGAAATAATGAACTTCATGTGAGGAAATGCTTCCTCCCAAAACTAATAGAAGAAGAAAACCCATGTAGCCTCCCTTCAAAATTATGTATGTAGTGTTGGTAGATGCTCAAAATTAGATTTTGAAGATGATCCACAAACATTGAACATTTCTTCCCTTGGTAAGAAATAACACCATAAATGTGTGCAAGATGATTCCCCATTCTAAATAAGAATATGTAGGAAGAATAATTAATGTCTCTAAGTTATACGCATGATCCAAAGATGATGATTCCCATGGTGTCTTGGAATGATGCTCAAAGATCTCCAAGCCAATGCTAACATGTGAAAAATGATAATAAGATGGATTAGGTACCATATAAGGTTTAGGAACATGAACAATGGATGTATGTCAACAACTGGATTGATGAGAATATAATACTGTTGTAAAGGAAGTCAAAATGGATGATAACTAAGGTAGGTTGAACTCATGAAGATCTACAAAATATATCACTATAGAAGATGATGTAGGCAAGACAAGAACAAGATCCAAAGATGGGTATGGGATGACAATAGTGTTGATATGACTATCATCAAATAGACTATGAATTTCCTCAATGGTTTCTACCAAACCTACACTATGGAATCATTTATATATTTGGTAGAAATATGTCCCAGTGTGGTGGATTTGGAAAGACCATGTCAATGTCCTAGTACATAGAATCACTAGAATCCATGAAGTTATCAATTATGGATTCAGATGTAGCATTAGGTGATGATGGTGGATATGAGACCACAATGCAAGTCATTTGACTAGATTGTTCATCCCCAAATGATGGTGTCTCACAAGATGTCTAAGTGATGCTAGATGATGTTTATGCATGTGTTGGAATGAAAGGACTTGGAAACTTGATGCCTTATGCACTACACCATTTCCTTATTTCACAAAGCTTGCAAGAATCTAAATTTTGTATTTTTATTCCATAGTACTCACATCTAATTTTCAACATGATTACAAAACTAGCAAATGCAAAACTAGAAACACCAAATTACCCCCCTTGATTCAATAAGAGAGCCCCATTAAGAATCATTAGTGTTGAAACATAGGCCCCCCAGAAAGATGTGCAAGAGAACTATAAATTGTGTGAATATTGGATTCCAAATTAACCATTATAATGTGCAAATATTTTTGCATGGCAATGGAACTAACTCATGCCAAAACCTAAAGATGTCTCAAAAACAGGCAAGAATACCAAGCAAACAAGCATATGTGGCCAAAATTCAATTGCAAAAATGAAGGGTGACCCAAAAAGGAAGATGGACAAAGGGAAATTTTATCCCTTTGTTATTTTTTTTGTTATTTAACAACTTTTTTGCTTGTACAAATTTGTATAATACTACCAAGTACAATGACAAAAAATGTAAAAATTGAAAATTATTGAAATTGATGAAATGAAGGGTATTTTTTCATTTCTTGGACCTTTCATATGTAATGGAAGCATCTGTTTGGATCCATGACACTCCAATGATGGGGCTAAGGAACATGTGTTCATGACTCTAATATGATGTTGGGATGACCCAAGATTTGAAAGTGTGAATTGATAACCTTTCATAAGTGAAACAATGAGCATAATAATGTGTATATCAATATAAAATGTAGATTGTGTAAAATGTACATATAAGCCTTACATATATATGCAAGGATGAGGAGGTAAGAAGATTGGAGTGAAACTTTGACTAACCCTCCAAAGGTGTAACACTTGTGAGCTCACTTGAAAAGTGTGTGGGAAAGTAGCAAGTGTGCATGCAATAGATGTATCAAATGATGAGGACATGTTTCTCTACCACATGAGGTGAGACAAAAGCATAAAAAGCCTAAGTAAACTTAAGCTAAGTGTGAATAGGTCAATCCTAGAAAGGTGATATCCTAACTAGATATGTAAAGGCACTATTTACACTAACAATAGAGACATGTCACATAAATGTGTGTCAAGTCAACTCATAATCGCTAGTAGAAAGGGACAAGAAAGTTGGAATTTAAATTTGAACATTTGAATTTTGGGGTCATTCTTGCACTCCTAATTGACCCAAGTTGATCTTGCATCACCCACAAATGAACTAGAAGGATAAGGTGGTGATCTCAATATGAGGTGAATATGTGGAATTATGTGCAACTAGAAATTAAAGGAATGATAGATATCAAAAGTATGGGAATAAATGTAAAAGAGAGATTCAAGAGTTCTTCTTCATCATGTTCCTATCTCCATCAGATATCTTTTTAGGAGTTCTTTCCTTCTCATTTCTCTATTTTGGAGAGGAGTTTTGTTCCCACTTGGTTTTCTCCTTTTCTCCTTTTATGTGAGACATTTATTTTACATGATTACATTATCAACCCTTGTTGTCAGGACTCATCTTTTTAGTGTTTAATTTTTCTCCCTAAGTTTCACTTAAGGGGGGATAATAGTGTGAAAAGAAGTATTACTAAAATAGTTAGCTTTTAGCCTACCTAAGAGAGTCTTACCACACTAACACTAAGTAGCTAAATAATTAATTAGGTAAATGACCTTTTACTCTAACGCATATCATGTGATTTGTACAATTATTCCCTCATTAACATATTGATCACAATGATGTATACAAAGGGACAACCCACAAGTGTTCAAGTTATGGTCTACCAATTAATATCTAAGAAATATATCCAAAGTAGGAATAGCATGACATGAGATTTGTACTTCCTTAGAAATATATATTGAATTGATTTTTAGCATCTATGAGAACACCACTAATATACTATCATTTATTGGCCTACCACATATAATGAACCATAATGGTTATTTTTTAGAATTTCCTTATCTAGAAATGTGATTGATAGAGTAGCACATGAGGAAGAAAATGTATGTTAAGAATGTATTGTTCCCACAAAAACATTTGTGTGTGATGTAATCTCTAAATAAAAATGATTATTATATAATGTTTCATGGTCCATATCAATTGCATCTCATGTCTCTATATTATTAGCATGGATAGGGAATAGGTTAGTAGAAATTTGTAATATTTACTTTGGAGGTACAGTCACATTATTTTCATTATCATTAACACCTTCAATATGAATCATGTTACTATTAGTCAGATATTGTATCTTATGAGGGGCAACCCTTTGGTGAAATAATGGGGCTTCTTTCTTGTAGTGCCAACAACCAAGGTTCAAACCTCATGGGGTCGCTCTCTACCAGGTCAACAATTGAGATTAGGGGAGACCCTATGGTGAAATGATGGGGCTTCTTGCATATAGTGCCAACAACCAAGGTTCAACCTCACGGGGTCGCTCTCTACCATGTCAACAATTGAGATTGCTTACCCTCATTTTTTTGTGGGTGGCTGGGCAGGCGCCTTTCCACAGTCTTTGTGGAAAGTTCGAGTTCCTGCAGGGCAAGTTGGCATCTCACCTGGCATGTTGTGTTGGCACTCCTTGGTGCCAGGGGGCAATCTTTTCACTAGGAGCCCTTTTGGGAATGATGTCTGAGTAAGTCAGATTGGGTGTTGGGTGGCAATTTTATTCTTAATTAATGTTTTCTTTCCTAACATGCCTCTTGTGCCAACGTTTAACAAATTTATTATGAGTTAGACCTACGGGTGATCAAAGCAGATATGGATTGCCTCCTCATTGGCGTACCATGATGTGGCATCATGCACGATTATTGCCAAGTGGAAGGAGCATAGGAAATTTGGGAGGACATACACGCTTATGCATAGCATAGTAAGTGCAGCATGCTTTGGTGGAATAGGGTCCTTAGATAATCAGGTGGAAATTTTTTTGCAAATAGTTTGACTTCATTTTTTTGGTGTAGTCTATATCTAGAGGCATGGTAGAGAGATCAAATTTTATAGTGGAGATGTTGGTGAAGTCACTGGTAATCCTGGGGCTCGACACCCCCATCCATTTGGATTGTAAAGTTCGGAAAATGGATTTCAAGGCAATCACCAACCAACGTTTGAAGAGGATTATACTCAAGATTGATCATCATGCAGTGGTGGAAGTCAAGATGATACTGGGTAAGGGGAATTTGGTGTACCGGGAGACATTCTTGTTGGAAATGTGTCTCAACTTACTAGCTTGATATTGGTAGCATTGTGTTCTCCTATCTCCTTGATCAGCCAGACTGTGTTCCATCGACAGGACTTTCTTAGTTGTCTCCCCGACAGCTCAATAAGCCTTCAAGGTTTCACTTAGCTCTTCATTGGCGAGACATTGCATGGTCGTTGAGACCTTACCTAATGTCTCCATGATGGTTCGACAGTTCATGGTGTTGGCGGCTTGTTCTATCGGAATGACTTGGCTCTGTCAGCAGGACCCCAACGGTAGTCCCAACGACAACCCAATAAAGTTCTTTCGTCAGTGGGATACTATGTTGTCGGTGTGACTTTGTTTGGAGTCCCAACAACAGAACGATATGATGGCATCGATAGGAGTTGGGGACATCGGCGGGACACTTAGCTGGGTCTCTTCGATGATTCGATAGGCTTGCATCAGAGAGATGTTACTTCATCAACAGGAATTGCTTGTATCGGTGGGAAACGATATGATGTCTCCCCGATATGGCGATAAGATTGGTCTTCCTGTATACTGTGGAGCTTATATCATTGTGACATTGAGTGATCGAAGAGACATGGTCACGGGTCTCTTCGACACTCTGATGGTTGTTTGTCTTGACAAGTAATACACTTTTCATGGTGACTTGGTTTGGTCTCTGAGAGGTTGGTGTTTTTCTCTCTAATGGTTCGACAAGGTTATGATAGTTAACTATTGTGTGACAGTTTATGGTTGCATACAGAAACTGGGATGATTATTTTTCTTGTATGGTCTGGGATGTAGAACGAATGGATTATTTTTGGCAATGTTGTAATGTGTAATGCATTGTAACAGTGATCATGTTGTTGAGTACAATGAGAGAACGAGGTTGATCAGGGAAATGTTATGCTGCCTAAATGAGACTGTGAATTGACATCTGGAAGCAACAAACTATAACTCTGTATGTGGACATCGTTCACTATAATACAAAGTGTTTTTGCTTGGTGTGTGGGTTTTTCTCTCAAAAGGGTTTTCCCACATTAAAACTAGTGTCCATTATGTGGTTGTGTTAAAAAAATTTCAAATCTTTTTTTTGCTAATGTGCATCTTTAATGAACAGTAATTCAAAATTGAAAACCATATTTTTGCATTCTCTTCTTAGAATTAGCATTAGGAAAGTGTTTCTAAACCTCTGCTTTCCTTACAAGTGGTATCAAAGCCTAACCAGTTGTGTTATCCTTGTGGGTTGGATGGGTTTTTTGTGCCAATTCTAAAGTAGGAGTCTTGTAGAGGAATTTGGTAATCTCAATTACAAATTAAGATGGAAAGCACATCAGGGAAGATAGAAATTTAAAAATTCAATGGTGGCAATTTTGAGTTGTGGAAACTCAAAATGGAAGACCTGTTGGTAGATAGAGATCTCTAGATTGTTGTGTCTGGGACTAAACCTTCAGGCATGAAGCAAGAAGATTGGGACCTTGCAGATAGAAAAGCCAAAGGGTTGATAAGACTCTATCTAGCAGACTTTGTTCTCCTGAACATTCATGAAGAGAAGTCTGCATCTTCTTTGTGGAAGAAACTTGGTGACATTCATCAGGGCAAGTCCTTGGTGAATAAGTTATTCTTGAGGAAGAATTTGTACTCTTTGAAAATGAAGGAAGGGGCGTCAGTGGTTGATCATCTAAATATGTTCAATATGCTCATTACTCAATTAACATTTGTAGGTGTGAAGATAGATGATGAGGATCGTTGTATGCTTCTGTTATTTTTTTTTTCCCGACTCATGGGATCATTTAGTGATGGATACTGGGAGTACGACAACCACTTTAAAGATGGAAGATGTGGTTTCTTCATTGTTGTTAGAAGAGATGCGAAGGAAATATTTTGAGATGGCAAAGGAGGCCCTTGTTGTTCAAGGCAGATCGAAGGAGAAAGTCAAGAAGAAAGAAAATAAGTCTAAATCTAAGTCTGAAGGGAGATCAAAGTCTCCTGGTAAGAAGTCCAAGGTGAAATGCTGGAATTGTGGGCAGCCCGATCATGTCTGTAAGGATTGCAAAGAGGAGAAAAAGAAGAAAAACAATTCTTCAAATAATGATTCTTTTCAGAGTGATGCAGATGCCTTCATTGTAGCCTTGGCCACTCAGGCATCAAATGATGTCTAGCCGATTGACTCAGGTGCATCTTTTCACATGACATCTCATAGAGATTGGTTTACGAAGAATGGAAAGTATGCTAGTGGAAAGGTGTATCTAGCAAGTGACTCATCTCTTAAAATTGTTGGTCGTGGAAGAGTCAGAATTCAATTTCCTGATGGAAGAATCAAAGGAATTGATGGCATAATGCATATACCAGGTGTGGCTCAAAATTTACTTTTTGTTAGTAAGTTGAATGATGTTGGTGTGCAAGTTTCATTCTCGAGTGGTGGCTACAAAATGACTAGAGGTTCAATGGTGCTAGCAAGGGGTGCTCGAATTGGTACTCTGTACAAGTTGGACGCACATGTTGTTCAATGCAATAGTGTCTCTGTAAAGTCATAAAAGGCTACTCATGTAGAGAAGGAAAACAAAGTTCCTTTGGGTTCAAACTCTTTGGAGGTGAAACTCCCAGCAGAAAAGACCATTCTCTGGCATCAAAGGCTCAGCCACATTGGTGAGAAAGGCTTAAAAGCTTTGAAAAATAAAAACCTAGTTGAAGGGGTTGATGATTGTAACCTTGAGTTCAATTTTTGTGAACATTGTATATATGGAAAACAACATCGTGTTTCATTTTATTCTAGTCCTCATAGATCTTTTGGTGTTTTGGATTATATTCACTCTGATGTTTTTGGTCTAGTAAATGTTTCTTTGTTATCGAAATCAAGATATTATGTTTCTTTTATTGATGATTATTTGAGAAGGGCATTTATGTATTTTCTAAGAAGTAAATCAGAAGCATTCAGTTAGTTTAAAGAGTTTAAAAACTTGGTTGAAAATCAAACTAGAAGAAATATTAAATGCTTGAGGACAGACAATGGCAGTGAGTTTTGTTATGTAGATTTTGAAAGGTATTTCAAAGACCATGGAATAAAAAGGAATAAAACAACACCTTACACTCCACAACAAAATGGAGTTGTTGAAAGGTTGAACGGGACGCTGATCAAAAGGGTGAGAAGTATATTGAGCAATGCTAGTCTAGAGTAGAATTTTTGGGCTAAGGTTGTGGCTACAACATGTTATTTAATAAATCAATCTCCCTCTTCGAAACTTGTTGGAAAAAACCCCTATGGAAGCTTGGTTTGGTAAGAAGCCCTCTTTATGACATGTAAGAGTCTTTGGCTATGAGGCATATACTTATGTGTCGAATGAGAAAAGCTCTAAATTAGAAAATAAAGTTGTAAAATGTATTTTCATTGGCTACAGAATTGGTGTGAAAGGATAAAAGCTTTGGAATCATATTACTGAAAAGATTGTATACAACAGAAGTGTAATATTTCGTGAGTTGAAACCTTCTACATTGGATTTGTAGTCAAAGACAAAAGAAAAGAAAAATGATGTAGTTGAAATTCCTCAAACTCCAGATAAAGAGGAACTACGAAGTGTACCTAAAACTGAGGAGAGTTCCAGCAGCTATGAGAGTTCTGAAGAAGAATAACCACAACCTCAGCCTCAACCTTTGAGGAGGTCTACACGTGAAAGGAAGCAACCTGAAAGGTATGGTTTTTCCATGTTGGATGTAAATTGTGCCTATGCTTTGATTACAAGCACTGATGAGCCTAGGACTGTGAAAGAGGAAATTGAAATTTCTGATTCAAATTCTTGGTTGGAAGCCATGAATGAGGAAATGGCGTCATTAAAAAAGAATGTAACCTAGGATTTGGTGCCCTTGCCTAAAGTTTGAAAGCCTGCTAGCTGTAAATGGGTATTCAAGAAGAAAATCAGTCTAGATGGAAGTGTTGAAAAGTATAAAGCTAGGCTAGTTGCAAAAGGCTATTCCCAGGTAGAGGGAATTGATTATAGTGAAATATTTTCTCCTGTAGCTAAGTTGACATCTATCAGATTTATTTTGTCACTTGCAGTAGCGTATGACTTAGAGATTGAACAGATGGATGTGAAGACAACATTTCATCATGGAGATCTTGAATAAGAAATTTATATGTCCAAGCTTGAGCACTTTGTGGAAAAAGGTAAAGAAAATTTGGTCTGCAAGTTAAACAAATCTCTGCATGGTTTAAAACAATTGCCTAGAATGTGGTACCAAAATTTTGACATGTTTGTGTTGTCATTGGGATTTGTAAGATCAAAATTTGATCATTGTGTGTACTTCATAACTGAAAATGATCGAGTTCTTATTATTGTCGTGTATGTTGATGACATGTTATTCATAGGAAATAGTAAGAATATAATTTATGATCTAAAATCTCAATTGTCAGCAAAGTTTGAAATGAAAGATCTAGGTGCAGCAAGGTATATTCTGGGGATGGAAATAAAAAGGGATAGAGAAGTAGAAAGCTTTGGCTCAGCTAGAGTAAGTCTATCAATACTATCTTGGAGAGATTTGGTATGACTGATTGCAAGCAGCTGGTTGTTCCAGTGTTGCTAGGAACGAAGCTATCTGTTGAAGATTGTCCAAAATCTCCTACCGAGATGGAGGACATGACTTGAGTGCCTTATGTAAGTGCAGTTGGCAGTTGAATGTATGCAATGGTTTGTACAAGGCCAGTCATTGCCTAAGAAGTGGGAGTTCTTAGTCGTTTTATGGAAAATCCAATTAGACCATACTGGGATGCTATGAAAAGAATTTTTAGGTATTTAAAAGGTACCTCTTAGTACGCTTTGTGCTATCATGGTAACTCAGTTGGGTCACAAAGATCCATCAGCATTCAAGGTTATGTGGATTATGATTAGGCAAGGGACATTGATAGTAGGAGATCCACCAATGGATACATCTTCACATTATTTGGTGGTGCAGTTAGTTGGATGAGCAAGCGGCAGGCTGTAGTTGCTTTATCTACTACAGAGGAAAAGTATATGGTACAAACACATGCCTATAAAGAATCCATATGGCTTAGACGTTTGTGTTCTGATATTGGGTTCAATGCAGGGAAAATTACCATTTGTTGTGACAGTCAGAGTGCTATTTGTTTGGAAAAAAATCCAACTTTCCATGCCAGAATGAAACATATTGATGTGTTGTATCATTTTGCACGACATATGGTGGAGGATGGAAAGCTTAGTCTTGAAAAGGTGGATTCTCTAGAAAAAAAATTAGATGCATTAATGAAACCAATGAGCACAGACAAGTATAGGTGATGTGCCAGTTTGATGGGCCTTGGGGCCTATGACATTCAATAATCTTGAGTTTGGAATAAACCAGTAAGTCTTCGTCAAGTGGGAGCATGTTGGAAATGTGTCTCAACTTAGTGGCTTGATATTGGAAGCATTGTGTTCTCCTATCTCCTTGATCGGCCAAACTGTGTTCCATTGGCAGGACTTTCTTAGATGTCTCCCCAACAACCCGATAAGCCTTCAAGGTTTCACCTAGCTCTTCATCGGTGAGATATTGCATGGTCGGTGAGACCTCACCTGATGTCTCCATGATGGTCCAACAGTTTGTGGTGTTGGCATCTTGTTCTATTGGAATGACTTGGCTCTATTGATGGGACCCTAAAGGTAATCCCCATGACAGCTCGATAAAGTTCTTTCGTCGGTGAGACACTATGTCCTCGATGTGACTCTATTTTGAGTCCCAACAATAGAATGATATGATGACATCGGTAGGAGTTGGGGAAATTGGTGGGACACTTAGCCAGGTCTCTTTAATGAGCCGATAGGCTTGCATCATAGGGACGTTACTTCATTGAAAGGACTTGCTTGTATCGGTGGGAAACGATATGATGTCTCCCCGATATGGCGATAAGATTGGTCTTCCTATATACCTTGGAGCTTATATCATTGTGACATTGAGTGATCGAAGAGACATGGTTATGGGCCTCTTCGACACTTTGATGGCTGTTTGTCTTGACGAGTAATACACTTGTCATGGTGACTTGGTTTGGTCGTTGAGAGGTTGGTGTTTGTCTCTTCGATGGTCCGTCATGGTTATGATAGTTAATTGTTATGTGACGGTTTACAGTTGCATACAAGAACTGAAATGATTGGTTTTCTTGTATGGTCTGGGATGTATAACGAATGGATTCTTTTTGGTAATGGTGTAATGTGTAATGCATTGTAACAGTGGTCATGTTGAGTTCAATGAGAGAATGAGGTTGATCAGGGAAATGTTATGTTGCCTAAACTAAGACTGTGAATTGACATCTGGAAGCAACAAACTATAACTTTGTATGTAGACTTTGTTCGTTGTAATACAAAGTGTTTTTACTTGGTGTGTGGGTTTTTCTCTTGGGTTTTCCCACATTAAAACTGGTGTCCATTATGTGGTTGTGTTAAAAATTGTTCTGATCTATTTTCTACTAATGTGCATCTTTAATGAACTGTAATTCAAAATTGAACCATATGTTTGTATTCTCTTCTTAGAATTAGTATTAGGAAAGTGTTTTCGTACCTCTACTTTCCTTACAATTCTAGGTCAACACTCACATTGTCTCTCAATTTCTAGCTTCTATGCTTGATGTTCGGACGCCAAAAGCAAAGGTGGAGGTGATAGTTTGTAAGCTCTTCAAGAAAGAGCTTTTGGACAGACTGGACGAAATCCTGCAAGTGATTTTCCTAGGATGCGATGCGCCTTAGCCTTGAGATCTTCCACTGGTCAAGGTTCCTAGTGAGGTCGTTAAGGTTTATCCCCTACTTTTGGAACTAAAAGGTATGGCTCTTGTTAGGCACCAAAAAATTATGGCATATGGGGTAAGTTTCCTCAAGAAGTTGCCGATGATTGAGCAAGTAAATGATTTTGACTGGGTTCCTGAATTCAATCAATTTGCAAAGATGAATGATTTCTAGGAGGTGGTAGGCTAGTTTAGGGTTAGCGGTATAAAATTTATAGCAGATACAGTGGTGGTGGTCTGGTTCTTGTTCTTAATTATGTTCATAATTATCATGCTAAAACATAATATGGCTATGGCTAGACTTCAGTTTTTTGGGTCTATGGATGGCTCGGTGTCGACTGGAAATCACAGGTGAGCTAGTTTTGTTGAACCTTTTTGACAGTTGGTGGGGGTGTGCACGTGATATTTGTCTTGTAGTGGGAGGTCTAAAAAAAAATTTGGCTCTGAATCTCTATGGTTCCTTCTTTGCAGATGTTTGTACCAAACTTTTAATATTAATAAAATTTTACCTTACATATCAAAAAAAAATATATTGTATCTTATGATTAAATCCCATACAAATTGAGACTAATGTCCATGGACTCTATGATAACTAAAAAAAATTCACTCATTATAATTTTTGGGAAGTACTTTGTTATGACCCAATGGATAAAAAAGATGAGGATTAATCAAATTTGAGATCAACAAAATTTAAAGAAAAGTGTCCAAAGTCTCTTATAACTTTGTAAATTTCCTAGGAGCATTTTGTTTGAAGGAAGAAATATTGTAAGTATTAGCCACTTCTTAAACACTTTCTTCTATTTTCCCAAGATCATTGCCCTTTAAAAAATTAGTAGACTATTGAAACTTTTAATGATAAGAATGTGTGGAAGATGATGATGGTATATACGTAAGTGTGTTAGATACAAGCAATTAGTCCTAAATATTCTTTAAGTGAGTGCATGTGTCTCTAAGAAGTAAATTTGCTCAAGTGTACATTATTTTTAATGATGGGAATTATTATTTCGATAAATATAATTTGGAGCCCATCATCATCATAAAATTGATGCTTAATTTTGACACATAATGATTCAGAATAAATAACATAATCATTAATAGACACAATTCTTCTTTGGGAATTCTTAATAAAATCATTCACATTTATTTTTAAGTTCATATTTATGTGAAATTCCTTTAAGAAATCTGATTATTCATAAAAAGAATGTATAGTTCTTGGTAGTAAAGAATAAAACCATTGAACATCACAATGCCTTTGGATTCCTATAAAAACTTAGCTAAGATCTTATCCTCATGTGAAAAATGTAAAAAATTTGAATTGAATGTTTATAAATGAACATTAAGGGATCACATTTTCCATTATGTATCTCAAAACTCAATGCAAGAAACCTAGGATGCAATACATATATAAAAACTTCAAAACTAGATGGTATGTAGAGGATTGTAGGTGATGGAATCCTTGTTATTAAGCATATCATTCACTTACTCCTTCATATTGGTTATATATTGCAATAATTTATCCAAGGTGTAAATAGGAATAATAGTTATGAGTGAGTGAGAAAATGGAAGAAGTATAATGAGGATGTATAATTAAATTTAATGCCACAGTGGTGGAAGGGTAGATCACATTAGAAATTGAATTGGAAACAAGGTGGGAGAGAGGAATACTATGACTTTCATATGAATGTGCAATACCGTTATTAGGTATGTGTGTAAAAGGGTGGGATGTGAGTGGAATAATAGTGGCATGAATGGAAGATGCGGGGATCACACTAGGGGAAACATCATGAATGATATCAATCATGGAAAAAGGCTCAAAAGATATTGAAGGATGAGATTAAATAACCTTGTAATAAGCTAGAAAATTTCCACTGTAATGAAGAGCATTCATAAAAATTTAACATCCACTAACATCTTGTGTAAAAGAGTTGCCAATAATTGAAGAGAGTGGGCATTAGTAAGCACATAAACAAGCATTTGTCTAATAAGAGCAAGATATCACTTAGTTATATATGCATTGTGGTCATAGTAATTTTCTTCTTCATTATCCTCTAAGTTTTTTCTTAACATGTGCACTAGAATGTACCTCATTATCATTATACTGGATAACCATGTTAGGTTTTAATGAGTGTCCTTTGTTAAAGATTATTAGGATCATAAGTAGTGATGAGACATCATCAAACCTCATACTTTAATGAATTGTTATGTTTTCAATTGAAGTGGTGTTTGATGACTATATGCAATGGGCAATCGAATATCTCATTCTAGTGATTATTTTGAAGCTACATAATAGAAGGAATGTTTGTGCAGAAACAAAATCTAAACTATGAAAATATTCAGCATATAAATTATGGAAACTATTTGAAATATAACTATGAAAAATATTCAAAATACAAACTATGAAAAACATTTAAAATATAAACTATGGGAAACATTCAAAAAATATCATAGAATTGAAATAAAGTATTTGAGTACTTGACTATTTTGAGAAAGAAAATCTATACTACCAAAATTTTCTAGACAAGATCAATGAATGAACTCCTAAAGTAAAACTACTTACTATTTTTTACAAAATACAACAATTCATCACACTACAAATATATTGAACAATACACATAAAATTAAACAATACAAATAATATTGGAACAACACATAATGAATTATCCTATAAGTAAAAACTTAAATGATTTATTTCATTTGCTAAAAATAGTTACTTCAACAAAAATATTGTAATTCACAATAAAACTGAGATTTAAAAAATACTTCTCTATGAATCACTATTCTTCTTCCCCAATGAAGTGGTTATCTCTCCAAATAATGAAACTTCTAGGAACTCACAATATCATCACACAAAGATTGCCAGATTTATTGAAAGTAAAATAAAGTTATATTTCTTCTTGCATTCATTCAAAATTAATCTACCTAAGAAATTAACATCACAACACTATATATTATTTTTCATATATAATAGATTTTCTAATTATGCCTATAATTCAACATCATGTAGTTTATACATGATTTTTGTTAAACTTTTCAACAAAAATCATAAATACTAAATCCAACTATAATTAGTAAAGAGTTTGTTTCTTCATCAATAAAGAAATCAAGAAATTGAGGAAATAGAATTTCAATTGGAGTCTTGTTTTTCTAGAGATTTATGAACCATGTTGCAACATATCTTCAACTATTTTTCCAAATAGGGGACAAGTGCAATGAACAGGGTATAATTTCTCATTATCATAATTTCTCCATAACTACCTTTACAATCATTCTAAGGCCACAAAAAATTTAGAGCCTCTTATGAGATTTAGGCATCCATTCCAATTCCTCTAGAGTCTTCTTCTAGAGATAAATGAACTCTATTAGCTTCTATTACCTTGTTTAATCAAAAATGACTTTTTTCACCAAAAATGTTAGCTTTGGAATCTCTTTTAACATAGAATAGAAAATATAAATATATACATCATTCTTAATTAGGATGGATAATAGTTTATCATATAATCAAATTAATAATACCATGACAAAGTTTCTTAGATAATAAAGGAAGGTACTTTATTCAAAATATGATGAGGCCAATCTCCACCTCATCACTCCCCCACAACTAAGGTTGTGTAGGTCCTCCTACTCAGTGTTGTGTGGGCCCCCCTCTTTGTTGTTGTCTATTTGTCTCTATTTTTTAGAATCCTCTTCAAATTTCAAGCTATTATCATAAACTAGATGTGTAGAGGCATCCAATTCTTTAGGATCAATGATAAAATATATTGCCACCTTCTACCCTATTATACCACTTTAAAAATTCCCATTAAAATTGTCCATTGTTGACATGTATTAGGTATACTAGTTGAAGAAGTAAGAGAGGTCTAAACCTCATGTCAATCTATCTCTCCCTTATTTTAAGTATCATTTATACTATTTTCTTAGACCATTGAAAGGACCACAATATTACCTAGAGAAATGATTTCATATCTTTTAAGATGTACAAGTAGATAATTGTATCTCTCTTCATATGTACAAAGGCAACTTTAGGAAACTTGGAAATGATATTTTATAAGGCTTGGTAACAATGCTTCAATTCATTGATGTATTTTTCTATCATCACAAGATATTGGATTATTCTTTGAAATTAATCCCAGAATGCTTCTAGTTTATGATGTTGATGTTTCATCAACAATCTAGTTATTTTCTCCACTTCATTCTCTTGTTCTTTCTTACCAAGCCACAGGATTATACATGGTAGAGATGAAAGACCTCAATTGCACTTCCCCAAAAAAAAAAATTGATAAATAAATATGTATGTCTTTCAACCAAAAAATTATGTGTAGATAATCCACATAATAGATTTTGTTATTTTGGAGGAGAAACCATGTAAGCTTCTATGAATTCTTTATCATCAGGGTCATGTTATAAATTATAGGAAATACTTAATAATTTCCAACTTAGTATTTGTTCATTAAAATATATGCTATACATATGTGAGGGTTTCATACACATAAGTTCTTCTATATTGTGACCTTCCATTTTGGCTTCATCTAATTGATCATATTTGTGTTGTAAAATTTAAAACTATTCTTGCAAAATTTTCTTATCTTTTTTCCAAAAAAATATCTCATATTCCTTCATCTTGAGTCTAACCTATTGATATTTCTGGTGGTTTGTTTACCTGCTCTATTAAACAAAAAAATCATATTTTTCTACTAACAATATTTTTAATTTTTTAATTTCTTGTCACTGCTGGAAAATTGCTTGCTTGGTCTTTGACAATTAAATTTCTTATTGCATTTCATTCTAAATTTTTCCTTCATCATCTTCTTGAGTCATCATAGAAACCTTTCTATTGGTTGGGCTCCACTAGAGAGGAATATCAAATTCATCTACACTTATAGTTATAGTTTCCTCCTCCAAAACTATTTTACTTTCATGTTTAGGTGGTTTAATGATAGGAGACTCATGAAATTCTAGAGGAATTCTAGTATAAGTGTATTTTGGATCAAGTTTTGCATCCTCCATACTTGTCTCTATAAGGTTTTCTTCATATGAAACTTTCGAAGTTGCAAAAAATTCCATTTGAACATATGTTGATGAAGGAATGTGTTGTGGTACTTGCATATGGATAGTAGCATGAGCGATGCTAGATGCTAATTTAGTAATTCATCATTTTCTCCTTTGAAGAGGAGGATTTTACATTCTTTTTTTGGTTCTTTTCTTCCTTATAGTTGATGGATTTGTTTCCTTTTCTTCATCTGAAGTGATTACCTCTATTATTTCATTTTAAACATGACTCTTATGAGCAATAAAATTTAGAAATAAAGATTTCAAATTCCTTGCTAACTATTATGGTGGTAATACCTCGGTTGATAGTTGGATTAGATCCTTAGGATATTTTAACATAATTGGAGAGGCTTAAATCTCTTGAATTTGTTGTTTTGCTTCTAAAAATAACTATTGGAGAAGCTACTCCCTTAATAGCTAGAGGAACAACTCCAAATTATTCTCCCACTTTTTTCTTCTACATTTTATACTCAATGATTTATTAAAAAAATCACCCATTTCCTATTAGTTTTATGGTTTTTCAAAACTTAATTTTGACATAATAATGTAATAAGGCCATGATGTTTCAAAAGCTCAATTCCCTTATTATATTTTTCTATCATAAGATTTAAAGAATCAATGAAATAGGAAGGTAGATTAATTTTTAATTTATGATTCTTAGCTCAATGGCACAGGTGATTCGACATTCAAACTTTTAGTCCCACGACTATGCCAATTAACCTTCATATGTGAAAAATTTTATTGCCCACATCACTATTGACCTCCAAGGCTCAAGAATTGTGTCCCTATTGATACCCTTATTATTCCCCATTTTATCTTACTACAAGTTGGTGAAGTTGTTCGCCCTTCTTCAATAATTTATCTATTATGTATTGGTATGTGATATATTTTTCATGATAAAAGTCAATACCTTATGTAAACATTTCAGATAGCTAAGAGATGGTTTCAATACTAACCTTAGTCTTTCATCTGCACACCATATAATAGTTTTTTAAGAATTTCTACATGAATTTGTTTACTAATTTTGCATTTTCTCCTTCAAATTCTTATTTTATCCATCCCACTACCTCGAACACATCAACTACTGTCTACTCTTATAACAATTGTTCAACATAATCAAGTTCTTATTTTCTTTGACTCCCATTGTTACCTATTGGATTGATTAAGGTATAGAAAGATGTTATTGCAGGACAAGTATTGTATCACAATTTGAAGATTTTGATGTACAAAGGACTATGATAGGAGAAAGAGAGGTTAGAAAGGAAATTTTAAATAAAGGATAATATGGGCAACTAGTCTTATTTTGTATTAATTTTTGGTAATATGGTTTCATAATGGCTACTCATGTGGACTATTCTTTCACCATATTTTTTTCCAATATGAGTAGGATGGCATCATTAATAAATGGTTAATTCCTTACTGTTTGAGGAAATACATGCAAATTATATTGATTATCTAATAAAAAATATTACTTTCCTACTTTAGAATATATGTATGTACATGTCACCATTACTGACGTCGATAGAAATTTCCACATTGTAGGATGTGAAAAATGTCAAAATCCTGATGAATATTTGATCTTATTATTTACTTCCAATTTTGAAAGAAATATTTTATATTGTATGCCATAAATATAAAAAAGGAAAAATTATATGATGGAGGCAGCAAAAAATTCAAAAGTACTATCCAAATGTCATTTTGAAGAGATGACATGTGTTACTTCATAGTTGTTAAAAACAAGACTCCAATTTTCATACGAATGGATTTGGAACATTATTAAAAATATGCTCCCAAATAAATCACAAACAATTTGCAAAGTATCGTTGAAAGGATGCTTCCACTAAAAATACGAACAATATTTCAGAGCAACGTTGAAAAAATGCTTCCAAGGGAACGAACATGAATAATATTTTGAAGTATCATAGAAATAATTTTTTTGAAGAACATTAAAAATATTTGAAAGCATCATTGAAAGGATTCTTTTGAAGGAACACAAAAATTCTTTCAAATAATCATTGAAAGGATGCTTTCAATGGAAACATGAATAATCTTCTAGAGCATTGTTGAAAGGATGCTTCTAGAGGAACATAAACAATCTTCTGGAGCATCATTGAAAGGATGATTTTGGTGGAAACAAAATATTATTTATGTTTTACTTATTTATTTTAACTTATTTAAGTTATAAATACTTATCCCAATTTACTAGAGAAGGAAAGACTCCCTTCATACAACAAATTTCAACCTATTCTTCAAACATCTAGATGAATTATTCCTCGCTCACTTGTTTCTCATACAAATGTAATGTATGACCATTTACCAAAAGTGTTCATGTATCACTATCAATTGGCTTCAAACACACAACTCCAGTATTAAATATTTCTTCCACTTCATAAGGCCCTAGACATTGTATCTAGAGTTTCCCTTAGTCTTTGTATTTGGAATCACATAACATGTGTCCAATATCCATTATTAAACTTATTTTATTTTATATGATGGTCATGTCATTTTTTTCTTTGTCACTACATTAATTTAGTTTTAATATAGCCTCTAATTTAATTTCATCCAACTTATTTAGTTACAAAACTCATTCTATCTATGCTCTATTTGGATCTAAAACCACGTCCATTATTTTCCTTAATGTTTGGAGTTCAAATTTGATAGGTACAGGATAGGCTTCTTTTGAAATACTATTTCATATGATGTGAAGCATATAGTTGATTTCTAAGGATTATTATATTCCAAAATGGCTTCATATAGTCTCTTGGCCTAATCTTTCATACCTATTGAAACTATTTTAGTGAGAATATTCTATAACTCTTGATTAATTACTTTCACCTCACCATTTAATTGAGGCTCACTTGGAAATTACCAATGAAGGTTAAAATAAATTTTGACATGAATTAAAGTTCATGATTTATTAAATAGATCTCGGTACTCCAAATTTAAGAAATATTATATTATAAATAAATCCTACAACTTGGTGTTCAATTTTTACCTTGAATGCTTGCATCTCTACCTATTTTGTGAGATAATCGATACACACAAGTATGTATCCATTTCCTTGAGACATTGGATAAAAAAATCCTTATAGAATCTAGTCCCTATTTTTCAAATGGTTTGAGGAATACATGAGGATGAAGGGGAATTTTATTAGATGTTGTTGGTCTTCCCATTCTTTGTCTTACATCACAAGGTTGGGCATATCTCTTAACATCCTTGTGCATAGAGGAACAATAATATCTAGTGTCTAAGATTGTATGGGAATTCCTTTTTTTCAAAATAATTTCCTCCTAAAGGATCATTCATGTGACAAGCTCACAAAATACTATAGATTTCATCGATTCTTACACACCTACACAAAACCAAATCAAGTCAACACTTAAACAATATACCATTAACCCATTTAAAATTCATTCTTTCCCTCACTAGTATCCTCAATTTTACAAAAAAATATGGTAAAAATTCTCTTGTAGCAAAAAAAATTGACATTTCCATGAACTAAGGGTGTATGTGCATGGATATGGCAAATAGTTGATCATCATCTAGGAATTTATCTTTGACCATTTCATATTCTTCCTTTTCATGATAAATCATGGATAAAAAATTGGCAACTACATTAAATTTGATAGGTTTATATATGATGGTTATATTGAATTCTTGGAGAAGTAACATGCATCTAATTATTTTCCCACTCACTATGGGTTTATTGATTAAAAATTTAATGTCTAAGAGATATGTGTACATAGTCACCTTGTAAACTATTATCTAATGGTGAAATTTGTGACTAGCATGCATGACAACTAGAAATTTTATTTCCAAAGTGGTGTAGCTCCTTTTTGTAGGAGTTAATTTTTTTATAATAAAATAAATAGCATATTTTCCTCCATTTTCATATTATTGCCCTAAAATTGCACCAATGGCATCATTTGAAGAATCCATATAAATATGAAATGGTAATTCTATTTGGGACCATGTAATATTAGAGCATTTGTCAGTTTTTCTTTGATTATTTTGAATGATATTTAGCATTCCAAAGTCCAAGAAACTTAATATCTTTTTAGAGAAAGGGAAACATGGGAGCCACAATTTCGCTAAAGTTCTCAATGAACCTCCAATAACAACCAGTGTTTCCAAGAAATTTTCACACATCAGTGTGAGTTTTTGGGGCTTCTAAATTTTACATTAATTTGATCTTTTTAGGATCAACCTTATTGCCCTCAATAGAGATACAATATCCTAGCACAATCCCTTATTCAACCACAGTGTACCATCGTAAATTATCACCCTTGATAATTTCACCATATGTTTTTTCCCCCTTAATTTATTGGACCTAATTAAGCTCCTAATTTCCTAAATTACGCATTCTAAGGCCCATTTTTATCGTTTTTCAACAAATTGCAAGCATTGACCAAATGCATCCATTTAATGTTTTTCCCCTGATACCTTATGCCTTGGAAAATGGGGCCAGGACTAGGATGCCCTATGGTGTATAAGTCCTCCTATTGTGTCAAGACCCAATTTTTAATATGTCGATGTTGGAATTTTAACATTTGAAACCCAACTTGCAAATTTCAGCTATCGAGATCTATTTTTTGGGAAATTGAATAAATGCCTATAAATACCTAGTTATTGCATAGTTTGAAATCTATCTAGTAAGAGGTAAACATTAAGAGCATCATTTCAGTGATTCATTATAGTAATTCAAGATCCAAACATCATGTGAGTTCATATTTTCATATTATCATTGTTTTGTGAAGTCTAACCCCTTTTTTAGGTCTCCAAAGCAATTCAAGCAACAAAGATCCAAGACCTTGAGGTGATGTGTATGAATTCAATCCTTCAAGGAAACCATTGAAGGGTGGTGAGTTGCAGCACTTTGTGATTTCATCATTCCTTCCTATCAATGACCATTTTATCATTGACATTTCCATTATGGAAGTGGAAACACTAACATGGGGTTTGACTAAGGCAAGCCCCTAAATGGCACAACTCTTTCCCTCTCTTTGAATGTGTAGGTTTTAGGTTTGGAGAGGATTGAAGGAAGCTTGAAGATAAATTATTCGTTATATCAATTGAAGCCCTACATCTTTTCAACTCATGGAAAGTCACCTACAGAATTATTCAACAGTGTTCTGACAACTCTACAAGCAAAAACAAAGATCTCGGATCTATCATCAAAGGACCTCAAAAATAGAGAATAAAAGGTCTACAAGGACCCGTATGCCCTTGGGTGACTCTATCCATGTATTCAAACCAATACCAACTTTTTTGGGCAGGTACACAATCTCCTGCACTTCTCAAATCTGCCTACAAATTGTTGTTTTAGTCTATGCATTGTCAGGATCTTACATTTTACATATTAGGGTATATGATCTAATTAGTTTAATCATAGAAAATAAATTCCAATTCATTCCAACCCCTAATTGATGGAGATCCAAGTCTTATTGGCTCACCTTCATAGTTGAAAGTTAATCTATACACCTTGTTGATCTCCATCTCAATGAAACCCTAGGAAAAGGCCTTGAATCTTATTGTTCTAAGAACCTTGGACTTAGGATCACCTTTTTCTATGTTTCATTTTGGTGAGCCTGATGTGAATCAAACACATAACCTTCTAAGTTTCATTTTGGTGAATCCAGCATGTTGACATTATATACCTTCTAAAATCTGAAGCAATTCACCCTAGATCTATGTTTTGGTTTGCATTGCTTTGCATTTCTCATTTAGGGTTTCATTTTTGCATCATAAAAAAAAAAAAAAAATTGCATCTCATATTGCATCATATGTTGCATTAGGGTTTATTTTAGTCATTTAGGTTAGATCTACATTGAAAATTGTTATTTATTGTTGCATACTTGTATTTGAGTCATATTGTCTTAAATTGTGAAAATTTTGGAAACATATTCACTTGCAAACCTATTTGCACACAGAAGAAAAACCTTTATATAGTATATTAAGCATTCAACTTTTGAATTTTTTAGAATCCCTATCAAGGACTCAGATGCCCTTGGGCACCTCTATCCTCCTACACTTGCATCAACAAACTTTTTCACACATCTTTGTCTCTATGTCTTCAATCTATTTGTGCTCGCAAATCTTTGAATTGTAATTCTTAATTGCATGTATTTATGAATCTTTCATATAGTTCAAAAAGTGAAAAATATTGCATTTTTTATTTCCAAATTGCATCAAAATCATCATTTTTAGGTTGTGGCATTTTAGAATCATTCAATTATTGCATTTAGATCTAGAAATTGTATTCAAAATTGTCAAAACATCTTCCATATTATTGCACACTTTTATTTTGAAGCACATTATCTTAAATTGAGCAAAATCTAGAGAATATTCACTATTAAACCTATTGCAAGTAGACCTAGAATCCTTCAATAGTTCCTTACACAGTCAAACTTTGAAATTTCAGAAACCCTGTCTAGGACATAGACACCCTTGGGTGCCTCTATCCTACTAACTTTGGCTTAATTTTTTGTGACAAAGCTCTCTCATTGTTCTCTATCTAGATTTGATGTTTTTTTTCAATTTTGTCTATAAAACTATTTGATTTTGATCATTTGATACATAAGGAAAATAGCAACATATTTCCTTGATAAGTAGGAGGTACTTTTTACAGCGTGTCAAATTATGATATTGCTATCAGGATTCAACCATGTAGTTTTTGAGTCAAACTCATTGACCCATGTTTCATGAGTAGTGGTTCACAAGAACCCATCTCTCATGATAATGAATGGTCCACTTATCACTCACCTCTATGAGCATCACCTAGATGCAATGTTTCATTGACACATGAATGCTTCACCTCTGTGAGCATCACCTAGATGCAATGAGTGCTAAGTGGAAAATTCATTATCATGAGAGATGGGTTCTTGTGAACCACTACTCATGAAACATGGGTCAATGAGTTTGACTCGAAAACTACACAGTTGAATCCTGATAGCAATATCATAACATGTTTCCTTTACAAAGATGTGGTTTTGGTATGGTAATGCATGGCTTGTATAATTATAATCTCCCTACTTATGAGTGCAATCTAAGGAAACAAAATGAAGTCATTTATAAGCATGTTAGTCCTTCTCCCACTATCTCTCTTAATAATGAGAGTATCTTGGCGCAAGAAAATGAAATCAATGACATATTTCTTAATATCACTTTTCCTAATCTTCATTCATCTCCCAACATCTCTCCTACTTGTGAGAAGTTTTTGGTTAAAGAGAGTGCAATCATGGATAATCATGACAATCATAGTTGTTCTTCTCCTGATACCTCGCCTACATGTGAAGAAGGTATCTTGGTGTTAGAAGATCCAATCCTTGAGCATCATGAGAATCTTGTTTGTTCCTCTCCCAATACTTCTCCCACTTGGGAAGATATTATGGCACAAGAGGATGAAATAATTGCTACATTTCTTTCAAAATATAGTAAGAGGGATTACATAGATGAAGATGTTAAGGTGACCTTAGACCCCCCTCGATAGAAGATCATCAACAGGAAGTTAAATCCTTTGAGGTTATAAATGCACAATTGGATATGAGATCTCCCTTAATTATTCGACCTCCTATCATTATAGGACCTCCTAAAACTCATGGCCATATCCTAAGCTTTGCAAAATAACTTACTGGTAATCACGTGTCATAGCAACCAAGTTATCATACTATAGCTCACACACATAACACTAGAAATAATAAGCAACCAAAAAAAACTTAACATCCATCCCATTGCCTCAACCATACCTCCCACCTACACCTAATACCCAGCAACATAATGGTAAATAATATGAGCTTGTTGAATAACTTTGTAACACTCTTGCTAAGATATCCTTGTGGGATTTGATTCAAACATCACATGTTTATCATGGCATGCTTCAAAATTCTTTGAAAAAAGTCATTGTCCCTCCTAGTGCACAACTAAATAATGTGGCAGATTTTATTGAGAGTATGAATTCACCTAGTATGGATATTGTCTTTCATCAAAATGAGTTACCCCCTTTGGAAACACAAAAACAAAATGATGCTTTGATGATATTGGCTATTATTAACGAGGTTGGGATTAGGCATACCCTTAGTGACAATGGTTTATGGATTAATGTTTGTAGTGTAAACATTTTAGATAGAATAGGGGCAAATAAGACTAAAATTCAATGATATTCTTTGTCTATCTGTGGTTTTGATAATATGGGAAAACAACTGCTTAGTGTGATAACATTACCTGTCAAAGTTGGTAAGGTTACATTACAAACCCCTATCCATGTTATGCCTCATGATTTTTCATATAATCTTCTCTTGGGTAGACCATGGATTCATGAAATGAATGGAGTGCCTTCAACGCTTCATAGTTTAATGAAATACACTTACAACAATAAGGTTTACACAATAAAAGTTGATCCTAAATCTGAACATTATTTACAAACTGAAACATGCATGAAGAATCATCTTAGAACATTGACACCAACTACAAAATTTGAACCTTTACAAGTTGAGGACAAAGATAATTTTCTTTCATCGGTGATAAATTTGTTATATGATGAGTGGGGATCATTAGATTTCACACCTACATTCATGGGGGAGTACAATATTACATAGTCAAAATCAAAGAAAGAGAAAAAAGCCACAATGATATCATCACAATCCATCACTGAATCATCCATAACTTGTAGAAAATATGAAAACACAAATTACACATCCACTTATGATGAAGATGATCATGAAAATACGCCTTCTTTGAAAGAAATGGAAACCATTTTTTTATATTATATATAGAGGAAAAAATAACTAGAATTTACATCATCGGCATGTCATTGCATCAGGACTGAGTGGGCATACTAGCCCCATTTATAACTTTTCATGCTATATCAAGGCTATACATAGATACAATATGTATACAAAAAACATTGTGGTCACATCTCCTAGTTGTTATACAAAAAGATATATTATAACCACTATATTACTCCAAGTACATATCCACCTATGCCAAAAACTTTCTATTTTGGATCATACTATAATTCATTTACCTTGATCAACCATCACTATTACCAACTCGAAATCATTGTCCTTTGATGTATACTTCAAGTTCAACAAGGTATTGGCTACTTCCTGCTCGACCTCAATGGGTCCTCCTTCCATGGTTATGTCATTCTGCACCACCTCTATCCTAATCTTTGGCACCTCTTTAAGGTCATTCTGAAATGCTTGAAGAGCTCTGAGGAAGATATCTACCCCTGAGTGGCCCTCCTAACAAGTGTGGCCATATCTTGCTTCTAGGACACCAATATTTATTTACCTGTTCTCTAGGAATCTCTAGAATTTCTCTTTTGAAAGCTCCACTGTAATATATACCTACAAGGAAACACTATAAAGCATGAGTCTCTTGCAAGACTCAGTAAGCATCCTCCTATGCCCCTAAAACCTGTCTTCATTCTGTGCTTTCCAGATGCTCCAAAGAATCTCACTGGAGAGGCAATGCCAAAATAAAGCAGTAACCTTTTTCATTTTTATTTCACAATCAAATAAGATTTTAGTAGGTATAGGTTCACCATTATTTCCCCAAATATTCTGCTCATTACAACAAAAAAATCCAGATTTCCTTAGCAAAAATGCAATAAAAAAAAAGTGCTTAATTATTTCAGGTACTCTACAAAGATAACAAATATCAATATCATTATGATTGATTTTAATGGCCAATTTTTGAAGGATTAATAACCATCTAAAGCAAGCTTTCTTAGCCTCTACTTCTTTACACCGATTTCCCTAAAAGATTTTTTGCCACTGGTTTTTTTTAGGTTCAAACCCCATACCTTATTAGTATATTCTATTATTTCAATTTGATCTATTAGCATGCCATAGACTACCTTTGTATTTGATTTCATTATGTTGTTTCCATCCCTCCATTGAAATTCCTTAAATTGTAGATTATCAAATTTGGTCTCTATAGGAAATTGTAAATGTTTACAGGCTTCCCTTAGGACAGTATATGTCCTCCAGTTACTTTGTGGAATGTTAAACTCAACACTTAATTCATTCCAGTCTTTGAGTTTTCCATCTTTTAGGATCCCATTAAAACACCTGATTCCTTTTGGAGCCCAAATCTTGGTTAAGCAACCTTGAATTAATGCTAGGGGCCTTTCCTTATGTTTTAAGTTCCACCAAATTGACCTATTGGTCAAGACGGTCCTACTACCATTATTGGTGAAGTGGCAATTGGTTATATTCTTCTTCACCACCTCCCATTCCTTTCAAATAGTCTTGAAAACATTAGAGCCTGCAAGTATCATAGGAATCTCACTACTAAGGATATCACTGAAGGGAAAAAACTTCCATGATTTTTCCTGCTTGGGAATAGCATTCAGAATATTTTTCTAGATGAGAACCTTCCAAGGTTCCCCCCCATCTAGAGCACTAATCGCCCATTTTACTGCCAAGGCAATCCCTTGCAGCCTAAGGTCCTTCAATCCTAGCCCCCCTCTTGATTTAGCTATGGTGCACCAATCCCATTTCACATAATGTTTCTTGCTTTTTCCCTTTCCATCCGACCATAAAAACTACTTATCTTTTTTTGGATATCATTGATCTAATAGGAGCTAAAGAACCAAATAGAGGCAAAGTGTAAGTTGCATGAATAAAGTATTTTTTGGAAAATCTAAAGCCTACCAACCAAAGAGAGGTACTGTCTATTCCATTTATCATTTTTCCTTTCAATCTTGTCCCTTATCTAGAGCCACATTTCTTTCATATTTGGTTCAACTACAAAAGGAATTCCTAAATACCTCACCAACTTCTATGGACCCCCCATTGGAGGCCAAATCTGTTTACCCAATTAGGTGGGACTTCTTTCCATCCCAACAAGCATGATTTAGCAAGGGAAATATTTGCTCAAGAATCCTGGAAAAAGATATCTAGCTTTCCCATGAGGTTTACCATAGTACCAAAAGGATTGAGGTGTCATCAGCAAACTGTAAATTGATAAGTTCATTCTTATTAGGAAAGATGATGCCTTTAACTCTTGGAGACAAGGAGTTATCTCTCAATGCATAGTGCAACGCATCAGATGCTATAACAAATAGTGCAAGGGCAAGGGGACATCCCTAATGAATTGACTTCTCAAGGGAGAACACATTTGTAAGGACACTATTCACATTGACCTAAGTCGTGGCATCCTGGAAGATAGTTTTTACCATGTGGCAGAAGGATTGGAGAAATCCAAAGCCTCCAAATTTGTCATCACAAAATCCCATTCAATCTTATCATATGCTTTTTCAAAATAAATGAGTAACATTGCAGCATCTTTTTTTTTTTTTTTCCCATTCCATGGCCTCCCAGCTAGTAATGAGGTTTTCCAAGATATACTTTCCTTTAATAAAGCATGTTTCAGTTGATCTTATAATAGAGGGCAACACATTTTCCAATCTCTCTGCCAACAATTTTACTATACTAATATTTTATAAGAAACATTAAGGAGGGTGATAGGCCTCCAATTTTTAACTAAATTCCTATCACCATCTTTTGGGATCAATTTAATGATTCCTTTATTTATACTTTTTCCCAAGGAGTCTTTGTCAATGGCCTCATTGTAGACTGGGAAAAGGTCATCCCCAATCCAATCTATAAATGACTTATAAATCTCAACTGGGAGGCCATCATCCCCAGGTGATTTATCATCTTTCAGTGAGAGAATAGCTTTCCTTATTTCCTCCTTAGTGATCTCTTTACCTAGTTCAGCTACCTCATCCTCCTTGATTCTTCTAGGTATGATCTGCTTTATGAACTCCTTAGCTTTGGATCTAGTTTCACTACCTTCTTTAGAGGTGAAAATATTTTGTAGAACAAAAATAATTTCTCTCTTATATCCTTTTGGCTAGTTAGGGAGGATCCCTCAATCCAAATTTGATCTATGTGTTCCCTTTCCTGCTTTTCCTTGATGAATCTAAAGAAAAAATTTGATCCCTTGTCACCATTTTCTAGCCAATTCATTTTGGCTCTAATCCTTAGTCCTTTGATCTTGGTGGCCTACAATCTTCTTAGGTTGTTTCTAGCCATAACAAGATTATTGTTTAGGTTATCATCTATTGGGCTTTCTTGGAGATTGGTTTTGGCTTGAAGCAATTCATCTTGTAGGAGAGTCTCTTGCCTTCTACTATCTTTAGCTCTTTTCTTACCAATAGTTTGAAATAAAAATCTCCATCCTTTCACATTCAGCTCCCATATTTCTATAGGAGATAAGTCTCGGTGCAACCATTTACTGATCAACCTAAGAGATTCAATAGCATTTATGCAATCCTTGTCTTTTAAGTTAGTGTTAAGATAAAATCCCTCACCTTTACCATCTGGTTTTTCCAAACTCCCTTTGAGGCAAAAAATTTCCCTTATAGGGTGATGATCTAAAAGGGATTATGGGGTCACCTCCACCTTGCAACCTTCCCTCATCAGAATCATCGAGAAGAAGGCTTTAGTAATGTAGAATCTATCTAATCTGCAATAAATTCTTCTCCCCCCTTCTATGCATTACACCATGTGTACCAAATATCCTTACAATCCTTTTTTTCCCTTCAATAGGATCTTCAATTTTTAGTTTATACTTCATTCTTAACAGTAAAATCTCTCATTTCCTTTCCAATCCTGGTCAAAACCACCCCATTTGTCTTCCCCTCTTTCCACAAAATTGAAATATCCCCCTATGATCCAAGGGATGTCTTGCAGGCTGTACAACCAGTTCCATAGTTGAATCCTCTCATTGTAGTCATTGGGGGAATACACAAAGCATATACCAAAACAATTTTCCTTTTTTCTTATGATGATCCAAACCACTCAGTTGCAAGGGGAGGCCCCATGTTCTATTACAGAATGTGCCCATTCCAGAGCTAGGAGGATAGTTGCCCCCCTTTGTCTTTTTCATGCAGGGTCACATACTGGGAGGCACCTTTCCAAATTACTTTCAGATTGGTTTCCAAGGTGAACCCAATAGCTTTCACTTCTTGGAGGAGAACAAAGTTTTTCTCCTTCTTTTGGGCTAGAAATCTCCTCACAACATGTTTTCTATTTGGGGACTCTAGTCCCCTCGCATTCCAAGAAATACAATTGAAGTTCATCATATTTGATTTTTAGGGGGGGGATTTATCACTCTTAAATTTTTCAAAGCATTTAGGTAACTTATTTTTTGATTCAATCCTCTTGGCAGTGGGTATTGGAATTATCCTACTATGATTTTTCCTCTTTACTTTTGTCAATAATTCAAGATCTTTATCGAGGTTCAGCCTACTATTTCCCAATATCTTCTTCTTTTTGTACTTGTGGATTTTTTTCAGTATTACTTCCATGGGGATCTCCTCCCCTTTAGTAGTATCCTTAGTAGATATTTCACCTATTTCATCTACTGAATCCATTCCAGATGAGGAAGCCAGATCATCAAAGGTTTTCACTCCAAAAATGCTAAGAGGAACCACCTCTTGCTGGAAGACCTTAATTTCCCCAACTTTCTCACTAACACTCACCAGGGATACAATGATAGGAGCAACAAGGGCCAATATTCCCCCATTAGTTCTTCCAAACTGCACCAACTCTAACTCCCTATCAAGGGTTTGGGTGCAAGGTTTTTTCCCTTCAAAATCATTCACTATTCTCTTGACATACGAGGGGGCATCCATTTTATTTACCTGTGTTTCAGTTACTTCATGATTATCATCTAATTGACTACTTCCTTCTTCAAAGCATTTTGAGTTAAAGTTATATATTTCTTTTACTCTTTTCTCTTTATTTTCTTTCGTTCTAGAAGTTTATTTAATTTTTTGTAGAGCCAATTGTTGGGCATTCAATTTGACATTATTTGTCGTTTCTTTTGTTATATTAGAGATGGGAAAACAGTTGTCCCTAATCAGAGTGCTATTGCTTTCTTGTCTCAAACCTCCCACTTCCAAGCATTCATCCAGGTGGGAATTAATAATTTCTTGCTCTAGTGTTGCCAACTGATTGGAAATCTGAGCCAATTCATTGTTTATCTCCGCAGCCAACTGCACATTATTTTCTATATGTTTACGGCTCAACAGAGAGGAATCCCTTCTCAAGTCCTCCAAAGCAAGACCCCACCTTGTTTTTTCTCCCATGTCATTTTCATTTGTTTCCATCACCACAGAATTATTTGAGGGCAGAGCACTATTTTTATCCCTTCCTCCAGGAGCAGGGATGTTAATTTTATTTTTTATTAGCAGAAAATTTCTTCTAATATGACCTTCCCTCCAGCAAAGATAGCAGCTGTTGATCCCACCCAAGGTTTCCAATTCACAAGTAAATGTTCCACTTTTTAGCCTTATTTTCAACTTTTCAGGGAGGTTGACTCTTGGGAAAAGCAATACCAGATCCCTCGCATCCAAGTGTGGGAGTGATGCCTTGGTATCGTCCAATTTCAAAATGTTTCCATAGGGTTCCAGTAGGAGTGGAACAAATTTCCAAAGGCACAGAGGAACATGTTTAATTATCAACCAACATGGACTGGACAAAGCCAAAAATTCTTCCTCGAGGGCTTCAAGAAGCCATGCTAGGGCATGGAAAATAATCTTCCCAACATGCCAAAATTGTTTTCTCACCATTTCCTCTTGAGATTTAGGGTTGTTAAAAATATTACATACAACCATTTTTGCACCATTCGATAATAATAAAACTGAAACCCTATTTCTTTTTAGATACATTGTGAAACCACTCATCCATGTATTTTCTTGCCGAAACCCTAGAATTATCCACGGCAGCTAAAAAATTGTAAATTTTGAAAGCCTACTATACTCAACAGAAATTGTATCATCAAGCACCACATTTGGAGTTAAGATTATTTTCTTTGGGTTCAGGGGGTGCTTTTCTTGTTCCCCTCCTCCTTTCAACTCAAAATCTTCAACACTTTCCACCACAAATTTAGCACCTTGCAATAGTCGACTCCTTTCCCCAGCAATGATATCTCTAAAATATTTAGGATGAATATTTCCATCCTTGGCCTTGCTAGATACATTTAAAGGCATCTTAGGGCGATCCATATCCCCCTCCATTATTTAAACACCACGCTCCGGCTACCACACATGCGAACCCAAAACTAGAATCGAATGGAAAGATCAACCAGACACCCTCATGGCAAGCAAGAAATAAAGGTGAGAAATAGGCAGGGAGGGTCGTGATGAGGTAAAAATAACCTCATCATAATAATACCACAAAGACCTGGTTCATACATGCAAATCTCTATCCTCTGCCAATTAATTAAATTTTAGAAGAAATAATTGCTTAATTTTAGTAAGAACTTGTATAAACTTTATTTCTTTTGATTTCTTAAAGTAATTTTCCAATACATATTTAATGGGTTGTTTTAAGTGTTTTGTAGATAATAATCGGTCAATCAAGTTACAGATTGAAGTATCCAGTTGGTACGTGCTCTAGAATAGTTAGAGATATATGCTGGAGATATGCTCCGGAACTTCAAGATGATGGACCGAAAATGTTGTTCTTAAAAGATGTTATTTCTATTATCTTTTGAATTAAATACTTTATGGCTCGACTTGAGCCTCTTAAATGTTGTGTAATAGGATTAAAGATAGACGAGTTATACGTAGATTTGTTTAGATATTTTTCAATGGTTATCCATACCATCTGAAATATAGCATGTAGTTACAATTTTTCTATAAAAAGATACAGTCGCTGGAAGTAAGATATACAGTGAAAGTAATGTTATGTTGTCAGAATGTTTTCCAAGGTTTATAAATAAAGAGATTGTTATCTGAAATTTTGAGTTATGAGTTATGGATGATAACTATGATTAATAGAGGTGTTCCTGAAATAGCTATGGATGTGAGCTGAGAATGAATGTGTTGTCCCACGAGCTGGCCACTCGACGAGAGTAGATAAGTTTTTTCTTTTGTTATACTGATGTTTTGTAGAGAGTT
Organism: Sequoia sempervirens; assembly: GCA_007258455.2. Classification (NCBI taxonomy): domain Eukaryota; kingdom Viridiplantae; phylum Streptophyta; class Pinopsida; order Cupressales; family Cupressaceae; genus Sequoia; species Sequoia sempervirens. The sequence goes on along the minus strand of VDFB02000017.1, from coordinate 261,277,419 downwards.
ATTTAAATTCACTGTTATGAATTCTTAGCTTTGAAGTATTTGTTATCTTTTCAACTTCTGTAGTTTCTATTACTTACTGTTGGAATTTTGACTGTTAAGAAAATATTTTATGGATTACTATAAGCTTTTATGTTCTTATAATTTATCAACTTCTTAGTTTAAATTGATTCTATGCTTTTTAACTTAGTTATTATGCTTTCTAAATTAGTATACTCATGTTTACAGTTCAAGCATTTTCTATTTTCTTAGGAATAGATTACTTTTCAGTTTGATAGTTAAATAGTTTGAAGTTAGAATTAATTTGAAGTTGTTCTTAAGAAGTTAAGGAACCTGAGGGAGATACTCTGGAACTCTTCTATTGCAGATTGCCTTGAACACTACCCGGTCGAAAAATTGAATATTTTATTCTAAAGTAATGGGACCTAATGACAGCCTATCACTTTTTGGCGCCGTTGTCGGGGACCCTTTTGCTTCTTTTGATTAAGTGTTAATAGAAGACACCTAGAATACCTCTTTTAGGACAGAAATATTATCTGTGGCTTCCTTTTCTGCATGGTCAGGAAAAGAGGCCCTCGCAGATGATTTATACCAAAGACCCCCCCAAAATATGTTCTAGTTATACAAAGGGAGGCCCAAGGCTTAGAAGATTATTCTGCTGATAAATTACTTGAGCCTAACCCACCTGAGGCTTTCCACTATCTCCCAAAAGATCATCCTGTAGTACAACCTCTTGTCGAGGAGCATATTCCTCTAAACATCATGGGAGATCGGAGGGCAGAAGCCAACCGTAATGGTGCAAACCGTAATAATAATGATCCTCCACTACCTAGGACCTTCACTTATCCTATTGCTCTCAATGCAAATGATGATACAACAATGAAAAACATTTCTCCAGCGTTCCTTCCAACCTTTCGTGGTTTATCTTCAGAAGATCCAGACCAATTTCTTTTTGAATTTAAGGTCCTTTGTCAAACCTATGACTATAAAAATGACAACCAAAAACTGAAGTTGTTTCCTTTTACTTTGAAGGATTCAGCCATGCGTTGGTTTATGGGACTACCGTCTAGAAGTATTACAACTTGGGAAGAAATGGAGATTGTGTTTTTGAATAAATATTAGATTTATTATAGGGTGAGTGATCGTAAGGAAGAGCTATTTAAACTTCGGCAGAATGAGGACGAGAGTCTAGAAGACTATTTGGATAGGTTTCTTTTCTTATCTAAACGATGTGGGGAAACAACAATTAGTGTTGAGATTCTCAAGACTATATTTCTTAAAGGACTCGATGATGATGCAAGAATAAGTCTTGATTTAATGAGAAATGGTGATGTCTCAATTAAACCTTGAAGACATATGTGATTTGTGTCACAATTTTTCAAGTACTCATGGAGGAATCCGAAAAACAAATCTTTTCAAAGGGAATAACGAGATAGGTAAACTTCGAGAAGAAATAGAAAATTTAAAGATAGACATACTGGTCCAATTGACTACTACATTGGATGGTATACAAGAAAAGACACATAACCCTGAGACTTTGTCAATCTATTGTCCTAGGTGTCGAAATAAACATCTTTTACGGGAGTGCCCATTAGACAAGGTTAATGTTTGTCAACTTTGTGAGAAAAGCCACCCTACCAATCAATGTGAGCTTCTTACTAATCTTAAGAATACTAAGAAAAAAATTGCTCAGGATGAAGAAGAAATAAATGTGTTAAATCAGCACCAGGGAGGTAATTTTTCTTATGAACAGAATTCCAATTCTGCATGGAGACCCCAAAATAATTGGGCTGGTAATCAATGGCCTCCCCCTTGGAATCAGCCCTATTCTCCACAACCTACTTGGGGAACTCCTTATTGGGGATCTCCCGAATGGGCAAGTCAATCATGGGGAACACAGCAATGGCCAAACTAGTCACAACAACAATGGTACCCGCAACATATTGCTCCCCAATGGAATCAAGGACATAATCAATTTTATACTGGTCCTAGGAGGAATCAACAACAGAACTCGTTGCCACCACCTCAGAATCTTCCTCAAACTGAGCAGGTGAATCAACCTCAACTTCCGGCGCAACCACTTCCCAATCCAAAGAATAGTAGACAGAATACTCTGGTATACACTATGGAGCAAGATCATGTCACAGGCCTTAATGCAATTCATTGTGGAAATGTTCAGTTATTTTCTGGTAGGACACTTCAATCGCCCACTATTGAGGAAGTAGTGGACGAACCTCTTTCTCAAAATTTTGAGAAAGATACTATACCACCTACAGATATTACTGAGTCTTTAGTAGCAGGAGCTGTTGGTTTCCCTCGAGAGGAGGAAGGTCAGTCTTTGACTGAGTCTAGTAAAGATATTCCTCCAAAGGAGAAAAGAGATATCATTTCAAAGGAGAAAACTCAAGTACCATTTCAGAAGTGCCTAAAATCAACAATTTCAAAAGATACTCCAGAAATGTCATTAGCTTCTGAAACTGCATTAATTCAGGAAATAAAACAATTGCAAATAGAGGTTCCTTTGCTGCAAGCAATAAAGGAAATTCCTGAGTTAAATCAGTTGATCAAACAACTGTGTATTAGAACCCCAGGAAGGAAATCAAAGAAAATAAACACTGTGCATATTGATGGTTATCTAGCTGAATTTTTGTCTGGGAATATTGTTGCTCCAAAATATGATGATCCGGGGAGTCCACTGATTACTATTACAATTAACGAGGTAGAAATACCTAATGCATTGGTGGATTTGGGAGCAGCTATTAATGTAATGACGGTGGATGTAATGGAGAAATTAAGTCTTACAAATTTAAGTCCTACAACTACAGTCTTGCAGATGGAAAATCAGTCTATAGCCATTCCAAAAGGTGTTATAAAAAATGTTCTTGTTAAATTTGATGGATGGGAATATCCAGTTGACTTTCAAATAATTCAATCACTTATACCTAAAGATAGTTATCCAATAATTTTTGGAAGACCATGGTTGGCTACTGTTGCTGCTAAAATTGATTGTCAAGAAGGAGGTATGACCATTTCACATGGTCCAGATAGTAAACATTTATTTTTATATCCTCCTGCTAAACCAACCGAATATAATAAAGTTTGGGTTGATGAACTAGATGAATTTAGTGGGCAGGACAGTCTGGCCTCTTTGGCCATGGTAGTGATTAAACAGCATGGAGAAGACTTAGAGGATGAGTTAGTGAATGAGGTAGCACATTTGGCTATAAGTTCTAGTGAAGAAGTAATAGAGGATGTACCAGAAATTTTGGGACAACCGATTGATATAAGTGGGATGGAACAAAATTATGTTACCATGGGGATGCCTTGTCCCTTGGCTAATATGATTCCTAGAACGAGTTATTTCTTTGATGATATTACAAGATTTCACCGACTTATACCTCATAGTTTTCCTCTCAACACTTTGTTATGACCAATACATACTGTCACTTCAGCTTATCTAGGAACAAAAACAATTATGTTGTTACCAGGAAAAATTGTGAATATCAATAGTTGGTTGACAAAAATACAAGAGGATAAATTATTTAATGTGCTGGTAAAAAGGTCTAAAGCTTTTGCTTGGGATTATACAGACATGAGGGGTATTCACCCAAGTGTTTGTACTCATCACATTTATACTGATCCTAATATAAGACCTATTCGTCAACCACAGAGGCGACTCAACCCTGCATTAAAGGATCTTGTTAAAGTAGAGATTGAGAAACTCCTTCGTGCAAGATTTATTTATCCTATCTTAGATAGTAAGTGGGTGTCACCTATGGTAGTAGTACCAAAGAAAAATGACAAGTGGAGAATTTGCGTGGATTATAGAGAACTTAATAAAGCCACCTTTAGAGATTATTTTCCCTTACCATTTGTTGACCAAGTTTTGGACAATTTAGCTAGAAGGAAATATTTTTCTTTCCTAGATGGATTTAGTGGTTACAACCAAATTCAAGTAGCACCAGAAGACCAATTCAAGACCACGTTTACTTGTCCTTTGGGTACATATGCATACCAAGTTCTTCCTTTTGGACTTTGTAATGCTCTAGCTACTTTTCAGAGGGCCATTTTGGCTATATTTGCAGCACTTGTTAATGATTGTGTAGAGGTTTATATGGATGATTTCACAGTATATGGGTCAACCTATGATGAAGCCCTTCAAAACCTGGATAGGGTTTTGCAGGCTTGTGTGGAAAATCGATTGTCCCTTAGCCACGAAAAGTGTTTAATAATGGTGGAACAAGGAATAGTCTTAGGCCATCACATTTCCTCATAGGGAATAAAAGTTGATCCAAAAAAAAATTGAAGTCATACAGCAATTAACTATACCTCAAACACAAACAGATGTTCAAAGTTTTCTTGGACATGTTGGATATTATAGAAGGTTCATAGAAAGCTTTAGTAAGATAGCGGCCCCTATGTTTTCTCTCCTCCAAAAAGATGTGGAGTTTAATTGGGCGTTTGAGTGTCAACAATCATTTGAAATGATAAAAGAAAAGCTAGTCTCTACTCCTGTACTACGTGGACCAAATTGGAGTCTTCCCTTTCACATTTATGTTGATGCTTCGGATGATGCAATTGGTGCAGTATTAGGGCAAGAAGATGAGGATGGGGGTAAATATGCCATATATTTTATTAGTAAAAACTTAACATCTGCTGAGATAAATTACACGACAACAAAAAAAGAATTCTTAGCAGTCGTTCATGCCATTAAAAAATTTCGTCATTATATTACAGGATATAAAGTTACAGTTTACACAGATCACTCAGCTGTAAAATATTTAATGAATAAACCTGTAGTTAATGGTTGAATAATGAGATGGTTACTACTTCTTCAGGAGTTCAATGTGACAATACTTGACAAACTAGGAAAATTTAATGAGGTGGCAGATTTTCTATCTCAAATTAAAAAAGAAGAGGGTGATCGAGCACCTGTACAAGATGAGTTCCCTAATGAAAATTTGTTTGCTATCTCTATAAAGGTTCCTTGGTTTGCTGATATTGCCAACTATTTGGCTACTTCTAAAGTACCTCATGAATTTACATTTAAACAAAGGAAGTGACTTATTCAAGAATGTGCACCATTTAAATGGATTAATGGAATTTTATTTCGTTGTGGACCTGATATGGTTTTGAGAAGATGTGTCAGGGCTGATGAAACTTATAGTATCCTGAGGGCCTGTCACGATGATCCTTCAGGGGGTCATTATTCTGCAAAAATAACTTCCCATAAAATACTAGGTACTGGATATTATTGGCCTTCAATGCATAAAGATGTTAAAAATTATGTTCGTCATTGTGATGAATGTCAAAGAGTAGAAAGACCAACTGCTTCGACAGAGATGTCATTGCAACCCCAGGTAACTTTGGAACCATTTGAAAAATGGGGGTTAGATTTTATTGGCCCCGTAGATCCTTCCTCACAAGGGAAAGAATATATATTATTCTCTACTGATTATCTGACAAAATGGGTTGAAGTTCAAGCTTTACGAGTTGCTAGAGAAGAGCAAGTTGCTAATTTTCTCTATAACAAAATTTTTCTTTGATTTGGAGCCCCTCGAACTATTGTTACAGATCAGGGACCCCAATTTATGTCCAAAGTCCTCCTAGCATTTACAAACCATTTTCAGGTGAGCCATAAGAAGTCATCCCCCTATCACCCTCAAGCAAATGGTCAAGTAGAGGTGACTAATAGGGAGTTAGAAAACATACTAAAAAAAATTGTCTCTTCAGGAAGAAAAGATTGGGCCAAGAAATTGCCTGAAGCTGTTTGGGCATATAATACAACATGGAAATCTACAACTGGATTCAGTCCCTATGAGCTTGTTTTTGGAAAGAAACCTCTTCTTCCCATTGAATTTGAACTTCAGACCCCACGAACAGCTATGGAATTGGGTCTAGATTTGAAACGAGCTCAAATAGAACGAGTTTTACAGTTAAATGAGTTGGATGAGCTTCGTTTGGATGTTGTTCATCAAAAGGAATTAGTTCAACATCAACAAAAAGTTTGGCATGACAAATATATTAAAGAAAGAGAATTCCATAATGGTGACTGGGCCCTGCTTTTCGATTCAAGATATAAAGATCATAAAGGAAAACTCAAAACTCATTGGCTGGGGCCATATGAAATTTTTGAGGTTTTCTTGAATGGCACAGTTCAGTTAAAACCTATCAATGGTGATTCACGAACTCTCTTAGTAAATGGTCATCGCCTACGTATTTATCACAAACTAGTTAATAAAGAAGAATTTACAAAGCTGGTAGAAATGCAAGGAGAAATCCAATGTATTGACTCTGCCAAGGTAGAGTCTATTTTGATTTAAATGATTATATGTTATCTAAAGAAAAAGAAAAAAAAATTCATGAAAAATTGTAATAAAAAAAGACATATGTACTTAATTCATTTTTTTTTAGCATCTTTCATAAATTTTTGGACTTAACACGTATTTTCATTTGGCAGGACCTTTCATAAAGGAATAAAAACTTCTGAAGCACCATTCCATGATGCTCCGGAACTTGATCATTCAGCTGTTCAGTGCTCCAAAACTTGATGATCTAAACTTGATGATCTAAACGCCTGATGCTCCAGAACTTTCATTGGTTGTCGCTCCGGCTGCATCTTTCGACGATGCTCCAGAACTTTCATTTGTTGCTGCTCCGGCTACATCCTTCAACGATGCTCCAAAACTTTCATCTAGTCATTGCTTCAGCTGCATCTTTCAACGATGCTCTGAAACTTTCATCTGGTCGCTGCTCTAGCTGCATCTTTTGACAATGCTCCAGAACTTTCATCTAGTCGCTGCTCTAGCTGCATCCTTCAACGATGCTCCAAAACCTTCATTTGGTCACTACTTTAGCTACATCTTTCAACGATGCTCTGGAACTTTCTTTTGGTCGTTACTCCAGAACTTTCAACTGGTCATTGCTCCAGTTGCATCTTTCGATGATGCTCCAGAACTTTCATTGTCGTTGCTCTGATTGCATCTTTCGACGATGCTCCGAAACTTTTTGCTGCTTCGGATGCATCATTCAACGATGCTCCGGAACTTTCATTTGATCACCGTTTCGGTTGCATCTTTTAGCGATGCTCTAGAACTTATCCACTTTTCTAGTTCCTAATGCATGCCTTATGCGTGCTCTGAAACTCCACCACTTTCTTAGTCCGAATGCATGCTTTACGCATGCTCCGGAACTTATTCATTTTCATTTTTCCAACTCCTTTCTAGAAAAAAATTCAAATCTTTTTCGATGCTTTGATTATCATACATTGGTACATGTGCCTTCTTCTATCATTGTAAATAAAAGTTGTAATAGCTTGTCTTTATTAATGACTTCATCATCCATGAGTCTCTTCATTCATGTGATAATAATTATACCGTCACCTTAGCCAATACCCTTGCATCATCCTGTCAAATCGTGAGGTACAAGATCTTCAAGCGATCATGGAACGGAAGTAAGTACAAATTTTTGCTTTAAATAAGTAGTTATTTTTGAATAAAATATAATTGATTGGAAAGAGTTTATTTTCCCAATTTAGTAAATTGAGCCACTTGGTGATTAATTTTTAAGTACGCTACTCTTTTTGTGGCCCTTCATGCAAATTGAAATTATTACAAAATAAGCTTCGAGCAAGAGTAGAGTAAATGATTACAGTCTGATCATATCTTCAAAAATACCGGTGCACAAGTCCTTGGCATTATTGAATTTTTCAGTAGGGTGGTAAGCAAGAGAGACAAGAAAATGGGTGGCATAAAGAAGAAATCTGAGTCGGCTTCTGCAGAAAAGCTATTGGGGTTAAGTAATATCTCTCGGTTGTTTGAGGAAGTAGGTTGGTTGGATTTTATTAGGAAGTTTGAAGGGTATAATGAAAAGCTGGTGAATGCGTTTGCAGAAAGCTACTCTAACGGTTAGGTGATTCTACATGGGAAGCGTTTCAAGGTGAGTTCAAAAATTATCTCTTCTATTTCAGGGTTGGAAGATTCTGGTATTAAAATATCTCAAACTACACAAATTCCATATCAGAAATTATCAGAATTATTCATTAGATAGGGAGATCCTCAACCCATGATAGTTGTCAGTACTAGGGGATAGAATAAAGGGTTTCAAAGAGCCTCTATCTTAGAACCCTGGGGTACTGCTGTTGCATGGATCATTAGATATTTTACTTGTGAAGGTCAACTTGCCATTGTGGTAGGACCAGCATTCCACATATTAACACATTTGCAGCATGGGAAGGAAAACCCTGCTCTAAGGGTTAATTTGCCTCATTTCTTGAATGATTCTATTAATTCTTCAATAGAGAGATACAAAACTGGTTCAAGACCATTAAAACACCATGGGTTAATTCAATTGATTTGTAAATATCATTTTTGTAAGAAACCTCAAAGCAAATGGGAAAAAATTTTGGGGAAGTTTGATATGCCTACATTAGGAAGGAAGATAGAATTAGGAGAATCCTCAAAACAAGTTGCTTCGCCTTCCGGAGCAACTTCCCCCGAAAACCCTAAAGTTCCTGAACCCCAAATTCCCACCATAGTTGGTGAGGAAGTGCAAGAATTTAGAAATGATGAGTTTGAAACTCCGGCCCAGATAGAGGATGTAGAGATAATGAGTCCAAATGTGGATACTCACCCTGTTAAGAAGAGGAAAAGAAGAATTGTTCTTCTAAATGATCCAACTATTTTAAATTATCAGGATACTCCTCCTTTGAGGAGGAGCAAAATATTTTTCTCTAGATCTGCAGAAACCCCAACACAGAGTAAAGAGAAGAGGTCAAAATCTAAAAAGAAGAGAAATTTGGAAACTGAGGAGTCAATTCACCAATCCTCAGAAAAATAAATATTTTTTGAAGAAGTGCATTTTCATTTGGTATTTGAAGAGGAAGTTGTAGAACAAGAAAAATAGGAAATAGAAAAGGAACAATCTCCACTTTTTAGCTGGGAGATTGATGACAGTATGTTATGGAAATTGTCTCCAGTTATTAATAAGGCTGTTGAAATTGTTGAAACTGAAAATATTAACATGGAGTTTGAAAAATTGAAATTAGAGAGAGAAGAGTTAAGAAATTAGCTGCATGAAAATAAAGAAAGAATGGAATTACAACAAGAGGAAATAATGGTGTATAAGACTGTAATAGATGAAAGGGATCAAGAAATGAAAGAATGGAATTACAACAAGAGGAAATAATGGTGTATAAGACTATAATAGATGAAAGGGATCAAGAAATTCAGGATTTAAAGTTGGAAATGCAGGGAAAAGATACATCTATTAGTGAGCTGCAATTACAAATTCAGAATTGTGATGAGGAAAATAAGATACATAGGGATGAATTAAATAAAGAAATTCAGAATTTAAAAGGAAATTTTATGCTCATGTTTTCAGCTTTTGAAGAGGAAAGGAAAAGACAAAAAGAAGAATTAAATACTTCTCTTAGTAAGATTGTAGAATTAGAGCAGGACTTACATGAAAGCACAAGTAAACCAAAGATGGAATCCAAAGAAGATCAAACCGAGCCAACGGTCACTAAATGGTTCCAAATTCATATTCCTCCATTATTAATGAAATGGATGGAACGGTGCTATTTCCTTAGAAATTCACAAATTGAGAATAATAGATTGAAAATGGAAATGGTATTATTAAGAGAAGCATTTCATAAAGCTTATAAGGGGAAACAGGATGCATGTCAAATAGCTGAATTTCTTTTATCCTGTAGAAGGCCATCTAGATTATATTCCATGTTTTTGAATGAGCAATGTTTTAGATGGAAATTGCTTAGGATTTACAATGATCAACCCTATGAACCTAATGATAAAGAATTTGTTAAAATGTTTGCAGACTCAAAACCTGAAGAGCAAGATATGCTCTATGAATTCTTTACCTATGATCTTTTGTTAGAGCAGCATATTGATTTCTTTGTTAATCTTTTTGTGGGGGAAGTACAATTAAGATCTCTATTGTCTACTATGTGGAATCAAATCCATTGGCAAGAATGAAATAAAGAATATGTTCAAGCAGAGAAAAGTATAGGTCTTCATATAAGATCTCCAAATAGTAGACCAACAGCTTTTAAGAAGACATTTGTAGCTCTTTTGCTGGATGAGAAAATGAAAGAAAGGTATGATGACAACCTTCGGGTTTGCTATAATCATTTTATAGAATAGGGGAAAAAATTGGTTGGCAAGGCTTGGCATGCATGTGAAGAGAGATACACTCCATTGCCTATATATCTAAAGAGAAGGGAAGTAATCTCTCCTCTTGGTCTTAGATGGTCCTTTAGAAGGGCAGATGCCTTAGCCAAAATTTTAGGAGATCTCAGAACAAAATGGATAGGAATGAGGTACATACCTCCTTTACTGCTGTATCTAGCCCCTACTTTTCATATTAATACAGATCAGGATGACAAAATTTTCAATGAATGGAAACAGGGAGTTGCTTTTTATGCAGGTTTCCATAATTCCCCTATAAACTTTGATGACACAACAAAAGACTTATATGATATTAGTGCAAAGTATGAAGAAGGGAGTAGAGGGCAGAATTATAATCGGGGGACAGGAGGACCTATCAAGAACTAGGAAGGGGAGGAAATGATGAGGTAAAAATAACCACATCATAATAATACCACAAAGACCTGGTTCATACATGCAAATCTCTATCCTCTACCAATTAATTAAATTTTAGAAGAAATAATTGCTTAATTTTAGTAAGAACTTGTATAAACTTTATTTCTTTTGATTTCTTAAAGTAATTTGCCAATACAAATTTAATGGGTTGTTTTAAGTGTTTTGTAGATAATAATTGGTCAATCAAGTTACAGATTGAAGTATCCAGCTGGCACGTGCTCCAGAACAGTTAGAGATATATGTTGGAAATATGCTCTGAAACTTCAGGATGATGGACTGAAAATGTTGTTGTTCTTAAAAGATGTTATTTTTGTTATCTTTTGAATTAAAGACTGTATTGCTCGACTTGAGCCTCTTAAATGTTGTGTAATAGGATTAAAGATAGACGAGTTATACGTAGATCTGTTTAGATATTTTTCAATGGCTATCCATACCATCTAAAATATAGCATGTAGTTACAGTTTTTCTATAAAAAGATACAGTCGTTGGAAGTAAGATATACAGTGAAAGTAATGTTATGCTGTCAGAATGTTTTCCAAGGTTTATAAATAAAGAGATTGTTATCTAAAATTTTGAGTTATGAGTTATGGATGATAACTATGATTAATAGAGGTGTTCCTAAAATAGTTGTGGATGTGAGCTGAGAATGAATGTGTTGTCCCACAACCTGGCCACTCAACGGGAGTAGATAAGTTTTTTCTTTTGTTATACTGATTTTTTGTAGAGAGTTATTTAAATTCACTGTTATGAATTCTTAGCTTTGAAGTATTTGTTATCTTTTCAACTTCCGTAGTTTCTATTACTTACTGTTGGAATTTTGACTATTAAGAAAATATTTTATGGATTACTATAAGCTTTTCTGTTCTTATAATTTATTAGCTTCTTAGCTTAAATTGATTCTATGCTTTTTAACTTAGTTATTATGCTTTCTAAATTAGTATACTCATGTTTACAGTTCAAGAATTTTCTGTTTTCTTAGGAATAGATTACTTTTCAGTTTGATAGTTAAACAGTTTGAAGTTAGAATTAATTTGAAGTTGTTCTTAAAAAGTTAAGGAACCTGAGGGAGATACTCTGGAACTCTTCTATTGCAGATTGCCTTGAACACTACCCGATCGACAAATTGAATATTTTATTCTAAAGTAATGGGACCTAACCACAGCCTATCAAGTCATACCATCGAAGAATGATTATCAAGCATGGAGGAGGACCAAGCCTCCTCCACAACAGGATGAGAAATCCCACTAGCGAGGAGCTGACCTTTCGCACGCGCTAACCTCTTATTGTAGAGCTATCAATTCAAGGGCCCCTTCTATGAATTTAATTCCCGAATGGAAGCCATTTATGGAAGAGGTTGTGAAATTTTAAAACAACTTGGCTATAATGAAAAGGATGTGGTGTAAAAGAACATGGTATCCATGTCCCAATAGAACCTAATATTCAAGAAACAACAAAAGGTCTTGGTTATTATCCTTCAAAAACATCAAAAAGACCTTCACTTAATCATGAAAAATAGCATTAGTTGTTGCTCCTTTCCATGTGGTAGTTGTAGTATCATAACATACTCACTACCATGCATGGGGGTATAAATTTGGCTTTATGCAATCATATTTCATTTTATAAGGAACAGTGCATCATAATCCATTTGGCTTGCCTTTATCCCTACACTTGGGGGGCAAGGGGTTAGGTAACCTTGTGTTAGGTGCATTCCTTCTTTGGATCCCTTTACATCTCCTTAAAATGTTAGTGTAGCAAGTACACTAACATTTTAAAGGGGGGGCATATAGTCCCTCGCTCATTGTTTGCATGTGGAATGGTCTCTTTTAGTGATAATAGCACGCATGCATCTCCAAGGAAGTGTGACCTTGGCAATCAAAGTGTGGCCTTCTTTCTTTATATGAAGCGTCTCCTTTGTGGTGATATTGGGCTTGATGTCCCCTAAGTGTGTGACCTTTATTGGCATATGATGTTCCCCTTGGTGATAATGCTATGGCTAGTATTTCGTAAGGTGTGAGTCTTCTATTCCATGACTTTTTTTCTCTTGGTGGTGATATCATGTGTGATATTCCCTAAGGTGTGACCTTTCATGTATTGAGAAAAATCCCCTTTTTTGTTGTTTTTGTGATACATATAAAGCTTTACATGTGATACAATAGAAACACTTTTATATATTTTTTAAGAAACCCTAGAAATATCAATTTCAATAAATTAAGATCAATATATCAATTGAAATATATCGATCAATATCAAATGATCATATTATATATACACTAATGTAATATCAAACAAAATTATAAAATTTTATATGTATGTATTTTTTGTGTATATATATCAATTTATGTTGATTGATATCAATTGATATATACATACACTAGAAAAATCAATACATGTGAAATTTTATACATGAGATGATATAAAAACTATTAAAATTAATTATTCAATACAATTTATAAACCCGAGAAATATCAATGGATGAATAAAAAATTAATATGATATAATAGAAACCCTTGAAATATTGATTGATATCAATCTCAATACTAGTTTATATACACCAATAATGATCTATACACCAACAATTTCAATATATAAAAAAGTTTCAATGTTTATTAAATGAATTCTTGGTTTGAATGATTGATTAAGTTAAGATCCTTGAACTATTTATATCCTACATGGAGATATTTAGTGAGCCAACATAATCAACCTAATCCAGACAAGATTACAAAAATAACAAAAGAGAAAAAAGGAGAGCAAGAGACTTGTAATAGTTGGATGTAACTAAATCTATGTATTAGATAATTTTAAAGGAGTTGATCATGATAATTATAAATAAAGAGCTAAGTAACTAAGATATAATTAAAAATGTTGAGAATGAAATTTATAGAGTTTATCTAAAATTTGATATGTTGATATTGATTACTTTGATTGGTTAAGATTCCTATGACAAAAAAAAATTAAATTAGAAACTGGTATTGGATCAATGATCAAGAACCTCTGATAGAATGATCTAAAAGTTATAATGCTTTGGGGTCTTCACATCTTATTTTCTTACATTGATAACTATGTCTAATGATTAATGTTAAAAAAGTAACTTTAGAGGCTTATTATATATAGAAGGAAAACTATTGACCTCCTTAATAGCAACTAAGTGCTACAACAAATGTAACAAGACTGATTGTAAACAAATATAATCTTGATGTTGATGCAACTAGGACTAATCTAAGATTGAGATTGTGACTAATATTCTTAAAACAAATGCAAGATTCTAATGATTTATAACTATTTTATTATTAAAATTACATAGGATAATATCCTTAAATACAAGTGTTAGACACACAATTTGGGACCTTTGGCACATAATTTGATGGTTAACAATCATAATATTAAAAATTTAGCCTAAGAAAGTGGAAAACTTGAAATTTAAATCTAGAGGACTAGACTACATACATTGTTCTATCAAATAGATAAAACCACATGGACAACCTAGTCCACAAAGGTAAAGACCTCTAGAATTAGAAATTTTGAGCTACATGTTCATAAATAAGACAATTTCCATGTAAGAAAATGGAAACCTTAAGGAGGTAGATGTCACTATCTCTCCTACTTCCTAGCTTGAGGCATATGTCTATCTCTGAGAGGAAAAAACACTATTTTGGTGATCTACCTATTATTTTTTCTAAAATGAAATTAGAAGTACGTCTTTCATATGATGTGGTAGTTTCTTCTATTGAGGTTGATGGTATTTGTTCCCTAGTTTGTAAGTGATAGATTTCTTGGGATAATTTCTCACTTTGTATGAAAACTAGAGAATATGCAATATTAAACTAGACTCTTTCAAAAATCAAATTTTAGAACAAATAATACTTAGCTTTCAATGCAATATGAAAGTAAAAGAGTGTAAGTACTTTATGTAAATTATAACCTCACCTCTACTTGTCATGAGTGTGCAAGTTAAGTAAAACATGAAATTTCTTCAACATATAAATTATGAAAGATATTTAATATAAATATAAGGTCATAAGTGTTAAAAAAAAGTTTAACACAAATCAATTAAAGCACAATAGACAAGAATTTTCATAAATAATTCATTACTAGCAATCTCATTGCATAGTCAGTTTAAGAGAAAATAAGTTTGGAGAGCATATATCCATAAATTTGGGTACATATGCTTCAAAAATAATATCTAGTGAATTTATCTTTCCAACCTTCTCCAACCAAAATCCTACTAACCTAAAAATGATAACTCATAATCTCTAGAATTTTAATATATCTAAAATCTCTCATGCTTTACAAATACAATGAGTTTAGAAGATATCGATTTTAGTTTTACAAGATCAATAATATTTTATGCTAAGTTGTACAAAACATATTTATTGCAATATTTGAGTAGAGAATTTAATTCATAATTAAGATTTCATAATTTATCCAATCAAGGCTCCTTCTCTAATAAATATCCTCTTGAAACATGTGCCTTTCTAGATAAGGTGAAGATCTTGTTTAGATATTCATCGCTGGTATTGGAAGATAGCCTAATTTAATTAAATCACACTTTTGGGATCTAAAAATATATAGAACTATCCACTACCTACCCAATTAGTACATTATTATTTAAATGATTCCTACAAAGACTTCAATAACCAATAGTAAATGTTTAGTCAAATTATATTATGTTTGTTTCTCCACTAAAATTCCTAAACATCAAGAATGAATGTTTAAAGAAATTGAAAATGAATTTATAAGAGACTATATTGTACTCCAAAGTTCATTAAAATATATATTCAATATTTTTAAAAATTTATTATATTTGTATTTAATATAGGACTATCGCAAATTTGATATATTTAACACATGTGTGCCTTGTTCATTATAAATTGAATACAAGTGCATATATATGTTTCAATTTGATACAAATATTTTATTTTTTTTATTCAAGGGGTAAACGCTTTTGACCGGAGCTATGAACCGGATACAACCATTCAACAATACCACCCCAACGGGGTTTGAACCTTGGTGGCAAGAACAACAATGCCACCTATAAACCATCACACCATGCCAATACCGGCAATTTGATACAAATATATTAAAATTAAAATTATATTATATTATTTTTAAATTACAAAATCACATTTTAAAGTACATGCATTGAAAATTTCAATACATGCATGTAAGTAATTAAATTTATATTTATTATGGCCTTGGTGTGTCAGAAGATGGGCGAGAGCGGGATTTTTTGGCAGGAGAGGTCTATATCCTGGACAGCTGATGCAGAGAAGGAATGGTCATCATTGAATGAGAGGCTAGTGGAGAGACAAAAAAATTTAGGGCAAGAAAGGCAGGATCCAAGAATGGGAAGGTGGAGAGTGAGTGTCAAACATCACAGAGTGAAATTTCAAGAGCGACAAATGCAGGAAAGAACTCGTGATGTCATGGACAAGTTGTTGCAAATATGAAGGTGTTGTCATTGATGTCAATTGGTTAACTAGTTGTCAACTGGTTGTTATTGTTATTGATGTCATGAATGTTGGTTATTGGTTGTATATGTCAAGGATATTGAGAAAATTGTAATAAAGAAAGGTTGCAGGTATTCAATGTTTTCTCTAGGTTTTTGCTTCGAGATTTTCTACTATGCTAGTAATGATCTAAGGTATTGTTCATGGTGGTTGGAAGTTTCAATATTCATATTTTGGGTTTCTGGATTATTGTACAGTGTGAGTTATGTTCACCAATTGTGAATTGTGCTTTTTTGTGTATCTAGCTAAGGTCCACGAGCAATATAGTTGCTCCATATTTCTTCTTGTTCAAGTTTTATGACTTGTAGTTTTCAGGATAAGCTAATAAGATCATGTTCAAGTTAATTTTGTTATCTGGAAGATTAGATCACATTAAGGTTGTGTGTGCTTAATTGATTTATGTGTTCTACACAGGTATTGGTGGACCTTGTGTTTAACACTACTTACAAAGTTCATGGAAGTGTGTTGAGGCATGTTGGGACTTATTTAGGTCCTCATTAAATGTGTGTTTGGGTTTCCCTCATTCTAATTCCACTATAGAATATTTTGGCACCGACCTAATTTGAATTTTTAAATGCAAAAGGTGTGTGGCTGACTTTGGATGAGTTTCAAAGTTGAAGACGGTATAAATACAATTTGAGATGTTTGTGAAAGTGGAATGAAAACAAGATAGATGTGATATACATGTGAAATTATGTGTGATGCGGTTTTATGTAGATCAGTGTGAAATCTAATTGTTGAGTTTTTGGAGGCAGTGAGTTGAAGGTGTACTCTATCATTCAAGCATGTTTGCAAGTGTGAGCGATTGTGGTGGAAATATTTGTTGCATTGATATTGTTTTCTCTTTGTAACAAATCTCTTCTATCTTCTTTGTAATTCTGTGGTAGTGATCCCTTTGGGTGGTTAAACCTTGTTGGACAGTGAGTCTTGTTCTGGATAGTAAGTCTTGTCTTGGCAGTGGGCCTTCTCAGGCAGTGATCCTTTGTATTCGGTTTTGATATTCTCTATATTGTGAGCTAATCCTCACCATGGTTTTTCCCTCATTGAGTTTTCCATGTAAATCTAGTGTTATTATGTGTATGGTTTTACTTCTTTCAATTTCTACTTTTGCACTTAATGGTTAATCACATTAGCAGAGTAAAGGATTTGTGAATGATAATTGATCTAATCTCTGCTGGAAGTTCTTAAAGGTTAAAATTTTCTACAATTGATTCACCCCCCTCTTAGTTGTCTTGCTCAACAATTGGTATCAAAGCTCGGTTCCTTGGAGAAGATCTTAACCGCTTAATGAAGGTCTAGGATGGTGAGCAAGATCACTATTGAGTGTCCTAGGTTTGATGGGACTAACTATGCCCTCTAGAAGATAAATATGGAAGGATATCTAGAGTACTGTGGATATGATGTTGAGAAAGCTTATAAGACTGCTTACACTCCTCCTGCAAATGGTTTGAGTATAGCTGATGAGATCAAGGCACATGAAGCAGCCAACTGTTGGAAATAGGATGCCATTTAATTGCAAATCCTAAAACATTAATTATTTCATGTATCTCCTAGATTCTTGGAATGTGTTCAAAAACACTAAGATTAGGATGAGATTAATATTTGGATGAAATAAATCATGAAATTGACATTTGTATTTATTCCTAAATAATAGGAGCATGTGGGTGCACACATGGTAAGGTGAAACTCACCTTGTGTCCAGTTAACTATACGGAGTAATAGTTAACACTTATGAATGCATGTAAAGATCCTAGAAGTTAGGATTTGACGTTTGCATGTTTGAAGTTTAGTTAAGTTAAGTTCAGTTCAGTTAAGTTCAGTTAAGTTCAGTTCAGTTCAGTTCAGAATCAGTTTAGTTCAGTTCAGTTCAGTTCAGTTCAGTTCAGTTATCTTCAGTTGCATGCAAGTGCATGTTGCATGCATGTTAGTTATTTTGAGTTGCATGTAGTTAGCTTCAGTTAACTTGGAATGCATGGCTAATAACATTGAGTTGTATGACAGATAACAGGGACTACCTCCAGTTAACAAGGGATGACCATTCTTTGGGAATGGTGTTGAGTAAATGTTTCAGTTAACAATAAAGCACTTGAAGCTAACTTGGGCACCCAAGATGCTTTATTGGAATTAACTCCAATGCATGATAAGATATTTCTTGATGGCTCAGTTAAGTAGCTTTAATTGTGGGCGCCATCTTTGAGGAATAGCTTTGGAATTATCACCGAAGTGAAGGAGAAGTTGTAGCTTCAGTTTGGGACACCCAAATGCATGATGCACATGTTGTAAGCTTTAGTCTTCACTGAAGAACTCTACTTGAAGGAATATGGCGTACCTTTTCAAGGGCTTGTGCTTATGCATTGTAATTATCACCATTTGGAGATTACAAGGTTGCATATTGTCTATATATCTCATTCAAGTTGAATAGAGTTTGGAGATTGGTTATTGCAGGTGTGAAGAAGATTGGTAAAGACAGAAGAAGCATTCTCAAGCAAGAATTGGAGCTATTGTAATTCAGAGTTTGAATAATAGAATAATTCTTGGTGGAGTTTTTTCCCGAAAGGGTTTCTCCACGGTATATCTTGTGTGATCCTTCTATTATCCTGTCTAGTTCTTCTAAATATTTCTCTCTACATTCTACAACAGTAAAATGGATTAATCAAGATAATCATCCACAAAGAATTTATGTAACAAAGAAAAGACTTACTTAGAACAGCAATATTAAAGTTTTACAGAGTATTAAGCTAAGAAAACACCTCTTTTTTCAACACCAACAAGGTGAAGTTTATTCTGAAGAATAGTATTTCATATTCCAAGTTAATTAAAGTTGCAAATATGAAGACTTCTAAAGAGGTCTAAGATGAATTGGAAAATATTCATGAAGGATATGAAAAGGTCAAAGAAGAAAAGTTGTAGAACTTGGAGGCACAATCCAAGATCCTGCATATGTCTGAAGATGAGAACATTAAATCCTATATACATAGAGTGGATGAGCTGGTAGGTGGAATGTGAGGACTTGGCACTACAATGGATGAATCCAAGATTGTGAAGAAGATTCTCAAAACTCTCCCTGATGCATATAGTGAAAAGGCATCTACTATTGAGGAATATATAGATTATAAGACATATACTAAAGATAAGTTGTTGGGTACTCTAACATCATATGAAATGAGAAAGCCTAGCTTGAGAAATGGATCAAAGATAGAAACTACTTTTAGAGCTACAAGAGCTGAAGATCTAGATGAAGAGAACTTCGATGAAGTAGAAGATAACTTTGTAAGAAGAATGAAAAAGGGCTCCAGTAAGTATGAAGGTAAGTTACCCTTTAAATGCTTTAGTTGTGGAGGAATTGGTCATTATGCTTCAAGATGTCCAGAAAGAGATAAGAAGAATAAATATAGATTAAGCAAAGAAAACAAAGGGAAGATGATCAAGAGAGTATATTATGTAAATGAAGATGCTAGTATTTATGATGAAGATTCTGATTATGGAGATTTTGATGATAATGAATGCTTGTTCTTGGCTATAAAAGATGAATCTACTGCTAATATTGAAAGAAAGGTAAAGGAAAGTGCTCCGAAGAAAGTTGAAGATACTGTAATCTCTACTCTTCATGCTAAACAAGAAAAGAACTACTGGGTTTTTGATAGTGGTTGTTCACATCACATGATTGGTGATAAGAGTAAGTTTGTTAAACTTGAAAAATATGATGGAGGCTTAGTTAAATTTGTAGATGATACTGGTGCTAAGATTTTTGGGATAGGTTTAGTTAGTTTTTATGGCAAGCATAATACTGATGATGTCTACTATGTTAAGGGTTTAAGGCATAATCTCTTAAGTGTTGGACAAATGTGTAGTAAAGGATATAATCTTGTATTCAAGGATGAGAGATGTGAAATCAGGAAAGGATCTAGAATAGTGATTGTTATTGGTAAAAAGTCTGAAGGAAACATTTAAAAACTTAAGGGTGCTAATGGACATTGCTTTATGTCTCAGATTAATGATAGTTGGTTATGGCATCAGAGGATGTGTCACATGAATTTTTATAATTTGGTGAGAATCAATGTAGTACAAGCTGTGAGAGATTTACCGAGGATTACAAAACCTGTTAATGCTATTTGCAAGGATTTTCAATTTGGAAAGCAAGATAGAAACTACTTTAGGTTGAAGGAACGATCTACTATCGGACTACTAGATTTGATTCATACAAATCTTTATGGTCCTACAAGAGTGAGAAGTCTACAAGGTGACAAGTATTTTATGCTTTTGATTGATGATTACTCTAGATATACATGGGTTACTTTTCTTAGAGAGAAATATGATGCATTAGATAGATTCAAGGCATTTAAGGATATGGTTGAGAATGAAACAAATTTGAGAATAAAATGTTTGAGGTCTGACAAAGGTGGTGAATTCACCTCCAATGAGTTTAATATGTTTTGTGAAGTTCATGGAATAAAAAGACAGTTATCTGCTCCTAAAACTCCTCAACGGAATGGAGTTGTTGAAAGAAAGAACATAATGATTCAAGAAGTCGCTAGATCAATGATTATAGAAGCAATTCTATCAAAAAATTACTAGAGAGAAGCTATTCACACTAATTTTTATGTGTTTAATTGAGTTCAAGCTAAAGATAACAATACTAAGACCCCCTATGAGCTATGGTGTGGAAGAATTCCTACTGTCAAATATCAAGGTATTTGGAAGAAAATGTTATATCAGAAGGGATGAAGAAAATTTAGGGAGGTTTGATGCTAGATGTGATGAGGGTATCTTCCTTGCGTACTTTGCTAGAAGCAAATCTTATAGATGTTTCAATAAAAGACTAATAAAGATTGTAGAAAGCACAAATGTCAAGGTTGATGAAGCATTGAAGAATTCAATTGAAGTTGACGGATATGTATCTGATGAACCTGATTGCATAGAAGTAGAAGAAGTTGTGGAAGAACAGGAAAAGAAGAATGAAGAAGAAGAAGCTTTGGTGGTGTCCCCAAAGACACCTAGATATGTGCAAGAGAATCATTCAGAAAATCAAATCATTGGAGACAAGAGAAAAGGAGTACTGACAAGAAGCAGAGTTGTTGAAATAAATCTTTGTTTACTTTTTGAAGTTGAACCTAAGATAGTGATTGAAGCATGTAAAGATGAGCATTGGATGAAAGCTATGGAAGTAGAACTTATGCAGATTGAGAAGAATCAAACCTAGGAATTGGTCCCTAGATCGGTAGATAAAAACATAATTGGATCAAAATGGGTATTTAAAAACAAGTTGAATGAGAATGGAGAAGTAGTCAAAAATAAAGCAAGGCTTGTGTGTAAGGGATACTCACAAGTACAAGGTATAGATTTTTAGGAGACCTTTGCTCCGATGGCAAGGATGGAAGCTATCAAAAAAAAATTAGCATTTGTTGCTCATAAAGATTTTAAAGTTTATTAGATGGATGTTAAGTCTACATTTCTAAATGGTGAGTTAGAAGAAGTTTACATGGAACAACCAGAAGGATTTCAATTGTCAGATCAATCGGATATGGTATGCATATTAAAGAAGGATTTATATGGATTGAAGCAAGCTCCTAGAGCTTGGTATGCAAGGTTGGATAGATATTTGATTCAACAAGGTTACAACATATAGTAATTTGTATTTAAAAATTGAAAATGATAAAATCTTGATAGTGGTTGTATATGTTGATGATATTATCTTTGGAGGAAATGAAACAATGTGCAAGATGTTTTTTGAAGAGATACAAAAAGAATTTGAGATGTCTATGTTTGGTGAGATGAATTTCTTTCTTGGGCTACAAATCAATCAAACGAAAAAATGGATTTTTATTTCATAGTCAAATTATGTAAGAGAAATGTTGAAGTTTGGGATGGATGGTTCCAAACTAGTATGTACTCCTATGGTGACTGGCTACAAATTGAGTAAAGATGATGATTCACCTAAGGTTGATCAGAGAAAATACAAATATATGATTGGAGGACTATTGTATTTAACTACTACTAGACTAGATATCATGCATGCAGTTTGTCTTGTGGCTAGATTTCAAGAAGACCCTAAAGAAACACATGTTGTTGCTATTAATAAGATATTCAGATATTTGAATGGCACTTCGGATTATGGATTGTGGTATCCTAGGGATATTAATTTTATACTAAGTTCTTATACAGATGCAAATTGGGTGGGTTGTGTTGATGATAGAAAAAGTACAAGTGGTGGTGCATTATTTCTTGGTTACAGATTGGTGTCATGGTTAAGTAAAAAGAAAGATTTAGTTTCCTTATCCACCACAGAAGTTGAGTATATTGCTACAGCATCTTGTTGTACACAAGTTTTGTGGATGAGACAAACATTGAAAGATATAAAAAGTGATGTATGATGATCCCATTTCTATCTCCTGTGATAATACAAGTGCAATTAATATTTCAAAGAACCCAGTGATGCACTCAAGGACAAAGCATATATCAATAAGGTATCATTTTTTGAGAGAGAAGGTTGTGGAGATGAAGTAAAGCTTGAGTATATAGCTACAAAGGATTAGGTTGTTGACATATTTACTAAGGCTCTTCCTAAAGATACTTTTGAGTATCTTTGAGAGAAGTTAGGGGTTATTGCCCTCCTTTCTTAAACTAGATGCATATGGAGATGCATCATTCTGGTGGGTCTATGGATCTATCTTTCTTTTGGTGGCTACCTCTCAGGGGGAGTAGGTAGTTTCATGTGTTTTCATTGAAGGAGTATTCAGTATTATTAAATGTTCTTAAAGTCAAAGCTGAAAAACAATGTAAAATATCTTTTTCCTTTGCCATTGATGTCAAAGGGCGAGAAAGTATCATGTGCAAAAGATATAAAGAAAGGGGGAGAAATCATTTTTGGAGATTGATGGTTCGGATCTATTGTGTTGTCTTTGATGGATTTTCACATCATGTGTTGCCATCAATGAAAAAATGGGAGATTGTTGCAAATATGAAGGTGTTGTCATTGATGTCAATTGGTTAACTAGTTGTCAATTGGTTGTTGTTGTCATTGATGTCATGAATGTTGGTTATTGGTTGTATATGTCGAGGATATTGAGAAAATTGTAATAAAGAAAGGTTGCAAGTATTCAATGTTTTCTCTGGGATTTGTTGCTATGCTAGTAAGGATCTAAGGTATTGTTCATGGTGGTTGGAAGTTTCAATATTCATATTTTGGGTTTTTAGATCATTGTATAGTGTGAGTTATGTTCACTAGTTGTGAACTGTGCTTTTTTGTGTATCTAGCTAAGGTTCGAGAGAAATGTAGTTGCTCCAAATTTCTTCTTGTTTGGGTTTTATGACTTGCGGTTTTTAGGATAAGTTGATAAGATCGTGTTCATGTTAATTTTGTTATCTAGAAGATTGGATCATATTAAGGTAGTTTGTGCTTAATTGATTTATGTGTTCTACACGAGTATTGGTCGACCTTGTGTTTAACACTACTTACGAAGTTCATGGAAGTGTGTTGAGGCATGTTGGGACTTATTTAGGTCCTCATTAAATGTGTGTTTTGTTTGCCCTCATTCTAACTCCACCATTGCATGTTTTGGCACCGACCTAATTTGAATTTGTAAGTGCAAAAGGTGTGTGGCCAACTTTGGATGAGTTTCAAAGTTGAAGACTGTATAAATACAAGTTGAGATGTTTGTGAAAGTGTAATGCAAACAAGATATATATGAGATAGATGTGAAATTTTGTGTGATGCAAGTTTGTGTAGATCAATGTGAAATCTAATTGATGAGTTTCTGGAGGCAATGAGCTAAAGGTGTACTCTATCATTCAAGCATGTATGCAAGTGTGTGAGTGAATTGTGGTGGAAATATTTTTTGCATTGAGATTGGTTTCTCTATATAACAAATCTCTTCTATATTCTTTTTAATTCTATGGTAGTGAGCCCTCTAGGTGGTTAACCCTTGTTGAACAATGAATCATGTTCTGGATAGTAAGTCCTATCTTGGCAGTGAGCCTTTGTATTCGATTTTGATATTCTCTATATTGTGAGCTAATACTCACCGTGGTTTTTCCCTCATTGGGTTTTCCATGTAAATCTAGTGTTATTGTGTGTATGGTTTTATTTCTTTCAGTTTCTACTTTTGTACTTAATGATTAATCACATTAGCAGAGTAAAGGATTTGTGAATGATAATTGATCTAATCTCTGGTGGAAGTTCTCAAAGGTTAAAATCTGCTACAACTAATTCACCCCCCCTCTTAGTTGTCTTGTTCAACACAAGCTTCTAGTCAAAAGGAACTTTCAAGGGTGAGGCCCTCCTTGGGTCATTGCGCAATTTGTGGGGCATAGGGGGGATGGATCAGTACCCTAGAGGGCTTAGAGGGAAGGCTAGAGTTGATCCTTGGTATAGACGGCAAAGGAAGAATGTTCAAAGAGAAAGTCATGGAAACCTCCAGAATGGGGGACACCACAACAAGAGAGGGAGTGGGGGAAAGCAGGTGATTATGGGAAAATTAAGATCTCGATGAATTCTGGTGTGAATGCGATCAACTTAGGTAATGAAAGGAAGAATCCATAGCAGGATATAAGCTTGGTGGGTCCTCAAGAAAAGAGTAAGCTTCCTAATTCAAGAGGAACCAACCCAGGTCTGGAGAATGGAGAAGTGAGGAGAGGGAAGAATGTCATTGATTTGTTGATTCAACAAATTTGACTCAAATGACGCAAGCTCTAATGGAAGACAAGGCCCTCTTTTCCAAATGGTGGGGTGATGAAGGATCGAAAGAAAATATACTTTAGTGGTGGTTGGAGAGATGGAGTCAAGAAGTGAATGTCAAATTTCAACAAAATGGTTTTCTCCTGGTTGTATGTTCCTCGGCATAAATCAAACACAACATATTGGCAGCAAAAGATCTCATAATGGATGGGAAAGGATTTTATTTCAAGGAGTGGGAGGGAAATTTCAATTTGACCACCTATATTCCAATCAAAATGGTGGTCTAGGAAAAGTTGTGAAATCTCTCGTCTAAATTTTGGAGCAAAGAAACCTTGGAAAGTATAAGGGAGTCCCTAGGGTAGGTCATGGGGTGGATGAGGTAGCACTGCAGGAAGGAAATGATGGCACGATGAGGATTTGCATCAAGTTGGCATCGTGGAGACATCTTTGGGAGGAATTTGAATTGATTCATTATGGGGAAAGATGGTTTTAGAAGGCATATTTGGATTTCTCTCATGGTCAAATGGCACTCTAGAAGATCTGGAAGATTGGTGGTTTCTAAAAAAGAAAAAAACTAGATCTAAAAGGAAAAAAAAGATGGAACAAGATGAGGAAACTTTGAAGAGAGATGATATAAGCAAGCCAGGAAAACAATGAAGCACAAAAAGAAGGAACTAGAGTTGAGGAACAGTCAGTGGGGTAGGTCTACCACAATACTCATCAAGAGGATTTAGCGATGCCACAGAAAGAACTAGTTGAGGAGACAGTGAAAGCATCAGAAGGGGAAATGGTTGTGGATTTGTCATTAGAATGTGTTGGTCTGAAGGAACAAGTGATCCAAGATTGAGAAACAATATTGGAGGTTGGTAATGAGCTTTGAAATATTGGGGGGGATATGTGCCCCTTTATTTTAATATGAAAAGGTGTGGAATAGTAAGGAGTGAGGATGATTGGGAGTGGGGGTGGAAAAAATATGCAAATAGTCCTTGTGGAGACCGAGGATTTGGTGAGGGAAGGTTTGGAAGAGAAAATGGTTCTACCTTTAGAAGTCAAGTTAGATCATGTGGATGGAAAAACTGAATTGGAGGAAGAGGTAACTATGGGGGTATGGGATAAGGTATTGATAGAAGCAAGGAAAACCCATAAAATAAAGTTGGGAGTAAAATAAACCTTATGTGGAAAGAATACACTAGATTATAGTGATAAGAAGAAAGTTGGTAGGAAAACAAATGAGAAAAGATCTATGCTTAGGGAGGCTATTGGAAAGCAGAAGATAACAATGCCCTTGAGATCAGGGAAGTGTGTTACCCTTCCCAAAGGCCAATAAGGATCTTAAGTTGGAATGTTAGGGGATTAAATGCCCCTAACAAGAAGTGTCTTGTTATATGCCTTTTAGAAAATTTAGCAACAGATTTAGTACTAATTCAGGAGTGAATCTAAAATGAGTAAGGTGGAGGTAGAAGGTTTCAAACATAAGTGTAAGTTTTTAAAGATGTCATATGTGGAGTCAACTGGGGCATCAGGGGGCATTATGACTGTGTGGAAATCATAGTCAATGTATGTGGAGGAGGTGGCAGCAAGTAAACATTGGTTAGCATGCAAAGTTAGGAGTTTAGAATCTGGGCTCTCATTCATGCTGATAAATGTGTATGGGCCTTCTAGTAGTGCAAAGAAAAGAGAGGTGTGTATGGAGGTGGGAGAATTCATGGCAGGAGATAGGGAACTATTTCACATCCTTGGTGGAGATTTCAATGTAATCCTCCAGAATAGTGAAAAATCAAGTGGGGTTAAAACAAACACACAAGCACTGGTGACTTTTAGGAGTTTGTAAATTGCAATCTTCTAATGGAGATCCCAATGGAGAACAAGAAATTTACTTGGATAAATCAAAGATTGGGCTTCAGTAGTATTGTTGAAATTGGATAGGTATCTATTTGGGGGGGATTTTTTTGCCTTTACTTTTACCTTTGAATGCATAATAGTACCATATTCGGTATCAAAATACTATCCGATCAAGTTGGAGATATCAGGGGACAAAAAATCAAGCCATTTCCCTTTCCACTTCAAAAAGATGTGGTTTAAGGATCCACATTTCCTACAATTAGTTGAGGGTTGGTGGAATGTAGTGAATCCTGAAGGCAATAAGTTATTTAAAGTTCTTAGCAAACTAAAGTTGATTAAGCAGCAGATCAAGGGATGGAATAAAGCTCATTTTGGGAACATCTTTGAAGATAAAAAGTGATTGGAAAAGGAGCTAAAGATAGTAAATGAGAGTGTGATTGCAAAGGGTATGGATGAGGGGCTTTTTCTGAAAGAGAAAGAATTGCGCAAAGATCTGGAAGAAGTGCTTGCAAGAGAAGAGGTTTTCTAGCAACAAAAATCTAACGAGATGTGGATCAAAGAAGGTAATTAAAATTCAAAGTGCTTTCATAATTCAACAAGAACCAAAAGAGAATCCAATTGAATCTCCAATTTGATAAAGGTTGATGGGGTGGTGGTCAAAGGAACTGAGGCAATCTCGTCAAAGGGTGTGAGCTTTTTTCAACAACTTCTAAACAATGTGGAAGGGTCTAACCTTTGGCCTCAACAACAACTGTTAGGAAATATCCCTAAATTGGTATTTAAGTCATAGAATAGAATGTTGCTTGGTCTGTTTTTAGAAGAAGAAATCAAGAAGGCCATCTTCGAGCTCCATCCTGACAAGTCTCCAAGCCCAAATGGATTCCCGACCTATTTTTTCTAAAAAATTTGGAGCTTCATTGGTCAAGAGGTGGTGGAGGCTTTGGATGAATCTAGGGCTTTGGGAAGAATATTGAGAGAGATAAATAATACCTTCCTTGCAGTAATTCTAAAGAAGGAGAAGCCCACTATACTAGATGAATTCATGCCAATTGCATAGTGCAATACCCTATAAAATATTTTGGCAAAGGTCATGGCTAATTGATTGAAGTCAATTCTCCCTGATCTAATAGCAGAGGAGAAGATGGGCTTTGTCCCTAAGCATTCGATATATGAAGGTGTAATTATCACACAAGAATCCATGCACTTGGCCCAAAGCAGTAAGAATCAAGGCATGTTAATCAAGTTAGATATAAAAAAAGGTGTATGATAGGGTGGTCTGGAGATTTCTATGCAAGGTTTTAGAAGCTTTTGGTTTTGATAGAACTTGATTTTCAATTGCATTTCAAGCCCACAATATGCAATCATTATAAATGGTGAGTTTGTTGGATTCTTTGAATCTTCTAGATGCCTAAGGCAGGGCAACCGATTATCACCTTTTTTGTACATTTTGATGGCAGAGGCACTAGGTAGATCAATTTTATTGGTTGCTTCTAGGAGTTAGATTAGTGGATTATGGATTACCAATGGTATTCTTGTTGTTAATCATCAGCAATTTGCTAATGATACAGTGCTCTTCAGGATTCTTGATAAGTGTGAAGTATTAGTCCTTAAGCAAATCCTTAACACATATGCAGATCCCTCAGTACAATGCGTAAGTGAAGCTAAGTCAGAAATCTTCTTTTTGAACATAAATGCATAAGTTCTTGAGGTTTTTGGGGTTCTAAACTTTGGAGTAGGACAATTACCAATGACATATCTTGGTCGATCACTAGAAAAAGGGGTTAGAATAGGAAAACTATGGGATCCCTTAGAAGAACACGTCAAAAGTCATCTTTTTGCTTGGGGTGGTAAGTGGTTGTCATGGGCTAGAAGGATAATAATGATGAAAGCAATCATTTCTACCCTTCCGATTTATCTAATGTTTTTCATGGCACTCCCAAGCAACAAAGCTACATAGATGCATCAAAGCATGCGATGCTTTTTTTGGAAAGGCTCGTCAGATCAAAAAAAGTACCCTCTTATTGCTTGGGATTCAGTATGCAAAACGAAGGAGTGTGGCGAAGTTGGTATCAGAAATATTCTTAAACAAAATAAAGCTTTGGGGGAAAAATTAATCAGGAATATGTATGTTAACAATAAAGCTAAACAGGCTAGAATTCTATAGAGAAAATATTTGAATGGTGAAAATGCAAACTGCATCCTTTTGGCAAAAAATATGCCTCGAGGATCCAGGACTTGGAACTTCATGAGAGCTTGTAGACACCTTATCTCATAGCAGCTATCATGGGATGTTTTTTATGGCATATCAGCCCTCTTTTGGGAGGATTCCTAGTGTGGCTATCCAAGTATTGATAGTTGTTTGTATATTGCGTAAACAAGGAATATCCTAAAACAGTTGTGGGGTGACATCGTTAGGGATTATGTGGAAGAAAGAGTGGTTGATGGTTTTCCATTGTATGAATGGAAGATTCTTGAAGATATTTGTATCCCCCCATTGGAAGTCGAGCATCTAAAATAGTTGTTGGGAAAAAGAACAATAGTAATAAGAGATGGGGAAGACAAATTGGTTTGGGCAAGCTCATCTTTAGTTGAGTACAAGGCAAAAGAAGTATATCTGGAGTAATACAAGGATGATGATAAATCCACTCTTCCATTTCATCTATGTTGGAATGGGAAATTCCTCCCGAAAGATGGCACCTTTGCTTGGGAAACAATATAGGATAAGATATTAACGGCAAATAAATTCAGAAGGATGGGATTTTCTAGCCCCTCTAGGTTTGTTTTATGCCAAAGAGTTGAGGAGGATTCCAATCACTTATTTCTTGGTTTTCCTTTCACAAAGGTGTGATGGAAGTGGCTCTATGCAAAATTAGGGTGGAAAGGGGCATTTCCTAATGACATTCTATCACTTTTCACTTCATGGTTGTTGCTTAAGAAAGGCTCCTACTTCAACATGCTATAGTTGATTATCCCCTCGATTATGATTTGGGAAATATGGAAGGAGCATAACAAGAGGTTTTTTTTGGAGGTTGCGAGAGAATTTCCTACATTCATCAATAGGGTGGAGGTTGCAATAGTGGAGGTAAAAAATGGTAGGGTTGCCAAAAAAAATAGAAAAATTATCTTTCTTAGATTGGGATGCACAAATGAGAACCACATGGTTTGGTCTCTCAATCCCCAAGCTAGGAGCTTAATCTGAGGGTGAGTGGAAGGATAGGAGGAAGGAAGTAGTGTGGACTCCCCCACATAAAGGGTGGCATAAATTGAACTTTGATGGTGCTTCGTGTGGCAATCCTAGGGCCTCTAATGTTGGCTTCTTAATCAAAGACAATATGGGAAGGGTGGTGGTCGAATGTTCCCTTCACATTCTAGAAGGTAAAAAAAATGTGGAAAAACTTAACATTCTGATTAGTGGTCTCCAAGTGTGCAGGGATCTAAAATTAGACCATATTGAAATCAAAGGGGACTCAATGGTGGTAATTCAGGCACTAAAATTAGGAAAGTTGGCAAACTGGAGATTGCAGCCTCTATTAGATGAGGCTTGTCGATTAAGTAGAGCTTTTGGGGCCTTTTTAGTGAAGCATATTTATAGGGAGGCAAACATGGAGGCCAACAGACTAGCCAATGATGGGGAAAATGGGATTTCAACAATAAGAAAAAATAGTTGGGTCTCTAACCCAGGACAACAATAACAACTATCCGCCTACGACAACTCAATGAGGTGATTATGTTTGTTTTTTTTATTGAGCTAGGTTGATGGGGGTCTTAGAGCATCTTCCAAGTTGGCACGGTTCTATGGATAGAAGGGATAATTAATTATAGGTTACATCACACTATTAGCAAGGCCACTAGAGGTTGTGGTGGTGGTGCTAGGAGAAAGGATTTTGGTATGTCGTGCCTATTGCATTTATGAGCACACACATTCTAGGTAATATATGGGCTTAGGAGGTGTGTTTTTTTTCATTATATGGTGTGGTGTGTTGTATGGATATGGGTTCATTTTTGGTTTGATGGAGACTCC
>VDFB02000017.1:261125044-261230723 GCA_007258455.2 Sequoia sempervirens | reverse complement strand
ACTATGCCAATTAACCTTCATATGTGAAAAATTTTATTGCCCACATCACTATTGACCTCCAAGGCTCAAGAATTGTGTCCCTATTGATACCCTTATTATTCCCCATTTTATCTTACTACAAGTTGGTGAAGTTGTTCGCCCTTCTTCAATAATTTATCTATTATGTATTGGTATGTGATATATTTTTCATGATAAAAGTCAATACCTTATGTAAACATTTCAGATAGCTAAGAGATGGTTTCAATACTAACCTTAGTCTTTCATCTGCACACCATATAATAGTTTTTTAAGAATTTCTACATTAATTTGTTTACTAATTTTGCATTTTCTCCTTCAAATTCTTATTTTATCCATCCCACTACCTTGAACACATCAACTACTGTCTACTCTTATAACAATTGTTCAACATAATCAAGTTCTTATTTTCTTTGACTCCCATTGTTACCTATTGGATTGATTAAGGTATAGAAAGATGTTATTGCAGGACAAGTATTGTATCACAATTTGAAGATTTTGATGTACAAAGGACTATGATAGGAGAAAGAGAGGTTAGAAAGGAAATTTTAAATAAAGGATAATATGGGCAACTAGTCTTATTTTGTATTAATTTTTGGTAATATGGTTTCATAATGGCTACTCATGTGGACTATTCTTTCACCATATTTTTTTCCAATATGAGTAGGATGGCATCATTAATAAATGGTTAATTCCTTACTGTTTGAGGAAATACATGCAAATTATATTGATTATCTAATAAAAAATATTACTTTCCTACTTTAGAATATATGTATGTACATGTCACCATTACTGACGTCGATAGAAATTTCCACATTGTAGGATGTGAAAAATGTCAAAATCCTGATGAATATTTGATCTTATTATTTACTTCCAATTTTGAAAGAAATATTTTATATTGTATGCCATAAATATAAAAAAGGAAAAATTATATGATGGAGGCAGCAAAAAATTCAAAAGTACTATCCAAATGTCATTTTGAAGAGATGACATGTGTTACTTCATAGTTGTTAAAAACAAGACTCCAATTTTCATACGAATGGATTTGGAACATTATTAAAAATATGCTCCCAAATAAATCACAAACAATTTGCAAAGTATCGTTGAAAGGATGCTTCCACTAAAAATACGAACAATATTTCAGAGCAACGTTGAAAAAATGCTTCCAAGGGAACGAACATGAATAATATTTTGAAGTATCATAGAAATAATTTTTTTGAAGAACATTAAAAATATTTGAAAGCATCATTGAAAGGATTCTTTTGAAGGAACACAAAAATTCTTTCAAATAATCATTGAAAGGATGCTTTCAATGGAAACATGAATAATCTTCTAGAGCATTGTTGAAAGGATGCTTCTAGAGGAACATAAACAATCTTCTGGAGCATCATTGAAAGGATGATTTTGGTGGAAACAAAATATTATTTATGTTTTACTTATTTATTTTAACTTATTTAAGTTATAAATACTTATCCCAATTTACTAGAGAAGGAAAGACTCCCTTCACACAACAAATTTCAACCTATTCTTCAAACATCTAGATGAATTATTCCTCACTCACTTGTTTCTCATACAAATGTAATGTATGACCATTTACCAAAAGTGTTCATGTATCACTATCAATTGGCTTCAAACACACAACTCCAGTATTAAATATTTCTTCCACTTCATAAGGCCCTAGACATTGTATCTAGAGTTTCCCTTAGTCTTTGTATTTGGAATCACATAACATGTGTCCAATATCCATTATTAAACTTATTTTATTTTATATGATGGTCATGTCATTTTTTTCTTTGTCACTACATTAATTTAGTTTTAATATAGCCTCTAATTTAATTTCATCCAACTTATTTAGTTACAAAACTCATTCTATCTATGCTCTATTTGGATCTAAAACCACGTCCATTATTTTCCTTAATGTTTGGAGTTCAAATTTGATAGGTACAGGATAGGCTTCTTTTGAAATACTATTTCGTATGATGTGAAGCATATAGTTGATTTCTAAGGATTATTATATTCCAAAATGGCTTCATATAGTCTCTTGGCCTAATCTTTCATACCTATTGAAACTATTTTAGTGAGAATATTCTATAACTCTTGATTAATTACTTTCACCTCACCATTTAATTGAGGCTCACTTGGAAATTACCAATGAAGGTTAAAATAAATTTTGACATGAATTAAAGTTCATGATTTATTAAATAGATCTCGGTACTCCAAATTTAAGAAATATTATATTATAAATAAATCCTACAACTTGGTGTTCAATTTTTACCTTGAATGCTTGCATCTCTACCTATTTTGTGAGATAATCGATACACACAAGTATGTATCCATTTCCTTGAGACATTGGATAAAAAAATCCTTATAGAATCTAGTCCCTATTTTTCAAATGGTTTGAGGAATACATGAGGATGAAGGGGAATTTTATTAGATGTTGTTGGTCTTCCCATTCTTTGTCTTACATCACAAGGTTGGGCATATCTCTTAACATCCTTGTGTATAGAGGAACAATAATATCTAGTGTCTAAGATTGTATGGGAAGTCCTTTTTTTCAAAATAATTTCCTCCTAAAGGATCATTCATGCGACAATGTCACAAAATACTATAGATTTCATCGATTCTTACACACCTACACAAAACCAAATCAAGTCAACACTTAAACAATATACCATTAACCCATTTAAAATTCATTCTTTCCCTCACTAGTATCCTCAATTTTACAAAAAAATATGGTAAAAATTCTCTTGTAGCAAAAAAAATTGACATTTCCATGAACTAAAGGTGTATGTGCATGGATATGGCAAATAGTTGATCATCATCTAGGAATTTATCTTTGACCATTTCATATTCTTCCTTTTCATGATAAATCATGGATAAAAAATTGGCAACTACATTAAATTTGATAGGTTTATATATGATGGTTATATTGAATTCTTGGAGAAGTAACATGCATCTAATTATTTTCCCACTCACTATGGGTTTATTGATTAAAAATTTAATGTCTAAGAGATATGTGTACATAGTCACCTTGTAAACTATTATCTAATGGTGAAATTTGTGACTAGCATGCATGACAACTAGAAATTTTATTTCCAAAGTGGTGTAGCTCCTTTTTGTAGAAAGTTAATTTTTTTATAATAAAATAAATAGCATATTTTCCTCCATTTTCATATTATTGCCCTAAAATTGCACCAATGGCATCATTTGAAGAATCCATATAAATATGAAATGGTAATTCTATTTGGGACCATGTAATATTAGAGCATTTGTCAGTTTTTCTTTGATTATTTTGAATGATATTTAGCATTCCAAAGTCCAAGAAACTTAATATCTTTTTAGAGAAAGGGAAACATGGGAGCCACAATTTCGCTAAAGTTCTCAATGAACCTCTAATAACAACCAGTGTTTCCAAGAAATTTTCACACATCAGTGTGAGTTTTTGGGGCTTCTAAATTTTACATTAATTTGATTTTTTTAGGATCAACCTTATTGCCCTCAATAGAGATACAATATCCTAGCACAATCCCTTATTCAACCACAGTGTACCATCGTAAATTATCACCCTTGATAATTTCACCATATTTTTTTTCCCCCTTAATTTATTGGACCTAATTAAGCTCCTAATTTCCTAAATTACGCATTCTAAGGCCCATTTTTACCGTTTTTCAACAAATTGCAAGCATTGACCAAATGCATCCATTTAATGTTTTTCCCCTGATACCTTATGCCTTGGAAAATGGGGCCAGGACTAGGATGCCCTATGGTGTATAAGTCCTCCTATTGTGTCAAGACCCAATTTTTAATATGTCGATGTTGGCATTTTAACATTTGAAACCCAACTTGCAAATTTCAGCTATCGAGATCTAATTTTTGGGAAATTGAATAAATGCCTATAAATACCTAGTTATTGCATAGTTTGAAATCTATCTAGTAAGAGGTAAACATTAAGAGCATCATTTCAGTGATTCATTATAGTAATTCAAGATCCAAACATCATGTGAGTTCATATTGTCATATTATCATTGTTTTGTGAAGTCTAACCCCTTTTTTAGGTCTCCAAAGCAATTCAAGCAACAAAGATCCAAGACCTTGAGGTGATGTGTATGAATTCAATCCTTCAAGGAAACCATTGAAGGGTGGTGAGTTGCAGCACTTTGTGATTTCATCATTCCTTCCTATGAATGACCATTTTATCATTGACATTTCCATTATGGAAGTGGAAACACTAACACGGGGTTTGACTAAGGCAAGCCCCTAAATGGCACAACTCTTTCCCTCTCTTTGAATGTGTAGGTTTTAGGTTTGGAGAGGATTGAAGGAAGCTTGAAGATAAATTATTCGTTATATCAATTGAAGCCCTACATCTTTTCAACTCATGGAAAGTCACCTACAGAATTATTCAACAGTGTTCTGACAACTCTACAAGCAAAAACAAAGATCTCAGATCTATCATCAAAGGACCTCAAAAATAGAGAAGAAAAGGTCTACAAGGACCCATATGCCCTTGGGTGACTCTATCCATGTATTCAAACCAATACCAACTTTTTTGGGCAGGTACACAATCTCCTGCACTTCTCAAATCTGCCTACAAATTGTTGTTTTAGTCTATGCATTGTCGGGATCTTACATTTTACATATTAGGGTATATGATCTAATTAGTTTAATCATAGAAAATCAATTCCAATTCATTCCAACCCCTAATTGATGGAGATCCAAGTCTTATTGGCTCACCTTCATAGTTGAAATTTAATCTATACACCTTGTTGATCTCCATCTCAATGAAACCCTAGGAAAAGGCCTTGAATCTTATTGTTCTAAGAACCTTGGACTTAGGATCACCTTTTTCTATGTTTCATTTTGGTGAACCTGATGTGAATCAAACACATAACCTTCTAAGTTTCATTTTGGTGAATCCAACATGTTGACATTATATACCTTCTAAAATCTGAAGCAATTCACCCTAGATCTATGTTTTGGTTTGCATTGCTTTGCATTTCTCATTTAGGGTTTCATTTTTGCATCATAAAAAAAAAAAAAATCTTTGCATCTCATATTGCATCATATGTTGCATTAGGGTTTATTTTAGTCATTTAGGTTAGATCTACATTGAAAATTGTTATTTATTGTTGCATACTTGTATTTGAGTCATATTGTCTTAAATTGTGAAAATTTTGGAAACATATTCACTTGCAAACCTATTTGCACACAGAAGAAAAACCTTTATATAGTATATTAAGCATTCAACTTTTGAATTTTTTAGAATCCCTATCAAGGACTCAGATGCCCTTGGGCACCTCTATCCTCCTACACTTGCATCAACAAACTTTTTCACACATCTTTGTCTCTATGTCTTCAATCTATTTGTGCTCGCAAATCTTTGAATTGTAATTCTTAATTGCATGTATTTATGAATCTTTCATATAGTTCAAAAAGTGAAAAATATTGCATTTTTTATTTCCAAATTGCATCAAAATCATCATTTTTAGGTTGTGGCATCTTAGAATCATTCAATTATTGCATTTAGATCTAGAAATTGTATTCAAAATTGTCAAAACATCTTCCATATTATTGCACACTTTTATTTTGAAGCACATTATCTTAAATTGAACAAAATCTAGAGAATATTCACTATTAAACCTATTGCAAGTAGACCTAGAATCCTTCAATAGTTCCTTACACAGTCAAACTTTGAAATTTCAGAAACCCTGTCTAGGACATAGACACCCTTGGGTGCCTCTATCCTACTAACTTTGGCTTAATTTTTTGTGAAAAAGCTCTCTCATTGTTCTCTATCTAGATTTGATGTTTTTTTTCAATTTTGTCTACAAAACTATTTGATTTTGATCATTTGATACATAAGGAAAATAGCAACATATTTCCTTGATAAGTAGGAGGTACTTTTTACAGCGTGTCAAATTATGATATTGCTATCAGGATTCAACCGTGTAGTTTTTGATTCAAACTCATTGACCCATGTTTCATGAGTAGTGGTTCACAAGAACCCATCTCTCATGATAATGAATGGTCCACTTAGCACTCACCTCTATGAGCATCACCTAGATGCAATGTTTCATTGACACATGAATGCTTCACCTCTGTAAGCATCACCTAGATGCAATGAGTGCTAAGTGGAACATTCATTATCATGAGAGATGGGTTCTTGTGAACCACTACTCATGAAACATGGGTCAATGAGTTTGACTCGAAAACTACACAGTTGAATCCTGATAGCAATATCATAACATGTTTCCTTTACAAAGATGCGGTTTTGGTATGGTAATGCATGGCTTGTATAATTATAATCTCCCTACTTATGAGTGCAATCTAAGGAAACAAAATGAAGTCATTTATAAGCATGTTAGTCCTTCTCCCACTCTCTCTTAATAATGAGAGTATCTTGGCGCAAGAAAATGAAATCAATGACATATTTCTTAATATCACTTTTCCTAATCTTCATTCATCTCCCAACATCTCTCCTACTTGTGAGAAGTTTTTGGTTCAAGAGAGTGCAATCATGGATAGTCATGACAATCATAGTTGTTCTTCTCCTGATACCTCGCCTACATGTGAAGAAGGTATCTTGGTGTTAGAAGATCCAATCCTTGAGCATCATGAGAATCTTGTTTGTTCCTCTCCCAATACTTCTCCCACTTGGGAAGATATTATGGCACAAGAGGATGAAATAATTGCTACATTTCTTTCAAAATATAGTAAGAGGGATTACATAGATGAAGATGTTAAGGTGACCTTAGACCCCCCTCGATAGAAGATCATCAACAGGAAGTTAAATCCTTTGAGGTTATAAATGCACAATTGGATATGAGATCTCCTTTAATTATTCGACTTCCTATCATTATAGGACCTCCTAAAACTCATGGCCATATCCTAAGCTTTGCAAAATAACTTACTGATTGAGACCACTGACATCCCAGACCATCCCATCCACACCACCACACTGCCTGTTGATATCCCAGGATTGATTTCACATACCTGAGCACTTAGATTTTATTAGAGGCATCACCTAGTATGGATATTGTCTTTCATCAAAATGAGTTACCCCCTTTGGAAACACAAAAACAAAATGATGCTTTGATGATATTGGCTATTATTAACGAGGTTGGGATTAGGCATACCCTTAGTGACAATGGTTTATGGATTAATGTTTGTAGTGTAAACATTTTAGATAGAATAGGGGCAAATAAGACTAAAATTCAATGATATTCTTTGTCTATCTGTGGTTTTGATAATATGGGAAAACAACTGCTTAGTGTGATAACATTACCTGTCAAAGTTGGTAAGGTTACATTACAAACCCCTATCCATGTTATGCCTCATGATTTTTCATATAATCTTCTCTTGGGTAGACCATGGATTCATGAAATGAATGGAGTGCCTTCAACGCTTCATAGTTTAATGAAATACGCTTACAACAATAAGGTTTACACAATAAAAGTTGATCCTAAATCTGAACATTATTTACAAACTGAAACATGCATGAAGAATCATCTTAGAACATTGACACCAACTACAAAATTTGAACCTTTACAAGTTGAGGACAAAGATAATTTTCTTTCATCGGTGATAAATTTGTTATATGATGAGTGGGGATCATTAGATTTCACACCTACATTCATGGGGGAGTACAATATTACATAGTCAAAATCAAAGAAAGAGAAAAAAGCCACAATGATATCATCACAATCCATCATTGAATCATCCATAACTTGTAGAAAATATGAAAACACAAATTACACATCCACTTATGATGAAGATGATCATGAAAATACGCCTTCTTTGAAAGAAATGGAAACCATTTTTTTATATTATATATAGAGGAAAAAACAACTAGAATTTACATCATCGGCATGTCATTGCATCAGGACTGAGTGGGCATACTAGCCCCATTTATAACTTTTCATGATATATCAAGGCTATACATAGATACAATATGTATACAAAAAACATTGTGGTCACATCTCCTAGTTGTTATACAAAAAGATATATTATAACCACTATATTACTCCAAGTACATATCCACCTATGCCAAAAACTTTCTATTTTGGATCATACTATAATTCATTTACCTTGATCAACCATCACTATTACCAACTCGAAATCATTGTCCTTTGATGTATACTTCAAGTTCAACAAGGTATTGGCTACTTCCTGCTTGACCTCAATGGGTCCTCCTTCCATGGTTATGCCATTCTACACCACCTCTATCCTAATCTTTGGCACCTCTTTAAGGTCATTCTGAAATGCTTGAAGAGCTCTGAGGAAGATATCTACCCCTGAGTGGCCCTCCTAACAAGTGTGGCCATATCTTGCTTCTAGGACACCAATATTTATTTACCTGTTCTCTAGGAATCTCTAGAATTTCTCTTTTGAAAGCTCCACTGTAATATATACCTACAAGGAAACACTATAAAGCATGAGTCTCTTGCAAGACTCAGTAAGCATCCTCCTATGCCCCTAAAACCTGTCTTCATTCTGTGCTTTCCAGATGCTCCAAAGAATCTCACTGGAGAGGCAATGCCAAAATAAAGCAGTAACCTTTTTCATTTTTATTTCACAATCAAATAAGATTTTAGTAGGTATAGGTTCACCATTATTTCCCCAAATATTCTGCTCATTACAACAAAAAAATCCAGATTTCCTTAGCAAAAATGCAATAAAAAAAAAGTGCTTAATTATTTCAGGTACTCTACAAAGATAACAAATATCAATATCATTATGATTGATTTTAATGGCCAATTTTTGAAGGATTAATAACCATCTAAAGCAAGCTTTCTTAGCCTCTACTTCTTTACACCGATTTCCCTAAAAGATTTTTTGCCACTGGTTTTTTTTAGGTTCAAACCCCATACCTTATTAGTATATTCTATTATTTCAATTTGATCTATTAGCATGCCATAGACTACCTTTGTATTTGATTTCATTATGTTGTTTCCATCCCTCCATTGAAATTCCTTAAATTGTAGATTATCAAATTTGGTCTCTATAGGAAATTGTAAATGTTTACAGGCTTCCCTTAGGACAGTATATGTCCTCCAGTTACTTTGTGGAATGTTAAACTCAACACTTAATTCATTCCAGTCTTTGAGTTTTCCATCTTTTAGGATCCCATTAAAACACCTGATTCCTTTTGGAGCCCAAATCTTGGTTAAGCAACCTTGAATTAATGCTAGGGGCCTTTCCTTATGTTTTAAGTTCCACCAAATTGACCTATTGGTCAAGACGGTCCTACTACCATTATTGGTGAAGTGGCAATTGGTTATATTGTTCTTCACCACCTCCCATGCCTTTCAAATAGTCTTGAAAACATTAGAGCCTGCAAGTATCATAGGAATCTCACTACTAAGGATATCACTGAAGGGAAAAAACTTCCATGATTTTTCCTGCTTGGGAATAGCATTCAGAATATTTTTCTGGATGAGAACCTTCCAAGGTTCCCCCCCATCTAGAGCACTAATCGCCCATTTTACTGCCAAGGCAATCCCTTGCAGCCTAAGGTCCTTCAATCCTAGCCCCCCTCTTGATTTAGCTATGGTGCACCAATCCCATTTCACATAATGTTTCTTGCTTTTTCCCTTTCCATCCAACCATAAAAACTACTTATCTTTTTTTGGATATCATTGATCTAATAGGAGCTAAAGAACCAAATAGAGGCAAAGTGTAAGTTGCATGAATAAAGTATTTTTTGGAAAATCTAAAGCCTACCAGCCAAAGAGAGGTATTGTCTATTCCATTTATCATTTTTCCTTTCAATCTTGTCCCTTATCTAGAGCCACATTTCTTTCATATTTGGTTCAACTACAAAAGGAATTCCTAAATACCTCACCAACTCCTATGGACCCCCCATTGGAGGCCAAATCTGTTTACCCAATTAGGTGGGACTTCTTTCCATCCCAACAAGCATGATTTAGCAAGGGAAATATTTGCTCAAGAATCCTGGAAAAAGATATCTAGCTTTCCCATGAGGTTTACCATAGTACCAAAAGGATTGAGGTGTCATCAGCAAACTGTAAATTGATAAGTTCATTCTTATTAGGAAAGATGATGCCTTTAACTCTTGGAGACAAGGAGTTATCTCTCAATGCATAGTGCAACGCATCAAATGCTATAACAAATAGTGCAAGGGCAAGGGGACATCCCTAACGAATTGACCTCTCAAGGGAGAACACATTTGTAAGGACACTATTCACATTGACCTAAGTCG
Organism: Sequoia sempervirens; assembly: GCA_007258455.2. Taxonomy (NCBI): domain Eukaryota; kingdom Viridiplantae; phylum Streptophyta; class Pinopsida; order Cupressales; family Cupressaceae; genus Sequoia; species Sequoia sempervirens. The sequence goes on along the minus strand of VDFB02000017.1, from coordinate 261,220,486 downwards.
TGGCATCCTGGAAGATAGTTTTTACCATGTGGCAGAAGGATTGGGGAAATCCAAAGCCTCCAAATTTGTCAACACAAAATCCCATTCAATCTTATCATATGCTTTTTCAAAATAAATGAGTAACATTGCAGCATCTTGTTTTTTTTTTTTTCCCATTCCATGGCCTCCCAACTAGTAATGAGGTTTTCCAAGATATACTTTCCTTTAATAAAGCATGTTTCAGTTGATCTTATAATAGAGGGCAACACATTTTCCAATCTCTCTGCCAACAATTTTACTATACTAATATTTTATAAGAAACATTAAGGAGGGTGATAGGCCTCCAATTTTTAACTAAATTCCTATCACCATCTTTTGGGATCAATTTAATGATTCCTTTATTTATACTTTTTCCCAAGGAGTCTTTGTCAATGGCCTCATTGTAGACTGGGAAAAGGTCATCCCCAATCCAATCTATAAATGACTTATAAATCTCAACTGGGAGGCCATCATCCCCAGGTGATTTATCATCTTTCAGTGAGAGAATAGCTTTCCTTATTTCCTCCTTAGTGATCTCTTTACCTAGTTCAGCTACCTCATCCTCCTTGATTCTTCTAGGTATGATCTGCTTTATGAACTCCTTAGCTTTGGATCTAGTTTCACTACCTTCTTTAGAGGTGAAAATATTTTGTAGAACAAAAATAATTTCTCTCTTATATCCTTTTGGCTAGTTAGGGAGGATCCCTCAATCCAAATTTGATCTATGTGTTCCCTTTCCTGCTTTTCCTTGATGAATCTAAAGAAAAAATTTGATCCCTTGTCACCATTTTCTAGCCAATTCATTTTGGCTCTAATCCTTAGTCCTTTGATCTTGGTGGCCTACAATCTTCTTAGGTTGTTTCTAGCCATAACAAGATTATTGTTTAGGTTATCATCTATTGGGCTTTCTTGGAGATTGGTTTTGGCTTGAAGCAATTCATCTTGTAGGAGAGTCTCTTGCCTTCTACTATCTTTAGCTCTTTTCTTACCAATAGTTTGAAATAAAAATCTCCATCCTTTCACATTCAGCTCCCATATTTCTATAGGAGATAAGTCTCGGTGCAACCATTTACTGATCAACCTAAGAGATTCAATAGCATTTATGCAATCCTTGTCTTTTAAGTTAGTGTTAAGATAAAATCCCTCACCTTTACCATCTGGTTTTTCCAAACTCCCTTTGAGGCAAAAAATTTCCCTTATAGGGTGATGATCTAAAAGGGATTATGGGGTCACCTCCACCTTGCAACCTTCCCTCATCAGAATCATCGAGAAGAAGGCTTTAGTAATGTAGAATCTATCTAATCTGCAATAAATTCTTCTCCCCCCTTCTATGCATTACACCATGTGTACCAAATATCCTTACAATCCTTTTTTTCCCTTCAATAGGATCTTCAATTTTTAGTTTATACTTCATTCTTAACAGTAAAATCTCTCATTTCCTTTCCAATCCTGGTCAAAACCACCCCATTTGTCTTCCCCTCTTTCCACAAAATTGAAATATCCCCCTATGATCCAAGGGATGTCTTGCAGGCTGTACAACCAGTTCCATAGTTGAATCCTCTCATTGTAGTCATTGGGGGAATACACAAAGCATATACCAAAACAATTTTCCTTTTTTCTTATGATGATCCAAACCGCTCAGTTGCAAGGGGAGGCCCCATGTTCTATTACAGAATGTGCCCATTCCAGAGCTAGGAGGATAGTTGCCCCCCTTTGTCTTTTTCATGCAGGGTCACATACTGGGAGGCACCTTTCCAAATTACTTTCAGATTGGTTTCCAAGGTGAACCCAATAGCTTTCACTTCTTGGAGGAGAACAAAGTTTTTCTCCTTCTTTTGGGCTAGAAATCTCCTCACAACATGTTTTCTATTTGGGGACTCTAGTCCCCTCGCATTCCAAGAAATACAATTGAAGTTCATCATATTTGATTTTTAGGGGGGGGATTTATCACTCTTAAATTTTTCAAAGCATTTAGGTAACTTATTTTTTGATTCAATCCTCTTGGCAGTGGGTATTGGAATTATCCTACTATGCTTTTTCCTCTTTACTTTTGTCAATAATTCAAGATCTTTATCGAGGTTTAGCCTACTATTTCCCAATATCTTCTTCTTTTTGTACTTGTGGATTTTTTTCAGTATTACTTCCATGGGGATCTCCTCCCCTTTAGTAGTATCCTTAGTAGATATTTCACCTATTTCATCTACTGAATCCATTCCAGATGAGGAAGCCAGATCATCAAAGGTTTTCACTCCAAAAATGCTAAGAGGAACCACCTCTTGCTGGAAGACCTTAATTTCCCCAACTTTCTCACTAACACTCACCAGGGATACAATGATGGGAGCAACAAGGGCCAATATTCCCCCATTAGTTCTTCCAAACTGCACCAACTCTAACTCCCTATCAAGGGTTTGGGTGCAAGGTTTTTTCCCTTCAAAATCATTCACTATTCTCTTGACATACGAGGGGGCATCCATTTTATTTACCTATGTTTCAGTTACTTCATGATTATCATCTAATTGACTACTTCCTTCTTCAAAGCATTTTGAGTTAAAGTTATATATTTCTTTTACTCTTTTCTCTTTATTTTCTTTCGTTCTAGAAGTTTATTTAATTTTTTGTAGAGCCAATTGTTGGGCATTCAATTTGACATTATTTGTCGTTTCTTTTGTTATATTAGAGATGGGAAAACAGTTGTCCCTAATCAGAGTGCTATTGCTTTCTTGTCTCAAACCTCCCACTTCCAAGCATTCATCCAGGTGGGAATTAATAATTTCTTGCTCTAGTGTTTCCAACTGATTGGAAATCTGAGCCAATTCATTGTTTATCTCCGCAGCCAACTGCACATTATTTTCTATATGTTTACGGCTCAACAGAGAGGAATCCCTTCTCAAGTCCTCCAAAGAAAGACCCCACCTTGTTTTTTCTCCCATGTCATTTTCATTTGTTACCATCACCACAGAATTATTTGAGGGCAGAGCACTATTTTTATCCCTTCCTCCAGGAGCAGGGATGTTAATTTTATTTTTTATTAGCAGAAAATTTCTTCTAATATGACCTTCCCTCCAGCAAAGATAGCAGTTGTTGATACCACCCAAGGTTTCCAATTCACAAGTAAATGTTCCACTTTTTAGCCTTATTTTCAACTTTTCAGGGAGGTTGACTCTTGGGAAAAGCAATACCAGATCCCTCGCATCCAAGTGTGGGAGTGATGCCTTGGTATCGTCCAATTTCAAAATGTTTCCATAGGGTTCCAGTAGGAGTGGAACAAATTTCCAAAGGCACAGAGGAACATGTTTAATTATCAACCAACATGGACTGGACAAAGCCAAAAATTCTTCCTCGAGGGCTTCAAGAAGCCATGCTAGGGCATGGAAAATAATCTTCCCAACATGCCAAAATTGTTTTCTCACCATTTCCTCTTGAGATTTAGGGTTGTTAAAAATATTACATACAACCATTTTTGCACCATTCGATAATAATAAAACTGAAACCCTATTTCTTTTTAGATACATTGTGAAACCACTCATCCATGTATTTTCTTGCCGAAACCCTAGAATTATCCACGGCAGCTAAAAAATTGTAAATTTTGAAAGCCACTATACTCAACAGAAATTGCATCATCAAGCACCACATTTGGAGTTAAGATTACTTTCTTTGGGTTCGGGGGGTGCTTTTCTTGTTCCCCTCCTCCTTTCAACTCAAAATATTCAACACTTTCCACCACAAATTTAGCACCTTGCAATAGTCGACTCCTTTCCCCAGCAATGATATCTCTAAAATATTTAGGATGAATATTTCCATCCTTGGCCTTGCTAGATACATTTAAAGGCATCTTAGGGCGATCCATATCCCCCTCCATTATTTAAACACCACGCTCCGGCTACCACACATGCGAACCCAAAACTAGAATCGAATGGAAAGATCAACCAGACACCCTCATGGCAAGCAAGAAATAAAGGTGAGAAATAGGCAGGGAGGGTCGTGATGAGGTAAAAATAACCTCATCATAATAATACCACAAAGACCTGGTTCATACATGCAAATCTCTATCCTTTGCCAATTAATTAAATTTTAGAAGAAATAATTGCTTAATTTTAGTAAGGACTTGTATAAACTTTATTTCTTTTGATTTCTTAAAGTAATTTTCCAATACAGATTTAATGGGTTGTTTTAAGTGTTTTGTAGATAATAATCGGTCAATCAAGTTACAGATTGAAGTATCCAGTTGGCACGTGCTCTAGAATAGTTAGAGATATATGCTGGAGATATGCTCCGAAACTTCAGGATGATGGACCGAAAATGTTGTTCTTAAAAGATGTTATTTCTGTTATCTTTTGAATTAAATACTTTATGGCTCGACTTGAGCCTCTTAAATGTTGTGTAATAGGATTAAAGATAGACGAGTTATACGTAGATTTGTTTAGATATTTTTCAATGGTTATCCATACCATCTGAAATATAGCATGTAGTTACAATTTTTCTATAAAAAGATACAGTCGCTGGAAGTAAGATATACAGTGAAAGTAATGTTATGTTGTCAGAATGTTTTCCAAGGTTTATAAATAAAGAGATTGTTATCTGAAATTTTGAGTTATGAGTTATGGATGATAACTATGATTAATAGAGGTGTTCCTGAAATAGCTATGGATGTGAGCTGAGAATGAATGTGTTGTCCCACGAGCTGGCCACTCGACGAGAGTAGATAAGTTTTTTCTTTTGTTATACTGATGTTTTGTAGAGAGTTATTTAAATTCACTGTTATGAATTCTTAGCTTTGAAGTATTTGTTATCTTTTCAACTTCTGTAGTTTCTATTACTTACTGTTGGAATTTTGACTGTTAAGAAAATATTTTATGGATTACTATAAGCTTTTATGTTCTTATAATTTATCAACTTCTTAGTTTAAATTGATTCTATGCTTTTTAACTTAGTTATTATGCTTTCTAAATTAGTATACTCATGTTTACAGTTCAAGCATTTTCTATTTTCTTAGGAATAGATTACTTTTCAGTTTGATAGTTAAATAGTTTGAAGTTAGAATTAATTTGAAGTTGTTCTTAAGAAGTTAAGGAACCTGAGGGAGATACTCTGGAACTCTTCTATTGCAGATTGCCTTGAACACTACCCGGTCGAAAAATTGAATATTTTATTCTAAAGTAATGGGACCTAATGACAGCCTATCACTTTTTGGCGCCGTTGTCGGGGACCCTTTTGCTTCTTTTGATTAAGTGTTAATAGAAGACACCTAGAATACCTCTTTTAGGATAGAAATATTATCTGTGGCTTCCTTTTCTGCATGGTCAGGAAAAGAGGCCCTCGCAGATGATTTATACCAAAGACCCCCCCAAAATACGTTCTAGTTATACAAAGGGAGGCCCAAGGCTTAGAAGATTATTCTGCTGATAAATTACTTGAGCCTAACCCACCTGAGGCTTTCCACTATCTCCCAAAAGATCATCCTGTAGTAAACCTCTTGTCGAGGAGCATATTCCTCTAAACATCATGGGAGATCGGAGGGAAGAAGCCAACCGTAATGGTGCAAACCGTAATAATAATGATCCTCCACTACCTAGGACGTTCACTTATCCTATTGCTCTCAATGCAAATGATGATACAACAATGAAAAACATTTCTCCAGCGTTCCTTCCAACCTTTCGTGGTTTATCTTCAGAAGATCCAGACCAATTTCTTTTTGAATTTAAGGTCCTTTGTCAAACCTATGACTATAAAAATGACAACCAAAAATTGAAGTTGTTTCCTTTTACTTTGAAGGATTCAGCCATGCGTTGGTTTATGGGACTACCGTCTAGAAGTATTACAACTTGGGAAGAAATGGAGATTGTGTTTTTGAATAAATATTAGATTTATTATAGGGTGAGTGATCGTAAGGAAGAGCTATTTAAACTTCGGCAGAATGAGGACGAGAGTCTAGAAGACTATTTGGATAGGTTTCTTTTCTTATCTAAACGATGTGGGGAAACAACAATTAGTGTTGAGATTCTCAAGACTATATTTCTTAAAGGACTCGATGATGATGCAAGAATAAGTCTTGATTTAATGAGAAATGGTGATGTCTCAATTAAACCTTGAAGACATATGTGATTTGTGTCACAATTTTTCAAGTACTCATGGAGGAATCCGAAAAACAAATCTTTTCAAAGGGAATAACGAGATAGGTAAACTTCGAGAAGAAATAGAAAATTTAAAGATAGACATACTGGTCCAATTGACTACTACATTGGATGGTATACAAGAAAAGACACATAACCCTGAGACTTTGTCAATCTATTGTCCTAGGTGTCGAAATAAACATCTTTTACGGGAGTGCCCATTAGACAAGGTTAATGTTTGTCAACTTTGTGAGAAAAGTCACCCTACCAATCAATGTGAGCTTCTTACTAATCTTAAGAATACTAAGAAAAAAATTGCTCAGGATGAAGAAGAAATAAATGTGCTAAATCAGCACCAGGGAGGTAATTTTTCTTATGAACAGAATTCCAATTCTGCATGGAGACCCCAGAATAATTGGGCTGGTAATCAATGGCCTCCCCCTTGGAATCAGCCCTATTCTCCACAACCTACTTGGGGAACTCCTTATTGGGGATCTCCCGAATGGGCAAGTCAATCATGGGGAACACAGCAATGGCCAAACCAGTCACAACAACAATGGTACCCACAACATATTGCTCCCCAATGGAATCAAGGACAGAATCAATTTTATACTGGTCCTAGGAGGAATCAACAACAAAACTTGTTGCCACCACCTCAGAATCTTCCTCAAACTGAGCAGGTGAATCAACCTCAACTTCCGGTGCAACCACTTCCCAATCCAAAGAATAGTAGACAAAATACTCTAGTATACACTATGGAGCAAGATCATGTCACAGGCCTTAATGCAATTCATTGTGGAAATGTTCAGTTATGTTCTGGTAGGACACTTCAATCGCCCACTATTGAGGAAGTAGTGGATGAACCTCTTTCTCAAAATTTTGAGAAAGATACTATACCACCTACAGATATTACTGAGTCTTTAGTAGCAGGAGCTGTTGGTTTCCCTCGAGAGGAGGAAGGTCAGTCTTTGACTGAGTCTTGTAAAGATATTCCTCCAAAGGAGAAAAGAGATATCATTTCAAAGGAGAAAACTCAAGTACCATTTCAGAAGTGCCTAAAATCAACAATTTCAAAAGATACTCCAGAAATGTCATTAGCTTCTGAAACTGCATTAATTCAGGAAATAAAACAATTGCAAATAGAGGTTCCTTTGCTGCAAGCAATAAGGAAATTCCTGAGTTAAATCAGTTGATCAAACAACTGTGTATTAGAACCCCAGGAAGGAAACCAAAGAAAATAAACACTGTGCATATTGATGGTTATCTAGCTAAATTTTTGTCTGGGAATACTGTTGCTCCAAAATATGATGATCCGGGGAGTCCACTGATTTCTATTACAATTAACGAGGTAGAAATACCTAATGCATTGGTGGATTTGGGAGCAGTTATTAATGTAATGACGGTGGATGTAATTGAGAAATTAAGTCTTACAAATTTAAGTCCTACAACTACAGTCTTGCAGATGGAAAATCAGTCTATAGCCATTCCAAAAGGTGTTATAAAAAATGTTCTTGTTAAATTTGATGTATGGGAATATCCAGTTGACTTTCAAATAATTCAATCACTTATACCTAAAGATAGTTATCCAATAATTTTTGGAAGACCATGGTTGGCTACTGTTGCTGCTAAAATTGATTGTCGAGAAGGAGGTATGACCATTTCACATGGTCCAGATAGTAAACATTTATTTTTATATCCTCCTGCTAAACCAACCGAATATAATAAAGTTTGGGTTGATGAACCAGATGAATTTAGTGGGCAGGACAGTCTGGCCTCTTTGGCCATGGTAGTGATTAAACAGCATGGAGAAGACTTAGAGGATGAGTTAGTGAATGAGGTAGCACATTTGGCTATAAGTTCTAGTGAAGAAGTAATAGAGGATGTACCAGAAATTTTGGGACAACCGATTGATATAAGTGGGATGGAACAAAATTATGTTACCATGGGGATGCCTTGTCCCTTGGCTAATATGATTCCTAGAACGAGTTATTTCTTTGATGATATTACAAGATTTCACCGACTTATACCTCATAGTTTTCCTCTCAACACTTTGTTATGACCAATACATACTGTCACTTCAGCTTATCTAGGAACAAAAACAATTATGTTGTTACCAGGAAAAATTGTGAATATCAATAGTTGGTTGACAAAAATACAAGAGGATAAATTATTTAATGTGCTGGTAAAAAGGTCTAAAGCTTTTGCTTGGGATTATACAGATATGAGGGGTATTCACCCAAGTGTTTGTACTCATCACATTTATACTGATCCTAATATAAGACCTATTCGTCAACCACAGAGGCGACTCAACCCTGCATTAAAGGATCTTGTTAAAGTAGAGATTGAGAAACTCCTTCGTGCAAGATTTATTTATCCTATCTCAGATAGTAAGTGGGTGTCACCTATGGTAGTAGTACCAAAGAAAAATGACAAGTGGAGAATTTGCGTGGATTATAGAGAACTTAATAAAGCCACCTTTAGAGATTATTTTCCCTTACCATTTGTTGACCAAGTTTTGGACAATTTAGCTGGAAGGAAATATTTTTCTTTCCTAGATGGATTTAGTGGTTACAACCAAATTCAAGTAGCACCAGAAGACCAATACAAGACCACGTTTACTTGTCCTTTGGGTACATATGCATACCAAGTTCTTCCTTTTGGACTTTGTAATGCTCTAGCTACTTTTCAGAGGGCCATTTTGGCTATATTTGCAGCACTTGTTAACGATTGTGTAGAGGTTTATATGGATGATTTCACAGTATATGGGTCAACCTATGATGAAGCCCTTCAAAACCTGGATAGGGTTTTGCAGGCTTGTGAGGAAAATCGATTGTCCCTTAGCCACGAAAAGTGTTTAATAATGGTGGAACAAGGAATAGTCTTAGGCCATCACATTTCCTCATAGGGAATAAAAGTTGATCCTAAAAAAAAATTGAAGTCATATAGCAATTAACTATACCTCAAACACAAACAGATGTTCAAAGTTTTCTTGGACATGTTGGATATTATAGAAGGTTCATAGAAAGCTTTAGTAAGATAGTGGCCCCTATGTTTTCTCTCCTCCAAAAAGATGTGGAGTTTAATTGGGCGTTTGAGTGTCAACAATCATTTGAAATGATAAAAGAAAAGCTAGTCTCTGCTCCTGTACTATGTGGACCAAATTGGAGTCTTCCCTTTCACATTTATGTTGATGCTTCGGATGATGCAATTGGTGCAGTATTAGGGTAAGAAGATGAGGATGGGGGTAAATATGCCATATATTTTATTAGTAAAAACTTAACATCTGCTGAGAGAAATTACACGACAACAAAAAAAGAATTCTTAGCAGTCGTTCATGCCATTAAAAATTTTCGTCATTATATTACAGGATATAAAGTTACAGTTTACACAGATCACTCAACTGTAAAATATTTAATGAATAAACCTGTAGTTAATGGTTGAATAATGAGATGGTTACTACTTCTTCAGGAGTTCAATGTGACAATACTTGACAAACTAGGAAAATTTAATGAGGTGGCAGATTTTCTATCTCAAATTAAAAAAGAAGAGGGTGATCGAGCACCTGTACAAGATGAGTTCCCTAATGAAATTTTTTTTGCTATCTCTATAAAGGTTCCTTGGTTTGCTGATATTGCCAACTATTTGGCTACTTCTAAAGTACCTCATGAATTTACATTTAAACAAAGGAAGTGACTTATTCAAGAATGTGCACCATTTAAATGGATTAATGGAATTTTATTTCGTTGTGGACCTGATATGGTTTTGAGAAGATGTGTCAGGGCTGATGAAACTTATAGTATCCTGAGGGCCTGTCACGATGATCCTTCAGGGGGTCATTATTCTGCAAAAATAACTTCCCATAAAATACTAGGTACTGGTTATTATTGGCCTTCAATGCATAAAGATGTTAAAAATTATGTTCGTCATTGTGATGAATGTCAAAGAGTAGAAAGACCAACTGCTTCAATAGAGATGTCGTTGCAACCCCAGGTAACTTTGGAACCATTTGAAAAATGGGGGTTAGATTTTATCAGCCCCGTAGATCCTTCCTCACAAGGGAAAGAATATATATTATTCTCTACTGATTATCTGACAAAATGGGTTGAAGTTCAAGCTTTACGAGTTGCTAGAGAAGAGCAAGTTGCTGATTTTCTCTATAACAAAATTTTTCTTTGATTTGGAGCCCCTCGAACTATTGTTACAGATCAGGGACCCCAATTTATGTCCAAAGTCCTCCTAGCATTTACAAACCATTTTCAGGTGAGCCATAAGAAGTCATCCCCCTATCACCCTCAAGTAAATGGTCAAGTAGAGGTGACTAATAGGGAGTTAGAAAACATACTAAAAAAAATTGTCTCTTCAGGAAGAAAAGATTGGGCCAAGAAATTGCCTGAAGTTGTTTGGGCATATAATACAACATGGAAATCTACAACTGGATTCAGTCCCTATGAGCTTGTTTTTGGAAAGAAACCTCTTCTTCCCATTGAATTTGAACTTCAGACCCTACGAACAGCTATGGAATTGGGTCTAGATTTGAAACGAGCTCAAATAGAACGAGTTTTACAGTTAAATGAGTTGGATGAGCTTCGTTTGGATGTTGTTCATCAAACGGAATTAGTTCAACATCAACAGAAAGTTTGGCATGACAAATATATTAAAGAAAGAGAATTCCATAATGGTGACTGGGCCCTGCTATTCGATTCAAGATATAAAGATCATAAAGGAAAACTCAAAACTCATTGGCTGGGGCCATATGAAATTTTTGAGGTTTTCTTGAATGGCACAGTTCAATTAAAACCTATCAATGGTGATTCACGAACTCTCTTAGTAAATGGTCATCGCCTACGTATTTATCACAAACTAGTTAATAAAGAAGAATTTACAAAGCTGGTAGAAATGCAAGGAGAAATCCAATGTATTGACTCTGCCAAGGTAGAGTCTATTTTGATTTAAATGATTATATGTTATCTAAAGAAAAAGAAAAAAAAATTCATGAAAAATTGTAATAAAAAAAGACATATGTACTTAATTCATTTTTTTTTAGCATCTTTCATAAATTTTTGGACTTAACACGTATTTTCATTTGGCAGGACCTTTCATAAAGGAATAAAAACTTCTGAAGCACCATTCCATGATGCTCCGGAACTTGATCATTCAGCTGTTCAGTGCTCCAAAACTTGATGATCTAAACTTGATGATCTAAACGCCTGATGCTCCAGAACTTTCATTGGTTGTCGCTCCGGCTGCATCTTTCGACGATGCTCCAGAACTTTCATTTGTTGCTGCTCCGGCTACATCCTTCAACGATGCTCCAAAACTTTCATCTAGTCATTGCTTCAGCTGCATCTTTCAACGATGCTCTGAAACTTTCATCTGGTCGCTGCTCTAGCTGCATCTTTTGACAATGCTCCAGAACTTTCATCTAGTCGCTGCTCTAGCTGCATCCTTCAACGATGCTCCAAAACCTTCATTTGGTCACTACTTTAGCTACATCTTTCAACGATGCTCTGGAACTTTCTTTTGGTCGTTACTCCAGAACTTTCAACTGGTCATTGCTCCAGTTGCATCTTTCGATGATGCTCCAGAACTTTCATTGTCGTTGCTCTGATTGCATCTTTCGACGATGCTCCGAAACTTTTTGCTGCTTCGGATGCATCATTCAACGATGCTCCGGAACTTTCATTTGATCACCGTTTCGGTTGCATCTTTTAGCGATGCTCTAGAACTTATCCACTTTTCTAGTTCCTAATGCATGCCTTATGCGTGCTCTGAAACTCCACCACTTTCTTAGTCCGAATGCATGCTTTACGCATGCTCCGGAACTTATTCATTTTCATTTTTCCAACTCCTTTCTAGAAAAAAATTCAAATCTTTTTCGATGCTTTGATTATCATACATTGGTACATGTGCCTTCTTCTATCATTGTAAATAAAAGTTGTAATAGCTTGTCTTTATTAATGACTTCATCATCCATGAGTCTCTTCATTCATGTGATAATAATTATACCGTCACCTTAGCCAATACCCTTGCATCATCCTGTCAAATCGTGAGGTACAAGATCTTCAAGCGATCATGGAACGGAAGTAAGTACAAATTTTTGCTTTAAATAAGTAGTTATTTTTGAATAAAATATAATTGATTGGAAAGAGTTTATTTTCCCAATTTAGTAAATTGAGCCACTTGGTGATTAATTGTTAAGTACGCTACTCTTTTTGTGGCCCTTCATGCAAATTGAAATTATTACAAAATAAGCTTCGAGCAAGAGTAGAGTAAATGATTACAGTCTGATCATATCTTCAAAAATACCGGTGCACAAGTCCTTGGCATTATTGAATTTTTCAGTAGGGTGGTAAGCAAGAGAGACAAGAAAATGGGTGGCATAAAGAAGAAATCTGAGTCGGCTTCTGCAGAAAAGCTATTGGGGTTAAGTAATATCTCTCGGTTGTTTGAGGAAGTAGGTTGGTTGGATTTTATTAGGAAGTTTGAAGGGTATAATGAAAAGCTGGTGAATGCGTTTGCAGAAAGCTACTCTAACGGTTAGGTGATTCTACATGGGAAGCGTTTCAAGGTGAGTTCAAAAATTATCTCTTCTATTTCAGGGTTGGAAGATTCTGGTATTAAAATATCTCAAACTACACAAATTCCATATCAGAAATTATCAGAATTATTCATTAGATAGGGAGATCCTCAACCCATGATAGTTGTCAGTACTAGGGGATAGAATAAAGGGTTTCAAAGAGCCTCTATCTTAGAACCCTGGGGTACTGTTGTTGCATGGATCATTAGATATTTTACTTGTGAAGGTCAACTTGCCATTGTGGTAGGACCAGCATTCCACATATTAACACATTTGCAGCATGGGAAGGAAAACCCTGCTCTAAGGGTTAATTTGCCTCATTTCTTGAATGATTCTATTAATTCTTCAATAGAGAGATACAAAACTGGTTCAAGACCATTAAAACACCATGGGTTAATTCAATTGATTTGTAAATATCATTTTCGTAAGAAACCTCAAAGCAAATGGGAAAATTTTTTGGGGGAGTTTGATATGCCTACATCAGGAAGGAAGATAGAATTAGGAGAATCCTCAAAACAAGTTGCTTCACCTTCCGGAGCAACTTCCCCCAAAAACCCTAAAGTTCCTAAACCCCAAATTCCCACCATAGTTGGTGAGGAAGTGCAAGAATTTAGAAATGATGAGTTTGAAACTCCGGCCCAAATAGAGGATGTAGAGATAATGAGTCCAAATGTGGATACTCACCCTGTTAAGAAGAGGAAAAGAAGAATTGTTCTTCTAAATGATCCAACTATTTTAAATTATCAGGATACTCCTCCTTTGAGGAGGAGTAAAAGATTATCCTCTAGATCTGCAGAAACCCCAACACAGAGTAAAGAGAAGAGGTCAAAATCTAAAAAGAAGAGAAATTTGGAAACTGAGGAGTCAATTCACCAATCCTTAGAAAAATAAATATTTTTTGAAGAAGTGCATTTTCATTTGGTATTTGAAGAGGAAGTTGTAGAACAAGAAAAACAGGAAATAGAAAAGGAACAATCTCCACTTTTTAGCTGGGAGATTGATGACAGTATGTTATGGAAATTGTCTCCAGTTATTAATAAAGCTGTTGAAATTGTTGAAACTGAAAATATTAACATGGAGTTTGAAAAATTGAAATTAGAGAGAGAAGAGTTAAGAAATTAGCTACATGAAAATAAAGAAAGAATGGAATTACAACAAGAGGAAATAATGGTGTATAAGACTGTAATAGATGAAAGGGATCAAGAAATGAAAGAATGGAATTACAACAAGAGGAAATAATGGTGTATAAGACTATAATAGATGAAAGGGATCAAGAAATTCAGGATTTAAAGTTGGAAATGCAGGGAAAAGATACATCTATTAGTGAGCTGCAATTACAAATTCAGAATTGTGATGAGGAAAATAAGATACATAGGGATGAATTAAATAAAGAAATTCAGAATTTAAAAGGAAATTTTATGCTCATGTTTTCAGCTTTTGAAGAGGAAAGGAAAAGACAAAAAGAAGAATTAAATACTTCTCTTAGTAAGATTGTAGAATTAGAGCAGGACTTACATGAAAGCACAAGTAAACCAAAGATGGAATCCAAAGAAGATCAAACCGAGCCAACGGTCACTAAATGGTTCCAAATTCATATTCCTCCATTATTAATGAAATGGATGGAACGGTGCTATTTCCTTAGAAATTCACAAATTGAGAATAATAGATTGAAAATGGAAATGGTATTATTAAGAGAAGCATTTCATAAAGCTTATAAGGGGAAACAGGATGCATGTCAAATAGCTGAATTTCTTTTATCCTGTAGAAGGCCATCTAGATTATATTCCATGTTTTTGAATGAGCAATGTTTTAGATGGAAATTGCTTAGGATTTACAATGATCAACCCTATGAACCTAATGATAAAGAATTTGTTAAAATGTTTGCAGACTCAAAACCTGAAGAGCAAGATATGCTCTATGAATTCTTTACCCATGATCTTTTGTTAGAGCAGCATATTGATTTCTTTGTTAATCTTTTTGTGGGGGAAGTACAATTAAGATCTCTATTGTCTACTATGTGGAATCAAATCCATTGGCAAGAATGAAATAAAGAATATGTTCAAGCAGAGAAAAGTATAGGTCTTCAGATAAGATCTCCAAATAGTAGACCAACAGCTTTTAAGAAGACATTTGTAGCTCTTTTGCTGGATGAGAAAATGAAAGAAAGGTATGATGACAGCCTTCGGGTTTGCTATAATCATTTTATAGAATAGGGGAAAAAATTGGTTGGCAAGGCTTGGCATGCATGTGAAGAGAGATACACTCCATTGCCTATATATCTAAAGAGAAGGGAAGTAATCTCTCCTCTTGGTCTTAGATGGTCCTTTAGAAGGGCAGATGCCTTAGCCAAAATTTTAGGAGATCTCAGAACAAAATGGATAGGAATGAGGTACATACCTCCTTTACTGCTGTATCTAGCCCCTGCTTTTCATATTAATACAGATCAGGATGACAAAATTTTCAATGAATGGAAACAGGGAGTTGCTTTTTATGCAGGTTTCCATAATTCCCCTATAAACTTTGATGACACAGCAAAAGACTTATATGATATTAGTGCAAAGTATGAAGAAGGGAGTAGAGGGCAGAATTATAATGGGGGACAGGAGGACCTATCAAGAACTAGGAAGGGGAGGAAATGATGAGGTAAAAATAACCACATCATAATAATACCACAAAGACCTGGTTCATACATGCAAATCTCTATCCTCTACCAATTAATTAAATTTTAGAAGAAATAATTGCTTAATTTTAGTAAGAACTTGTATAAACTTTATTTCTTTTGATTTCTTAAAGTAATTTGCCAATACAAATTTAATGGGTTGTTTTAAGTGTTTTGAAGATAATAATTGGTCAATCAAGTTACAGATTGAAGTATCCAGCTGGCACGTGCTCCAGATTAGTTAGAGATATATGTTGGAAATATGCTCTGAAACTTCAGGATGATGGACTGAAAATGTTGTTGTTCTTAAAAGATGTTATTTTTGTTATCTTTTGAATTAAAGACTTTATTGCTCGACTTGAGCCTCTTAAATGTTGTGTAATAGGATTAAAGATAGACGAGTTATACGTAGATCTGTTTAGATATTTTTCAATGGTTATCCATACCATCTAAAATATAGCATGTAGTTACAGTTTTTCTATAAAAAGATACAGTCGTTGGAAGTAAGATATACAGTGAAAGTAATGTTATGCTGTCAGAATGTTTTCCAAGGTTTATAAATAAAGAGATTGTTATCTGAAATTTTGAGTTATGAGTTATGGATGATAACTATGATTAATAGAGGTGTTCCTAAAATAGTTGTGGATGTGAGCTGAGAATGAATGTGTTGTCCCACAACCTGGCCACTCAATGGGAGTAGATAAGTTTTTTCTTTTGTTATGCTGATTTTTTGTAGAGAGTTATTTAAATTCACTGTTATGAATTCTTAGCTTTGAAGTATTTGTTATCTTTTCAACTTCCGTAGTTTCTATTACTTACTGTTGGAATTTTGACTATTAAGAAAATATTTTATGGATTACTATAAGCTTTTCTATTCTTATAATTTATTAGCTTCTTAGTTTAAATTGATTCTATGCTTTTTAACTTAGTTATTATGCTTTCTAAATTAGTATACTCATGTTTACAGTTCAAGCATTTTCTGTTTTCTTAGGAATAGATTACTTTTCAGTTTGATAGTTAAACAGTTTGAAGTTAGAATTAATTTGAAGTTGTTCTTAAAAAGTTAAGGAACCTGAGGGAGATACTCTAGAACTCTTCTATTGCAGATTGCCTTGAACACTACCCGATCGACAAATTGAATATTTTATTCTAAAGTAATGGGACCTAACCACAGCCTATCAGGTCATACCATCGAAGAATGATTATCAAGCATGGAGGAGGACCAAGCCTCCTCCACAACAGGATGAGAAATCTCACTAGTGAGGAGCTGACCTTTCGCACGCGCTAACCTCTTATTGTAGAGCTATCAATTCAAGGGCCCCTTCTATGAATTTAATTCCCAAATGGAAGCCATTTATGGAAGAGGTTGTGAAATTTTAAAACAACTTGGCTATAATGAAAAGGATGTGGTGTAAAAGAACATGGTATCCATGTCCCAATAGAACCTAATATGCAAGAAACAACAAAAGGTCTTGGTTATTATCCTTCAAAAACATTAAAAAGACCTTCACTTAATCATGAAAAATAGCATTAGTTGCTGCTCCTTTCCATGTGGTAGTTGTAGTATCATAACATACTCACTACCATGCATGGGGGTATAAATTTGGCTTTATGCAATCATATTTCATTTTATAAGGAACAGGGCATCATAATCCATTTGGCTTGCCTTTATCCCTACACTTGGGGGGCAAGGGGTTAGGTAACCTTGTGTTAGGTGCATTCCTTCTTTGGATCCCTTTACATCTCCTTAAAATGTTAGTGTAGCAAGTACACTAAAATTTTAAAGGGGGGGCATATAGTCCCTCGCTCATTGTTTGCATGTGGAATGGTCTCTTTTAGTGATAATAGCATGCATGCATCTCCAAGGAAGTGTGACCTTGGCAATCAAAGTGTGGCCTTCTTTCTTTATATGAAGCGTCTCCTTTGTGGTGATATTGGGCTTGATGTCCCCTAAGTGTGTGACCTTTATTGGCATATGATGTTCCCCTTGGTGATAATGCTATGGCTAGTATTTCATAAGGTGTGAGTCTTCTATTCCATGACTTTTCCTCTCTTGGTGGTGATATCATGTGTGATATTCCCTAAGGTGTGACCTTTCATGTATTGAGAAAAATCCCCTTTTTTGTTGTTTTTGTGATACATATAAAGCTTTACATGTGATACAATAGAAACACTTTTATATATTTTTTAAGAAACCCTAGAAATATCAATTTCAATAAATTAAGATCAATATATCAATTGAAATATATCGATCAATATCAAATGATCATATTATATATACACTAATGTAATATCAAACAAAATTATAAAATTTTATATGTATGTATTTTTTGTGTATATATATCAATTTATGTTGATTGATATCAATTGATATATACATACACTAGAAAAATCAATACATGTGAAATTTTATACATGAGATGATATAAAAACTATTAAAATTAATTATTCAATACAATTTATAAACCCGAGAAATATCAATGGATGAATAAAAAATTAATATGATATAATAGAAACCCTTGAAATATTGATTGATATCAATCTCAATACTAGTTTATATACACCAATAATGATCTATACACCAACAATTTCAATATATAAAAAAGTTTCAATGTTTATTAAATGAATTCTTGGTTTGAATGATTGATTAAGTTAAGATCCTTGAACTATTTATATCCTACATGGAGATATTTAGTGAGCCAACATAATCAACCTAATCCAGACAAGATTACAAAAATAACAAAAGAGAAAAAAGGAGAGCAAGAGACTTGTAATAGTTGGATGTAACTAAATCTATGTATTAGATAATTTTAAAGGAGTTGATCATGATAATTATAAATAAAGAGCTAAGTAACTAAGATATAATTAAAAATGTTGAGAATGAAATTTATAGAGTTTATCTAAAATTTGATATGTTGATATTGATTACTTTGATTGGTTAAGATTCCTATGACAAAAAAAAATTAAATTAGAAACTGGTATTGGATCAATGATCAAGAACCTCTGATAGAATGATCTAAAAGTTATAATGCTTTGGGGTCTTCACATCTTATTTTCTTACATTGATAACTATGTCTAATGATTAATGTTAAAAAAGTAACTTTAGAGGCTTATTATATATAGAAGGAAAACTATTGACCTCCTTAATAGCAACTAAGTGCTACAACAAATGTAACAAGACTGATTGTAAACAAATATAATCTTGATGTTGATGCAACTAGGACTAATCTAAGATTGAGATTGTGACTAATATTCTTAAAACAAATGCAAGATTCTAATGATTTATAACTATTTTATTATTAAAATTACATAGGATAATATCCTTAAATACAAGTGTTAGACACACAATTTGGGACCTTTGGCACATAATTTGATGGTTAACAATCATAATATTAAAAATTTAGCCTAAGAAAGTGGAAAACTTGAAATTTAAATCTAGAGGACTAGACTACATACATTGTTCTATCAAATAGATAAAACCACATGGACAACCTAGTCCACAAAGGTAAAGACCTCTAGAATTAGAAATTTTTAGCTACATGTTCATAAATAAGACAATTTCCATGTAAGAAAATGGAAACCTTAAGGAGGTAGATGTCACTATCTCTCCTACTTCCTAGCTTGAGGCATATGTCTATCTCTGAGAGGAAAAAACACTATTTTGGTGATCTACCTATTATTTTTTCTAAAATGAAATTAGAAGTACGTCTTTCATATGATGTGGTAGTTTCTTCTATTGAGGTTGATGGTATTTGTTCCCTAGTTTGTAAGTGATAGATTTCTTGGGATAATTTCTCACTTTGTATGAAAACTAGAGAATATGCAATATTAAACTAGACTCTTTCAAAAATCAAATTTTAGAACAAATAATACTTAGCTTTCAATGCAATATGAAAGTAAAAGAGTGTAAGTACTTTATGTAAATTATAACCTCACCTCTACTTGTCATGAGTGTGCAAGTTAAGTAAAACATGAAATTTCTTCAACATATAAATTATGAAAGATATTTAATATAAATATAAGGTCATAAGTGTTAAAAAAAAAGTTTAACACAAATCAATTAAAGCACAATAGAAAAGAATTTTCATAAATAATTCATTACTAGCAATCTCATTGCATAGTCAGTTTAAGAGAAAATAAGTTTGGAGAGCATATATCCATAAATTTGGGTACATATGCTTCAAAAATAATATCTAGTGAATTTATCTTTCCAACCTTCTCCAACCAAAATCCTACTAACCTAAAAATGATAACTCATAATCTCTAGAATTTTAATATATCTAAAATCTCTCATGCTTTACAAATACAATGAGTTTAGAAGATATAGATTTTAGTTTTACAAGATCAATAATATTTTATGCTAAGTTGTACAAAACATATTTATTGCAATATTTGAGTAGAGAATTTAATTCATAACTAAGATTTCATAATTTATCCAATCAAGGCTCCTTCTCTAATAAATATCCTCTTGAAACATGTGCCTTTCTAGATAAGGTGAAGATCTTGTTTAGATATTCATCGCTGGTATTGGAAGATAGCCTAATTTAATTAAATCACACTTTTGGGATCTAAAAATATATAGAACTATCCACTACCTACCCAATTAGTACATTATTATTTAAATGATTCCTACAAAGACTTCAATAACCAATAGTAAATGTTTAGTCAAATTATATTATGTTTGTTTCTCCACTAAAATTCCTAAACATCAAGAATGAATGTTTAAAGAAATTGAAAATGAATTTATAAGAGACTATATTGTACTCCAAAGTTCATTAAAATATATATTCAATATTTTTAAAAATTTATTATATTTGTATTTAATATAGGACTATCGCAAATTTGATATATTTAACACATGTGTGCCTTGTTCATTATAAATTGAATACAAGTGCATATATATGTTTCAATTTGATACAAATATTTTATTTTTTTTATTCAAGGGGTAAACGCTTTTGACCGGAGCTATGAACCGGATACAACCATTCAACAATACCACCCCAACGGGGTTTGAACCTTGGTGGCAAGAACAACAATGCCACCTATAAACCATCACACCATGCCAATACCGGCAATTTGATACAAATATATTAAAATTAAAATTATATTATATTATTTTTAAATTACAAAATCACATTTTAAAGTACATGCATTGAAAATTTCAATACATGCATGTAAGTAATTAAATTTATATTTATTATGGCCTTGGTGTGTCAGAAGATGGGCGAGAGCGGGATTTTTTGGCAGGAGAGGTCTATATCCTGGACAGCTGATGCAGAGAAGGAATGGTCATCATTGAATGAGAGGCTAGTGGAGAGACAAAAAAATTTAGGGCAAGAAAGGCAGGATCCAAGAATGGGAAGGTGGAGAGTGAGTGTCAAACATCACAGAGTGAAATTTCAAGAGCGACAAATGCAGGAAAGAACTCGTGATGTCATGGACAAGTTGTTGCAAATATGAAGGTGTTGTCATTGATGTCAATTGGTTAACTAGTTGTCAACTGGTTGTTATTGTTATTGATGTCATGAATGTTGGTTATTGGTTGTATATGTCAAGGATATTGAGAAAATTGTAATAAAGAAAGGTTGCAGGTATTCAATGTTTTCTCTAGGTTTTTGCTTCGAGATTTTCTACTATGCTAGTAATGATCTAAGGTATTGTTCATGGTGGTTGGAAGTTTCAATATTCATATTTTGGGTTTCTGGATTATTGTACAGTGTGAGTTATGTTCACCAATTGTGAATTGTGCTTTTTTGTGTATCTAGCTAAGGTCCACGAGCAATATAGTTGCTCCATATTTCTTCTTGTTCAAGTTTTATGACTTGTAGTTTTCAGGATAAGCTAATAAGATCATGTTCAAGTTAATTTTGTTATCTGGAAGATTAGATCACATTAAGGTTGTGTGTGCTTAATTGATTTATGTGTTCTACACAGGTATTGGTGGACCTTGTGTTTAACACTACTTACAAAGTTCATGGAAGTGTGTTGAGGCATGTTGGGACTTATTTAGGTCCTCATTAAATGTGTGTTTGGGTTTCCCTCATTCTAATTCCACTATAGAATATTTTGGCACCGACCTAATTTGAATTTTTAAATGCAAAAGGTGTGTGGCTGACTTTGGATGAGTTTCAAAGTTGAAGACGGTATAAATACAATTTGAGATGTTTGTGAAAGTGGAATGAAAACAAGATAGATGTGATATACATGTGAAATTATGTGTGATGCGGTTTTATGTAGATCAGTGTGAAATCTAATTGTTGAGTTTTTGGAGGCAGTGAGTTGAAGGTGTACTCTATCATTCAAGCATGTTTGCAAGTGTGAGCGATTGTGGTGGAAATATTTGTTGCATTGATATTGTTTTCTCTTTGTAACAAATCTCTTCTATCTTCTTTGTAATTCTGTGGTAGTGAGCCCTTTGGGTGGTTAAACCTTGTTGGACAGTGAGTCTTGTTCTGGATAGTAAGTCTTGTCTTGGCAGTGAGCCTTCTCAGGCAGTGATCCTTTGTATTCGGTTTTGATATTCTCTATATTGTGAGCTAATCCTCACCATGGTTTTTCCCTCATTGAGTTTTCCATGTAAATCTAGTGTTATTATGTGTATGGTTTTACTTCTTTCAATTTCTACTTTTGCACTTAATGGTTAATCACATTAGCAGAGTAAAGGATTTGTTAATGATAATTGATCTAATCTCTGCTGGAAGTTCTTAAAGGTTAAAATTTTCTACAACTGATTCACCCCCCTCTTAGTTGTCTTGCTCAACAATTGGTA
Source organism: Sequoia sempervirens (assembly GCA_007258455.2). Classification (NCBI taxonomy): domain Eukaryota; kingdom Viridiplantae; phylum Streptophyta; class Pinopsida; order Cupressales; family Cupressaceae; genus Sequoia; species Sequoia sempervirens. The sequence goes on along the minus strand of VDFB02000017.1, from coordinate 261,198,353 downwards.
TCAAAGCTTGGTTCCTTGGAGAAGATCTTAACTGCTTAATGAAGGTCTAGGATGGTGAGCAAGATCACTATTGAGTGTCCTAGGTTTGATGGGACTAACTATGCCCTCTAGAAGATAAATATGGAAGGATATCTAGAGTACTGTGGATATGATGTTGAGAAAGCTTATAAGACTGCTTACACTCCTCCTACAAATGGTTTGAGTATAGCTGATGAGATCAAGGCACATGAAGCAGCCAACAAGGTGAAGTTTATTCTGAAGAATAGTATTTCATATTCCAAGTTAATTAAAGTTGCAAATATGAAGACTTCTAAAGAGGTCTAAGATGAATTGGAAAATATTCATAAAGGATATGAAAAGGTCAAAGAAGAAAAGTTGTAGAACTTGGAGGCACAATCCAAGATCCTGCATATGTCTGAAGATGAGAACATTAAATCCTATATACATAGAGTGGATGAGCTGGTAGGTGGAATGTGAGGACTTGGCACTACAATGGATGAATCCAAGATTGTGAAGAAGATTCTCAAAACTCTCCCTGATGCATATAGTGAAAAGGCATCTACTATTGAGGAATATATAGATTATAAGACATATACTAAAGATAAGTTGTTGGGTACTCTAACATCATATGAAATGAGAAAGCCTAGCTTGAGAAATGGATCAAAGATAGAAACTACTTTTAGAGCTACAAGAGCTGAAGATCTAGATGAAGAGAACTTCGATGAAGTAGAAGATAACTTTGTAAGAAGAATGAAAAAGGGCTCCAGTAAGTATGAAGGTAAGTTACCCTTTAAATGCTTTAGTTGTGGAGGAATTGGTCATTATGCTTCAAGATGTCCAGAAAGAGATAAGAAGAATAAACATAGATTAAGCAAAGAAAACAAAGGGAAGATGATCAAGAGAGTATATTATGTAAATGAAGATGCTAGTATTTATGATGAAGATTTTGATTATGGAGATTTTGATGATAATGAATGCTTGTTCTTGGCTATAAAAGATGAATCTACTACTAATACTGAAATACAGGTAAAGGAAAGTGCTCCGAAGAAAGTTGAAGATACTGTAATCTCTACTCTTCATGCTAAACAAGAAAAGAACTACTGGGTTTTTGATAGTGGTTGTTCACATCACATGATTGGTGATAAGAGTAAGTTTGTTAAACTTGAAAAATATGATGGAGGCTTAGTTAAATTTGGAGATGATACTGGTGCTAAGATTTTTGGGATAGGTTTAGTTAGTTTTTATGGCAAGCATAATACTGATGATGTCTACTATGTTAAGGGTTTAAGGCATAATCTCTTAAGTGTTGGATAGATGTGTAGTAAAGGATATAATCTTGTATTCAAGGATGAGAGATGTGAAATCAGGAAAGGATCTAGAATAGTGATTGTTATTGGTAAAAAGTCTAAAGGAAACATTTAAAAACTTAAGGGTGCTAATGGACATTGCTTTATGTCTCAGATTAATGATAGTTGGTTATGGCATCAGAGGATGTGTCACATGAATTTTTATAATTTGGTGAGAATCAATACAGTACAAGCTGTGAGAGATTTACCGAGGATTACAAAACCTGTTAATGCTATTTGCAAGGATTTTCAATTTGGAAAGCAAGATAGAAACTACTTTAGGTTGAACGAACGATCTACTATCGGACTACTAGATTTGATTCATACAAATCTTTATGGTCCTACAAGAGTGAGAAGTCTACAAGGTGACAAGTATTTTATGATTTTGATTGATGATTACTATAGATATACATGGGTTACTTTTCTTAAAGAGAAATATGATGCATTAGATAGATTCAAGGCATTTAAGGATATGGTTGAGAATGAAACAAATTTGAGAATAAAATTTTTGAGGTCTGACAAAGGTGGTGAATTCACCTCCAATGAGTTTAATATGTTTTGTGAAGTTCATGGAATAAAAAGACAGTTATCTGCTCCTAAAACTCCTCAACGGAATGGAGTTGTTGAAAGAAAGAACATAATGATTCAAGAAGTCACTAGATCAATGATTACAGAAGCAATTCTATCAAAAATTTACTAGAGAGAAGCTATTCACACTACTTTTTATGTGTTTAATTGAGTTCAAGCTAAAGATAACAATACTAAGACCCCCTATGAGCTATGGTGTGGAAGAATTCCTACTGTCAAATATCAAGGTATTTGGAAGAAAATGTTATATCAGAAGGGATGAAGAAAATTTAGGGAGGTTTGATGCTAGATGTGATGAGGGTATCTTCCTTGCGTACTTTGCTAGAAGCAAATCTTATAGATGTTTCAATAAAAGACTAATAAAGATTGTAGAAAGCACAAATGTCAAGGTTGATGAAGCATTGAAGAATTCAATTGAAGTTGACGGATATGTATCTGATGAACCTGATTGCATAGAAGTAGAAGAAGTTGTGGAAGAACAGGAAAAGAAGAATGAAGAAGAAGAAGCTTTGGTGGTGTCCCCAAAGACACCTAGATATGTGCAAGAGAATCATTCAGAAAATCAAATCATTGGAGACAAGAGAAAAGGAGTACTGACAAGAAGCAGAGTTGTTGAAATAAATCTTTGTTTACTTTTTGAAGTTGAACCTAAGATAGTGATTGAAGCATGTAAAGATGAGCATTGGATGAAAGCTATGGAAGTAGAACTTATGCAGATTGAGAAGAATCAAACCTAGGAATTGGTCCCTAGATCGGTAGATAAAAACATAATTGGATCAAAATGGGTATTTAAAAACAAGTTGAATGAGAATGGAGAAGTAGTCAAAAATAAAGCAAGGCTTGTGTGTAAGGGATACTCACAAGTACAAGGTATAGATTTTCAGGAGACCTTTGCTCCGATGGAAAGGATGGAAGCTATCAATTTTTTTTTAGCATTTGTTGCTCATAAAGATTTTAAAGTTTATTAGATGGATGTTAAGTCTACATTTCTAAATGGTGAGTTAGAAGAAGTTTACATGGAACAACTAGAAGGATTTCAATTGTCAGATCAATCGGATATGGTATGCATATTAAAGAAGGCTTTATATGGATTGAAGCAAGCTCCTAGAGCTTGGTATGCAAGGTTGGATAGATATTTGATTCAACAAGGTTACAACAGATAGTAATTTGTATTTAAAAATTGAAAATGATAAAATCTTGATAGTGGTTGTATATGTTGATGATATTATCTTTGGAGGAAATGAAACAATGTGCAAGATGTTTTTTGAAGAGATACAAAAAGAATTTGAGATGTCTATGTTTGGTGAGATGAATTTCTTTCTTGGGCTACAAATCAATCAAACGGAAAAATGGATTTTTATTTCATAGTCAAATTATGTAAGAGAAATGTTGAAGTTTGGGATGGATGGTTCCAAACTAGTATGTACTCCTATGGTGACTGGCTACAAATTGAGTAAAGATGATGATTCACCTAAGGTTGATCAGAGAAAATACAAATATATGATTGGAGGACTATTGTATTTAACTACTACTAGACTAGATATCATGCATGCAGTTTGTCTTGTGGCTAGATTTCAAGAAGACCCTAAAGAAACACATGTTGTTGCTATTAATAAGATATTCAGATATTTGAATGGCACTTCGGATTATGGATTGTGGTATCCTAGGGATATTAATTTTATACTAAGTTCTTATACAGATGCAAATTGGGTGGGTTGTGTTGATGATAGAAAAAGTACAAGTGGTGGTGCATTATTTCTTGGTTACAGATTGGTGTCATGGTTAAGTAAAAAGAAAGATTTAGTTTCCTTATCCACCACAGAAGTTGAGTATATTGCTACAGCATCTTGTTGTACACAAGTTTTGTGGATGAGACAAACATTGAAAGATATAAAAAGTGATGTATGATGATCCCATTTCTATCTCCTGTGATAATACAAGTGCAATTAATATTTCAAAGAACCCAGTGATGCACTCAAGGACAAAGCATATATCAATAAGGTATCATTTTTTGAGAGAGAAGGTTGTGGAGATGAAGTAAAGCTTGAGTATATAGCTACAAAGGATTAGGTTGTTGACATATTTACTAAGGCTCTTCCTAAAGATACTTTTGAGTATCTTTGAGAGAAGTTAGGGGTTATTGCCCTCCTTTCTTAAACTAGATGCATATGGAGATGCATCATTCTGGTGGGTCTATGGATCTATCTTTCTTTTGGTGGCTACCTCTCAGGGGGAGTAGGTAGTGTCATGTGTTTTCATTGAAGGAGTATTCAGTATTATTAAATGTTCTTAAAGTCAAAGCTGAAAAACAATGTAAAATATCTTTTTCCTTTGCCATTGATGTCAAAGGGCGAGAAAGTATCATGTGCAAAAGATATAAAGAAAGGGGGAGAAATCATTTTTGGAGATTGATGGTTCGGATCTATTGTGTTGTCTTTGATGGATTTTCACATCATGTGTTGCCATCAATGACAAAATGGGAGATTGTTGCAAATACGAAGGTGTTGTCATTGATGTCAATTGGTTAACTAGTTGTCAATTGGTTGTTGTTGTCATTGATGTCATGAATGTTGGTTATTGGTTGTATATGTCGAGGATATTGAGAAAATTGTAATAAAGAAAGGTTGCAAGTATTCAATGTTTGCTCTGGGATTTGTTGCTATGCTAGTAAGGATCTAAGGTATTGTTCATGGTGGTTGGAAGTTTCTATATTCATATTTTGGGTTTTTCGATCATTGTATAGTGTGAGTTATGTTCACTAGTTGTGAACTGTGCTTTTTTGTGTATCTAGCTAAGGTTCGGGAGAAATGTAGTTGCTCCAAATTTCTTCTTGTTTGGGTTTTATGACTTGCGGTTTTTAGGATAAGTTGATAAGATCGTGTTCATGTTAATTTTGTTATCTAGAAGATTGGATCATATTAAGGTAGTTTGTGCTTAATTGATTTATGTGTTCTACACGAGTATTGGTCGACCTTGTGTTTAACACTACTTACGAAGTTCATGGAAGTGTGTTGAGGCATGTTGGGACTTATTTAGGTCCTCATTAAATGTGTGTTTTGTTTGCCCTCATTCTAACTCCACCATTGCATGTTTTGGCACCGACCTAATTTGAATTTGTAAGTGCAAAAGGTGTGTGGCCGACTTTGGATGAGTTTCAAAGTTGAAGACTGTATAAATACAAGTTGAGATGTTTGTGAAAGTGTAATGCAAACAAGATATATATGAGATAGATGTGAAATTTTGTGTGATGCAAGTTTGTGTAGATCAATGTGAAATCTAATTGATGAGTTTCTGGAGGCAATGAGCTAAAGGTGTACTCTATCATTCAAGCATGTATGCAAGTGTGTGAGTGAATTGTGGTGGAAATATTTGTTGCATTGAGATTGGTTTCTCTATATAACAAATCTCTTTTATATTCTTTTTAATTCTATGGTAGTGAGCCCTCTAGGTGGTTAACCCTTGTTGAACAGTGAGTCATGTTCTATATAGTAAGTCCTATCTTGGCAGTGAGCCTTTGTATTCGATTTTGATATTCTCTATATTGTGAGCTAATACTCACCATGGTTTTTCCCTCATTGGGTTTTCCATGTAAATCTAGTGTTATTGTGTGTATGGTTTTATTTCTTTCAGTTTCTGCTTTTGTACTTAATGATTAATCACATTAGCAGAGTAAAGGATTTGTGAATGATAATTGATCTAATCTCTGGTGGAAGTTCTCAAAGGTTAAAATTTGCTACAACTAATTCACCCCCCCTCTTAGTTGTCTTGTTCAACACAAGCTTCTAGTCAAAAGGAACTTTCAAGGGTGAGGCCCTCCTTGGGTCATTGCGCAATTTGTGGGGCATAGGGGGGATGGATCAGTACCCTAGAGGGCTTAGAGGGAAGGCTAGAGTTGATCCTTGGTATAGACGGCAAAGGAAGAATGTTCAAAGAGAAAGTCATGGAAACCTCCAGAATGGGGGACACCACAACAAGAGAGGGAGCGGGGGAAAGCAGGTGATTATGGGAAAATTAAGATCTCGATGAATTCTGGTGTGAATGCGATCAACTTAGGTAATGAAAGGAAGAATCCATAGCAGGATATAAGCTTGGTGGGTCCTCAAGAAAAGAGTAAGCTTCCTAATTCAAGAGGAACCAACCCAGGTCTGGAGAATGGAGAAGTGAGGAGAGGGAAGAATGTCATTGATTTGTTGATTCAACAAATTTGACTCAAATGACGCAAGCTCTAATGGAAGACAAGGCCCTCTTTTCCAAATGGTGGGGTGATGAAGGATCGAAAGAAAATATACTTTAGTGGTGGTTGGAGAGATGGAGTCAAGAAGTGAATGTCAAATTTCAACAAAATGGTTTTCTCCTGGTTGTATGTTCCTCGGCATAAATCAAACACAACATATTGGCAGCAAAAGATCTCGTAATGGATGGGAAAGGATTTTATTTCAAGGAGTGGGAGGGAAATTTCAATTTGACCACCTATATTCCAATCAAAATGGTGGTCTAGGAAAAGTTGTGAAATCTCTCGTCTAAATTTTGGAGCAAAGAAACCTTGGAAAGTATAAGGGAGTCCCTAGGGTAGGTCATGGGGTGGATGAGGTAGCACTGCAGGAAGGAAATGATGGCACGATGAGGATTTGCATCAAGTTGGCATCGTGGAGACATCTTTGGGAGGAATTTGAATTGATTCATTATGGGGGAAGATGGTTTTAGAAGGCATATTTGGATTTCTCTCATGGTCAAATGGCACTCTAGAAGATCTGGAAGATTGGTGGTTTCTAAAAAAGAAACAAACTAGATCTAAAAGGAAAAAAAAGATGGAACAAGATGAGGAAACTTTGAAGAGAGATGATATAAGCAAGCCAGGAAAACAATGAAGCACAAAAAGAAGGAACTAGAGTTGAGGAACAGTCAGTGGGGTAGGTCTACCACAATACTCATCAAGAGGATTTAGCGATGCCACAGAAAGAACTAGTTGAGGAGACAGTGAAAGCATCAGAAGGGGAAATGGTTGTGGATTTGTCATTAGAATGTGATGGTCTGAAGGAACAAGTGATCCAAGATTGAGAAACAATATTGGAGGTTGGTAATGAGCTTTGAAATATTGGGGGGGATATGTGCCCCTTTCTTTTAATATGAAAAGGTGTGGAATAGTAAGGAGTGAGGATGATTGGGAGTGGGGGTGGAAAAAATATGCAAATAGTCCTTGTGGAGACTGAGGATTTGGTGAGGGAAGGTTTGGAAGAGAAAATGGTTCTACCTTTAGAAGTCAAGTTAGATCCTGTGGATGGAAAAACTGAATTGGAGGAAGAGGTAACTATGGGGGTATGGGATAAGGTATTGATAGAAGCAAGGAAAACCCATAAAATAAATTTGGGAGTAAAATAAACCTTATGTGGAAAGAATACACTAGATTATAGTGATAAGAAGAAAGTTGGTAGGAAAACAAATGAGAAAAGATCTATGCTTAGGGAGGCTATTGGAAAGCAGAAGATAACAATGCCCTTGAGATCAGGGAAGTGTGTTACCCTTCCCAAAGGCCAATAAGGATCTTAAGTTGGAATGTTAGGGGATTAAATGCCCCTAACAAGAAGTGTCTTGTTATATGCCTTTTAGAAAATTTAGTAGCAGATTTAGTACTAATTCAGGAGTGAATCTAAAATGAGTAAGGTGGAGGTAGAAGGTTTCAAACATAAGTGTAAGTTTTTAAAGATGTCATATGTGGAGTCAACTGGGGCATCAGGGGGCATTATAACTGTGTGGAAATCATAGTCAATGTATGTGGAGGAGGTGGCAGCAAGTAAACATTGGTTAGCATGCAAAGTTAGGAGTTTAGAATCTGGGCTCTCATTCATGCTGATAAATGTGTATGGGCCTTCTAGTAGTGCAAAGAAAAGAGAGGTGTGTATGGAGGTGGGAGAATTCATGGCAGGAGATAGGGAACTGTTTCACATCCTTGGTGGAGATTTCAATGTAATCCTCCAGAATAGTGAAAAATCAAGTGGGGTTAAAACAAACACACAAGCACTGGTGACTTTTAGGATTTTGTAAATTGCAATCTTCTAATGGAGATCCCAATGGAGAACAAGAAATTTACTTGGATAAATCAAAGATTGGGCTTCAGTAGTATTCTTGAAATTGGATAGGTATCTATTTGGGGGGGATTTTTTTGCCTTTACTTTTACCTTTGAATGCATAATAGTACCATATTCGGTATCAGAATACTATCCGATCAAGTTGGAGATATCAGGGGACAAAAAATCAAGCCATTTCCCTTTCCACTTCAAAAAGATGTGGTTTAAGGATCCACATTTCCTACAATTAGTTGAGGGTTGGTGGAATGTAGTGAATCCTGAAGGCAATAAGTTATTTAAAGTTCTTAGCAAACTAAAGTTGATTAAGCAGCAAATCAAGGGATGGAATAAAGCTCATTTTGGGAACATCTTTGAAGATAAAAAGTGATTGGAAAAGGAGCTAAAGACAGTAAATGAGAGTGTGATTGCAAAGGGTATGGATGAGGGGATTTTTCTAAAAGAGAAAGAATTGCGCAAAGATCTGGAAGAAGTGCTTGCCAGAGAAGAGGTTTTCTAGCAACAAAAATCTAACGAGATGTGGATCAAAGAAGGTAATTAAAATTCAAAGTGCTTTCATAATTCAACAAGAACCAAAAGAGAATCCAATCGAATCTCCAATTTGATAAAGGTTGATGGGGTGGTGGTCAAAGGAACTGAGGCAATCTCGTCAAAGGGTGTGAGCTTTTTTCAACAACTTCTAAACAATGTGGAAGGGTCTAACCTTTGGCCTCAACAACAACTGTTAGGCAATATCCCTAAATTGGTATTTAAGTCATAGAATAGAATGTTGCTTGGTCTGTTTTTAGAAGAAGAAATCAAGAAGGCCATCTTCGAGCTCCATCCTGACAAGTCTCCAAGCCCAAATGGATTCCCGACCTATTTTTTCTAAAAAAGTTGGAGCTTCATTGGTCAAGAGGTGGTGGAGGCTTTGGATGAATCTAGGGCTTTGGGAAGAATATTGAGAGAGATAAATAATACCTTCCTTGCAGTAATTCTAAAGAAGGAGAAGCCCACTATACTAGATGAATTCATGCCAATTGCATAGTGCAATACCCTATAAAATATTTTGGCAAAGGTCATGGCTAATTGATTGAAGTCAATTCTCCCTGATCTAATAGCAGAGGAGAAGATGAGCTTTGTCCCTAAGCATTCGATATATGAAGGTGTAATTATCACACAAGAATCCATGCACTTGGCCCAAAGCAGTAAGAATCAAGGCATGTTAATCAAGTTAGATATAAAAAAAGGTGTATGATAGGGTGGTCTGGAGATTTCTATGCAAGGTTTTAGAAGCTTTTGGTTTTGATAGAACTTGATTTTCAATTTCATTTCAAGCCCACAATATGCAATCATTATAAATGGTGAGTTTGTTGGATTCTTTGAATCTTCTAGATGCCTAAGGCAGGGCAACCGATTATCACCTTTTTTGTACATTTTGATGGCAGAGGCACTAGGTAGATCAATTTTATTGGTTGCTTCCAGGAGTTAGATTAGTGGATTATGGATTACCAATGGTATTCTTGTTGTTAATCATTAGCAATTTGCTAATGATATAGTGCTCTTCAGGATTCTTGATAAGTGTGAAGTATTAGTCCTTAAGCAAATCCTTAACACATATGCAGATCCCTCAGTGCAATGCGTAAGTGAAGCTAAGTCAGAAATCTTCTTTTTGAACATAAATGCATAAGTTCTTGAGGTTTTTGGGGTTCTAAACTTTGGAGTAGGACAATTACCAATGACATATCTTGGTCGATCACTAGAAAAAGGGGTTAGAATAGGAAAACTATGGGATCCCTTAGAAGAACACGTCAAAAGTCATCTTTTTGCTTGGGGTGGTAAGTGGTTGTCATGGGCTAGAAGGATAATAATGATGAAAGCAATCATTTCTACCCTTCCGATTTATCTAATGTTTTTCATGGCACTCCCAAGCAACAAAGCTACATAGATGAATCAAAGTATGCGATGCTTTTTTTGGAAAGGCTCGTCAGATCAAAAACTGTACCCTCTTATTGCTTGGGATTCAGTATGCAAAACGAAGGAGTGTGGCAAAGTTGGTATCAGAAATATTCTTAAACAAAATAAAGCTTCGGGGGAAAAATTAATTAGGAATATGTATGTTAACAATAAAGCGAAACAGGCTAGAATTCTATAGAGAAAATATTTAAATGGTGAAAATGCAAACTGCATCCTTTTGGCAAAAAATATGCCTCGAGGATCCAGGACTTGGAACTTCATGAGAGCTTGTAGACACCTTATCTCATAGCAGCTATCATGGGATGTTTTTTATGGCATATCAGCCCTCTTTTGGGAGGATTCCTAGTGTGGCTATCCAAGTATTGATAGTTGTTTGTATATTGCGTAAACAAGGAATATCCTAAAACAGTTGTGGGGTGACATGGTTAGGGATTATGTGGAAGAAAGAGTGGTTGATGGTTTTCCATTGTATGAATGGAAGATTCTTGAAGATATTTGTATCCCCCCATTGGAAGTCGAGTATCTAAAATAGTTGTTGGGAAAAAGAACAATAGTAATAAGAGATGGGGAAGATAAATTGGTTTGGGCAAGCTCATCTTTAGTTGAGTACAAGGCAAAAGAAGTATATCTGGAGTAATACAAGGATGATGATAAATCCACTCTTCCATTTCATCTATGTTGGAATGGGAAATTCCTCCTGAAAGATGGCACCTTTGCTTGGGAAACAATATAGGATAAGATATTAACGGAAAATAAATTCAGAAGGATGGGATTTTCTAGTCCCTCTAGGTTTGTTTTATGCCAAAGAGCTGAGGAGGATTCCAATCACTTATTTCTTGGTTTTCCTTTCACAAAGGTGTGCTGGAAGTGGCTCTATGCAAAATTAGGGTGGAAAGGGGCATTTCCTAATGACATTCTATCACTTTTCACTTCATGGTTGTTGCTTAAGAAAGGCTCCTACTTCAACATGCTATAGTTGATTATCCCCTCGATTATGATTTGGGAAATATGGAAGGAGCATAACAAGAGGGTTTTTTTGGAGGTTGCGAGAGAATTTCCTACATTCATCAATAGGGTGGAGGTTGCAATAGTGGAGGTGAAAAATGGTAGGGTTGCCAAAAAAAATAGAAAAATTATCTTTCTTAGATTGGGATGCACAAATGAGAACCACATGGTTTGGTCTCTCAATCCCCAAGCTAGGAGCTTAATCTGAGGGTGAGTGGAAGGATAGGAGGAAGGAAGTAGTGTGGACTCCCCCACATAAAGGGTGGCATAAATTGAACTTTGATGGTGCTTCGTGTGGCAATCCTAGGGCCTCTAATGTTGGCTTCTTAATCAAAGACAATATGGGAAGGGTGGTGGTCGAATGTTCCCTTCACATTCTAGAAGGTAAAAAAAATGTGGAAAAACTTAACATTCTGATTAGTGGTCTCCAAGTGTGCAGGGATCTAAAATTAGACCATATTGAAATCAAAGGGGACTCAATGGTGGTAATCCAGGCACTAAAATTAGGAAAGTTGGCAAACTGGAGATTGCAGCCTCTATTAGATGAGGCTTGTAGATTAAGTAGAGCTTTTGGGGCCTTTTTAGTGAAGCATATTTATAGGGAGGCAAACATGGCGGCCAACTGACTAGCCAATGATGGGGCAAATGGGATTTCAACAATAAGAAAAAATAGTTGGGTCTCTAACCCAGGACAACAATAACAACTATCTGCCTGCGATAACTCAATGAGGTGATTATGTTTGTTTTTGTTATTGAGCTAGGTTGATGGGGGTCTTAGAGCATCTTCCAAGTTGGCACGGTTCTATGGATAGAAGGGATAATTAATTATGGGTTACATCACACTATTAGCAAGGCCACTAGAGGTTGTGGTGGTGGTGCTAGGAGAAAGGATTTTGGTATGTCGTGCCTATTGCATTTATGAGCACACACATTCTAGGTAATATATGGGCTTAGGAGGTGTGTTTTTTTTCATTATATAGTGTGGTGTGTTGTATGGATATGGGTTCATTTTTGGTTTGATGGAGACTCCTATTAGGCTTACAGCTACTTGTAAGCTATGGGTGTTTCTAGGGAAGATCACGGAGAATCGTCTGCAACTAGTTTTTGTTGATTTTGATCCACTAGTCTTGGGGGCAGTCAAACTCAATTTGGGAAAGGAATTTATGGTGTTGGTAAAGAGATATAGAGTGAACATGGACATTTCCTCCCAATTTGTCACATCCTTACTGGACTTAGAGCTTCCAAAGGTGATGGTATTGTTGATGGTTCGAAAGCTGGTAATAGTGGACTTGTGTGGCGAGGTAGAGGACACGATAATTATTGTGGAGCCTGAAGTGGTCATCCCTCAGCCACGTGACATGTCAAAGTATTCCATTCTTGGATTTTATGTGAAGAGATATCCTTTCCTTCGGGATGTTAAGGGGAAAGCTTTGAGGTATAATAGGGCCTAAGCTCTACATGACATGGAATTTATGAAGGTTTACCTATATTTGGAAGCAGCTCGTGGGGAGGATTGGAAGGACCAATTTCATGATTTTCTTCATGCTGAAGGTACGGTGACGAATTAAAGGTGTTGGAAGACCTTTTTTGGTGTTGCATTTTTGGCAGGGTTTCGATTTCAACTTTAGCTTAAGGTAAGGACGAGATATGGTGCAGTTCAATATCTTTAGCATTTGGTGAAAGTTGATAAGAGGCGATCGGCTAAGGAAATTTTTGCTATATTGTATGTAATGGGTTGTTTGGGATGTGGGGGTTGAGACACTTCGATAATGGACTCAGATAGTGATGTCTTTTTTTTTAAATGTAATAGGGTGGGAAAATTGGGTAAATTCTATATGGTGGTATACTGTAATCCTCATGCAACTTCAATTTCAATAAAATGACTATTTATGTACAAAAAAAATTATATTTATTTTTTGTAATTGTAGCTCTAGTTGGACTTTGTACTCATATGGATCAATTCAAGGAATATGATTATTTATTCGAAGATGTTTTATTTAAAACTAACCCCACCTCTAAATCTACCTCCTCAAAACTCCCCCCACAAATCCCCCCACCCCCTCCACCTAACAATGCTTAATTTAGGACAATAATAAATGACAGCATAGCCGCATTATAAGGAAAACAAGATTTTTTCATAATGAGCTAAATGATCTTTCATATATTGCATTTTTTTGCATCTTTGATGCAAACTAACATTGATTCTATCATATCTATTTATGCAAATCTAGAAAAAATTGGCCTATGGAAGGAAGAGCGAAAATACTTTAATTTAGATGGACTGTCATATAGACATGTCCTTAATTTACATATTTTAAACAAACCCTAGCCACCTTTTTGTTTACCCTTCCATAAATGAAGTCATTTGTTTGACAAAAAAATAATTTCAATTAAATGGTGTAAGCACCCACAAATTGTAGCACATTTTTTGGGATTGATGGTGGATGGTATTTGACCATAAACCAAATAAAAATTATGAGGTATCATTATAGTTTTTGATAAAATTATGGGTGGATTTTGGATTGGGTTTAAACCCAAAATTTTTTGATATAAAATCATTCCAAGGTGTTGGTGGTAGCATGTCACAAAATTGGCTAGGGGAATGTGTTGATCCAAATTGATAACTTGTTCCACCCATTGTTGCTCCTCCCACACCAGTTATGCCTACCTCCATTCACCAATAGATAGTGGTGTCAACATTGGGAGCATTAAGCAAGCTCTCTAGAAACTTGACTAACCAAGATACCCACATGACAATTTTTATGGTAGGTTTTATGCAATCATACCTAATGTGTACTTTATTTGTTTGTAGTTAAGTTCACTTACATTACTCTTTAATTTAAAAGCTCAAGTGTGTGTGTAATTTTAAATTCAACGTTGATGATATATTACATATGTATATGCAAGATGATAGGATGTTGGTGGAAATAATAGGTCCTATCATTGATGGGACCAAGCAAGCTCCTAAGTTTCCCTTGCTATTTTAGGTAGATGTATACATGTACACACTAATTTAAATCCTACACAATTTATAGGTCTTTTATATGCTTGTATTTTTAAACACTTAGGCCTTTAATTTGTGGAGTTTTTTAAATGCAAAAATTAGCAAGTCTAAATTTTGGCACACATTTGGCATCAAGTCGTCAGGATATGGGAGAGGAGGAGCACCATATATTATGCATGCATAATTCCATCTAAATATTTAGTTTCATGGTTTTATTTTAAATATTAAATGAGTTAAATAATGCATTACAATTTCGACACTAATTGATTTGAAGTTGAACTTTTTTATGTATAGGGTGAGGTAGCATCTAGTTCCCTAGGAACTAAGAGACCTTTTAATTTTCATGATGATAGAAGTTATTCATAAGTTGTTTCAGTATATTTTGTATTCATGTAAATTATTTCAATATTTACTTGAACATGGGGGTATGTATTTTCTTTATTCATGGACTAAATTTGTTTACTATTCACATAGATTTTTTTTTTTAATTCATGGACTATGTACATTTTCTATTCATGAACTCTGGATGAATATTTTAGTATACATTTTGTATATTATCTATGTATACACATATTTTCTATTCATGGTATAACTACATATATTTTTTATTCATGTCTTGTGAGATTAATCAAACTTGAAATGATTATATTTAGTGAAATGATTATATTGAAGGATCATGTTCCCAAGAAATAACTATAAACTATTTTCATCTTTAATCCAAATTCACTATAATAAATTGTTAAATATATATTTGAGACTTTAATTTTTTATAAAAATAATGTCAATGGCTCCTAGTCAATAAGACACATCCCATATAGATAAATTTATTGAATAATTTTAATCTATATATAATCTAAGAGAGGATATTCGTTGGTGGAATCCTCCATAAAATATCCTCCTTTATTTTCTTTTGAATACATAGGTGTACACTAAAATTAGAGCTACTTCAATAAGCTTGTTGAGTTGGTGGTAAAAAATTAAGCTAGCTACCTAGTAAAGCTTTATTAATATTTGTATTGAGTTTTTTTTGGCCATTACTAAATAAAATCCCCAAAGGCTTGTCAATTTGATCGAAAAAATCTCAAAGTGAGACAAGTAGATTGAGAAAAACAACCTAAAATAACACATTAATATAGAGAAAGTACATGGATTACCACAATCAAATTAATATGTGCCACATAAACCAAAAACTTGACTTAGCTAGAAATATTTGCACATATTGGTCTATAGAAAAATAATATAAGATCTTTGTTCATCTTTCAAATATTCTTCAAATTTAAGCTTTACAACTCACATTGTAGGTATTGATAAATGGGATATAATTAGCATAATAAGTGCAATTAAAATAGCATTCTTGTAATGTCTATAAATATGACCTACAACATCATAATCTAAGATCGTCTTTACAAATAAAGAGATATTTTCATGATCATTTCTTCGTAATACTTTCAAGATAAACTTTTGTATTCATTTTGGTCCAACTCTTAAAGGCTTAAATAATAAATGTTATGATGGTTATGGGTCATATTTAAAGTAGTTTTTCCTAGGGAGAAAGATAAAATGTGGGTTTTGGATGCTAAGTAAGCCTAGAAAGTCTTCCATAAAGGAGTGGTATGATAACATGATGATATAAGATTAATCATAGGCATACAAAACCATAAAAATAAAAAATAAAAAATAAATATTTAACTTTGGAGATTGTAATTCCAATGGATTTCTTATCATGTAACTATTAAAAATAAAAAATCTAAAGATGATTATTGAAGGGTTATAGCATAATAAGAAATAATACATTTAGACATATCAAGATGGTCTTTTATAAGTAATTGAAACTACATAAATATATATGAACAAATAAAAATAATCTACTTGTTGTCACCTAGAAATGCACCCTATGCAAAGTTGTACACTGAGCTTTCTAGTGAAACATTGGATCACTCTGAGGCTATGGGTCACCTGAGATTGGAGTGAACCTCCGGAGAAGGTCGGCTTCCTTTGTGTTATCACCTAAACTACTGATTCTTTGATGGTAAAGGGAGAAGGAAAATTCAAAAAAAAAATGGAACTAAACTTATGGTGATACACTATATTAATAAGAAATCATGAAACAGACACAGGAAGAACATACACTTGAAAGCCTAATTGCTATTCTCAGAGCAACTTCTTTCAGACTTAATGCTTTAGTCCTAACAGGTTTGGTCTACATGCACATCTTGGGAAGGAAAGATTAATTTCACAACCTTAAGACATAAGTGGAGAATTATAAAACACAGTTAAAGACTTGCATAATCAGAAGAGAAATACAGAAATGAGAATCAATATAAACATGAACACAAACTTCCAAGGTAAAATCTGTGTTGTATTCAGGATTCCAGTTGAGTTACAGAAAAACATACATTAATTGAGAAAGGATTCATAAAAAAATCACTAACTCTCCAAGTGTGTAATCAGAACTATTTACAAAAAGGCAAAAAATGCCTTATATACAGACTATGTCGGCCCCTTAGGGCTTACAAAAAAAATAATATCAGGGGCCCAAAAAACTACCCCTTAGATTTTTATTGAATTTCAAGCTGCACCCTGCGTGTCCATGTTGGTGTCAAAAAATTGCCTTCAAGGGACTCCCTCCTTGAACATCTTGCAACCACCGCCTTCACTTCTGCCACTCGTGTCGATCTTTGAATCTCTCTCCAGTTGAGCTACTTTGAATGCTCTTGAGCTCCGAATAGATAACCCGATGCCTGTCATTCTGTTGATCTTCTTCATCTAGTTGAGCCGCCACGACTTGCTTTTGGATTTCTTTGATTGGTTGAGTGATCTACACGTAGACTCCCAGGTGGTCAAAACTTCTCCTGAAAAGAATCGCATCTTAGCGAGACACTGGAAGTGTCTCACCGATGCAATTAGGTGTTTCTGCAACTATCGACATATCATAGAACAGTCGGTGAGAGCTCATGGCGAGCTTATTTCATTTACCCCAAGCTTACTCTTCTCCCACGGGCTCGAGCTCCTTCGATTTTCGGTGAGACCTTACCGGGTCAGAAAGACCTCATGGCAATGGCTTTGTCTTATGGAAATCTCCTTTGCAGTTGGCAAGACATCTGTGTGTCGGTGAGACGTTTTACCGAAGGCAAAACGTTACCCCCAACACCCCTCATCTTCACCGAGCTTCGTATTCCTTTCGCTGAAACTTTATCAAGTCGGTAGGACCTCATGGCAATGCCCCATAGTCATACCAATATCTTCTTTTGTTGCTAAGACACCCACACTTCACTGAGACCTCTTGTAGAATTTATTTTCCTTCAGCGAACTCTTCATTCGGAAAGACACCCAGCGAGACCCTTCATTATCGGTGAGTTATTGGCCTGTCAACCAGACTTCCCTCCGGGTTCCTTAACTCTTAGCGATGAGCCACTTTCTTTTGGTCGGGGAGACAACCCTACTTCGGCAAGATCCCTTGCCGAAGTCTTCTTCTCAGCGAGGCCTTTTATTGTCAGTGAGACTCCTGCCGAACTCTCTTTCCTGTGCCGACGCTGCCTCCTTTGATTTCTTTGGTGTGACCTTTATCCTTCGGCAAGACATTGTGTCGAATGCTTTATCCCTTGCCAAGACTTTTCATTCGCCGAGACATCACAATGTCACCCAGACATCATCCTAACAGCAAGACGTTACACCGAGGGCACCAACCCTTTCTGATAGCCTTTCCTTCATGTCGGGGAGACATTAAGTCTTCACCAAGACTTCATGGCGACCTCATTTACCTTTGCCGAAGTGTCCATCTGTCACCAAGAGTTATACCGAAGGCTTCACATCCATCGGCGAGACATTCACACTTCGGTATAACCTTATGCCGAAGTCTGCTTCCTTTGTCGATGCCGCTTTCCTGTGATTATCAGGGAGACATTCTTACTTCGATATAACCTTATGCCGAAGTCATCTTTCTCGGTGAAGTCTTTTCATTGTCAGCGGGACTCCTGCCGAAGGCAACCACATCGAGACCACCCTTTCTTCTTTTGGCAAGACCATCTCCACTCGCTGAGACCACATGTCAATCCCTTTTCCCTTTTTTGAGCTCTGATGCCGGCGAGAGATGACGAGTCGGGGAGACCCTATCTTTAGTGATGTTGCTTTCCTGTCGGGGAGGCATAACCTTTTCGCTATGACCCTTCACCGAAGCCTTAAACTCTTGCCGATATAATCCTTTTCTGTCACCGAAACAAAAGAGAATGTCACGCCAATAGATGCCTGGAGATAGATCCCGATCGTTGTGACATCAAATAAGTCTTGCCAATATGATCTTTCTTGTGCCGGTCGGCAAGACACAAGTGCTCGATGAAACAACATGCCGATAGGGATTACCTACGTCGATGAAGCACCTCATGAGTTAGTCGGTGAGACCCGACTCATTCGGTAAGACCTCTCAGCGATGAACACAACTCATGCCAATAGGTCTTTCCACTGTCACCAAGACCACATGATGTCATGCCGAAAGCTGCCTGTATATAAAAACAAATCGTTATGACATCATAAATGTCTTGCCGATAGGCAACACAGACATTTCAAAAATGGATCGAGGGGACCCTGCCATTCTCACGCTGATATGTTCCCTGGTTTGAAACATTCAGACCTAATGGAACCCCTGTCACATGATATTCTGCCTGATTGAGCCTGAGGGTGAAAATTAGGTAACACTACTCACATTAAAAATTCATTTGAATAGGATTGAAATTAAAATCCCAATATAAGAAAGAATAATATATTATAAAAATATAAGAGCATTATATTTAGATATATTTATAGAAAGATAAATGAGTTTGGTTACATCATTATGATAACACATCCAATTGTGAAAGATTTAATAAATACTATTATAAGATTCTAAAAATTAAAAAAAAAAATTATACGTTTGTCCTAATTAATTAGATAAACATGCACACACACAAGAACCACACCAAAATGACACAAGATATATTTTGGGAAAACCCTCAATGAGAGAAAAAAATCAGCCTCCAAAAGATCTCCTAGCATATTAATATTTGAATCCTCAAACATATTACAATCCACTACAAAGGCTACACTCAAGTACACAATAAAATCATATAATCTTCACTCTCCACTCATAGTATTATACTTTGTATTATAGTCATTATCACTCTGACTCTCAAAATAGTTGTAGGAGACCTAAAATAAAAATGATAAAAAAAATATTATAAGGAATTCTAAGTAAAATATACAAATACTATATAAATTAAAAATTTAAAAATAAATATTAATTTTTAAATTGTATATACATACAAACTATTTTAAAAAATCACTCCATTGTACCATCAACATCCTCTCCTTTTCTAATGCATCTATAATTTCCTTATGGTCTTTCATAGAGTGTTTCATAACTCTTTTGTATAAAGTCTCCCTTGATACTTCACCAACTGTATATTTGTTGCCACAACCAATTGTGAGTAGTGCATAATTTTCTCGTGTTTCATAATCTTCAAGTACAAACAAACCTTTCCTCCTTATCAAACATTTTTAATCCAAGTGTTAACAATAATCATAGAACTTAATAGATACTTGTAATTATCATCGTCTACTCTAGGCTCTAACAAATTATGTTGTGTCTCAATGCTCGAGCCAACCAATATTCTGCTTACTCTTCATTACCCTCAAGTGTACCAAAAACATACACATGTCCTGTAAAAAACTTACAAATTCAATAAAGGAGCCCAAATAATATAATATAATTCATAAAAATACATGTGCATGTATAAAATTATAAATTATAAAATATTATACAATACAACTAGATCTTGAACTAACATACCTTCTTGTACAAGGTCCAAAAAATGATTATAGTCATCTAATGTCATCAATTGATTATCATCTTCAAATGTTTTCTCGTGACGATTGTGTGTTTGTATAGGTGTTAGGAAAGTATGTTGCCATTATTTAACCCATTCTATATTTTCACATGCTTTCCACTAACCTCTAATACAAAACTAATAAAAATAAGCAAGTTTCTTGTCCATATAGTCCATGTGCTTGTATTTGAACTTTTAAATGTCATTTTGTTGATCTAGTAATTATCTTGCAATCATGTTAAGGAGGAATGTTTTCTTCTTCAAATAACCAAAAAAAATCTCTTGATCTTGTAGATGATTTTATATTATACCAATCCACAATTGCATTCACATCTTTAAATTTTGTTGTATCTAGAAATTTTAGTTGCTCCCTAGAAAAATATTTTTTCACATTTGTTTCCTCTCCATCATGATCTCCTTTACCATGTTTGACTTCAAAGAAACTCCACATATTTTATCTACATTACTCTCCTTATAGCCCCTACATAGTCAATACAATATTTGAGCATTTTTGAACTATCATGTACAATTGGCTAGTCATATGAGATGTTTCACCTAGATTTATCTTTCCTTTAAACTATCATAAAATATTTTAAAATAATGTACTACACAAAATCTAATGAATGTAATTAGTTATCACTCAAATATAAATGATACTCCCTCGATATTTTTCTATCATCTTTTCTACAATAATATGCATGTCTATATACAATATGCACAAAAATAACTAGTTGTGCCTATTACAATATTGTAATTGAATCTACTCTTATGGAGAAAGAGTGTAGTTTTATACAAAATAAACCACTAAAGGTGTAGTTCCAATTGAAAATATGTTTTTACATATGTGAAATTATTCATCAAGCCATTAAGAATATTAAGAGTGTTTTATATATTTGTATACAACTGTATTCTTGAATTCTATGGTGAATGCATGCACACTACTTTACTCCATCACTAACTCACAATTATTTCTAATTTTCCCATCCTTTAATTAATGTTGAACATTGTCGAACCTCTTCACACCCACTAATCGTTGTCCAAAATTATGTGAACTACTTTAATATATGCATTCTCCTAACAATGAAAGGTTAATACATCTATTGCACTCTCCAAAAATACAAGATTTTGAATTAAATATTTTTCCATCATTTATTTCACAAAATAAACTTCTTATAAACTCCTTAATTGGTTTAGGCGGCATATTAATACCACATTCCTACACAACATGGTTAGTATGCAAAGAGCTTGATGCATATATCAAAAATATCATAATAATAATAGAATTGCACATGAGTTTTGCAAAAAAATAGATTTGTTATTTATTAATCTTTACATTTTTTAAATGTTGACTTATGCTAAAAATATATAATTGAAGCATCTAGAATTTTTTTTATAATTTTATTTGAGTTGTGTCTAGTAGATGTTTAGGATGAGGATCACAATTTTTTGATCTCTCTTAATTTTAAAATCTCTATTATTAGGCAATTCCCTTGTATTATCATGTTGATATTTTTAATTAAAGCCCTAGTTCCATTATTTAATTTTGTGTTAGACCTCAGGAGTGTACCAATAAAAGACTAACATTGGTTAATTTGATTATTTTCAATACTTTCTCTCCTTTTTATAGCTCTTCTCAAAATTCTGGTCTAAATATTTAAAATTTCACCTATCTTACTTAACATTCTTTTGTTCAAAACTGATTTATTAACTATAGCAATTTTTATTATCCATCATACCAAATTCTTATCTTTAGACTGAATATTTTTTCAATAGAATCAATAGTATTAGCAACACTATAAATTGTGTATTTCATTAATTCATTATTCTTTTTATTTTATATATGCCTACTTTTTTCTCATTCTGACTAATTAAATTACCAGTTGACATTGATATCCTAGATTTTCATTATAAAAAATATTTATATAATTGGTTTGCATGGGTTCAAATTGATCGATAAAATATTTTACCATGAATATTATCCAAACTATTTCCTTCAATTTAAAAATATATATTTTCACTCATACTAGGGATTTTATTATCATTAATTGTTGTATTGTCTTTAATAATATATTTAAATTCAATATTACTATATTCATCTTCATTTAATATACCAATATCATGATCATTGAATGTAATAGAAGACTCACTTAGACTCATTTTCATAATGACCATTTCCATGTTCTTGTCTTCTACATTTACCATTTTCACATTTGCATCTTCTACATTCACCTCATCCATGTTGGTTTCTTCAATTTTCTCCGCTTCCATAATCACCACATTAGATATTGCAAAATTATTTTCATTTGTCTAATCTTGTCTCTCTTATCTCTTTGTTGTTTTGCCACTTTCTCTCAATGTGTTTCGATCTCTCCAATTCCTCTTTCTTGTTGACACTTATTTGATCCTACAATTACCAAATTATCTTGATAATAGATCACTCCTTGATAATTATTTGCTTGATTCCTCTAAAAAATGTTGTAATTCCTTTTAAAATTAAAGAGAAATCAATTAAAAATTAATGTAATTGTAACACCCCTCCATTTTGTTCTTTTGATCGAACAATGTTCGTTATGTATGTTTTGCTTTGTTAGCACGTTGGTTATAACTTGGTTACTTTTGACCGCTAATTGTTAAGCGATGTAAACATTATGTTCTGATGTGATGGTACTTTAATAAGATGATATTATTATTTCATGTTATGGATTAAATTATCATGTATGTGAATTATTGATGCTTTATGCTTTGATTATACCATTGATGATTAGAGGCATCAGTTAGCGATATTGTATTGGTGAAGGGGACGGGATCACATCACTCGCATGCGAGTGCCCTGTGATTCTGCGATTTCCTCTTCACGGTGTGTTTTAATATTTATATATATATGCATGTTTGACACTCGTGTTGTGTGCAGGATGCAGGTACAGGACATTGACTCCACCTGGTTCCACAGGTCTGAGCATGTCCTTTGTCCAACGGAAAATGATTGGGAGATAGTAACTAGGTTCTCTGTGTCAAACCATCACCCTAGCCGTAGTGTGTCGTCGGTTTTAGTCGGGTTCAGTGTTTTATGTTGTTAGTTTCCCCATTGGCTTTATATTTAAAATTGCAAGTTAAAAGGGATTAAATGGCTTTTGAAATTTGTAAATGATTATTGTTTTGTCTTATTGAAATGTTGGGAAATTAGTGATTAATTAAGTAATTTAATTTAATTAATAAAATAATCTAATTTTGAATTAGGTTATTTTATTGACTAATTAAATTAATAAGGATAAATTAAATCAATTTGGTTGGGTTGGCATCTTTGGATTTTGGATTAAATCAAAAATTAGAATTAAGCTTTATATTTTACTTTTAGAAATAAAAGTTGAAAAGAATTTTATTTGTGAATTGTTCAAATCATTTGGGTAAAGAAAATTTAAATTGTCATTTGGGTTGTAATGAATTTTATTTAAAAGAATATTTTTGCAAAATGCATTTGGAAAATGAAATTGTTTTATTAAATTTCAAAAATAAAAATATCTAAATTAGCAATAAATTTTGGTGGGTGGATTCAAAGTTAGGGGTTTGACAAATTTGGAAAGGATTGCATAAGGTAATGGTGGTTTTATTTTTGAATTTTAATTTTGAAAATTGGGAGAGCAAAAACTTGCATGGTAATTTTTGGAATTTTGGAGAGCAAAAACTTGGAAGGGTTTTTTGTTGAAGAAAAATTGGGAAGAGAAGATTGGAAAACCAGTGTAGCTGAATTTGAAGGAAAAGGGCAAACCTCCATTGAAAGACTTCAAGGTTGGAGAAAACACAAGGTTCTTGTTTAAATTTTATGCAATCTCTTTATTTTGAAAATAGTTTAGAAGTTGTTCAAATTGATAGAAGATTTAAAAACTGTGAATGGAAGGGAAAACCCATCAAGAAATTTCATTTAAACTTGAATCAAAACTCTCAAGATAGTGTGAAAATTTAGAGATTCAAACTTGGTATTATCAAGCTTTCAACAGAAATTGTTTGATCAACACATGGTGAATCCAAATGAAAAACCTCTTATGAAATTTCTGTGTGTTTGAGAAGAGCTTCATTTAAATTTGGAAAAGAATGTGAAATCTTCATATAGCTGGGTTAAATTCTGGGTTTTCAATGATAATTCATTTTGTTTTAAGAATGAGCATTTGCCCAATCTGGGTATGAAGAAATTCTGTGTATTTGTTTTTTTTGAGTTGAAAGTTTGGATATATATTTATATATATGTATATATATATATACCCAAATCGTATATATACATATATACATATATATAAATGTATATATATGTTGAATCCTTGTTTTTTTTTAAAAAAAATTATGGGAAAATTAAATCCGAAATTTCGTATTCTAGTTTTTACCAGAAATATATTTCTTTTTACCAGTCGAAGTTATGCGAATTCGCAAAACGGAATCACCGTTTTTATTTAGGCGAAGGAATGGGGAAGGGGTTTCCACCCCATGGCAGCCCCATTGGTGGCGTCGGACGCTGCCCACACAGGCCGCCGTCAATGGGGGTTGCGTACTCTGTTAAGGCAGGGCCGTAACCCTTTTTTTTTACTCCGCTTTGGGTTTTTTTTTAAATGCGTTTTTTTTTATTATATGTATATTAAATATAAAATATATGATATATTTTATATTATATATTTAATATTTAATATATATATTAATATAAAATTTGTATTTATTATTTTATTTTTAATAATTAAAATATAATTAATATATATATATATTTAATATATATATTATATATGTTAATTTGATATTACATATATATAATATATATATTATAATATATTTATATTATATTTTAATGAGTGCTTAAGTAATTATCATTTATATTTAATATTAATTATATATATATTTTAAAATATATATATGTAATATATATATATATATATATCGAGTATATATTTATATATATATGTTTATTTGATTTCGTAGATGTTTAATAAATATATATGTATATTTAAATGTGAATTATGTTCTTAAAAGAGAGGAAGTATTTAAATTATAATGAGATATTTGTTAAGGGATAGATGAAAATTGGTTTATGGGAAATCATTGGTTATCAAAAGAAAAATTGATTTAAAGATATTGTGTGTATTGCGTCAACAAGAATCAAACGAACATTCAAACCCTTATGTGATTGTGCAAGAACATAGTTTATTTAAATTGTTTAAATGCACTAATGCGATGAATGATTGGATTTACGAAATCCGAAGGTAGATTACCTTATATTGTTTGCAAGCTTTCTTTCATCGTGGGGTGCTTATTCTTGTTGGGTTTTGAGTCAGATCTCGTAAGTCTTCCAAATTGAATCGTCTTTTATGTGTTTTGGGGTTGTCAACATGTCAATCAACCTCATTTGCCATGGGTAGTGCGTACTTGTGTCCAGTGTTATATCTGATTATCTTGGGCGGGTTTTGTTTTCTTCATGTGTGTTTGGGGATTCATTATCCCTAGGTCGTACTTGAGTACCCTTTGGTGGTGGCATGTTCCATGTGTTGTCTTAGAGAATGGCTTGCATTGAGGGCCGGCACACAAAGTGGTGCCAGGAGATCTCAATGTAAGTTGGTTAATTCAGTGAAAACTTAAACCAATTAATTAGCATAGGTGGTACCAACATTTAAAAAGATTAATTTTGCCTCGCTCATGGACGCAAGTGCTTATATAGACTTGGGATGAGATGAGAAGGCCTGGAATGGCAAGATCGTTATCTTGTCCCTTCGAAAGATAACTGATTCCGCATTGGTTTGCATGTGGGGCCAGGATATCCCGAGATGGGGGCCGAGACCTAGGAAGACTTGCCAGGATATCCCATGTGACATTGTGATGACACTTCTCCTAAGTCAAATTTATGTTTGCATTCGTGATGTGATTATTTACTTCAAATCTGGAAGCATTGTAACCTTTGTGTCATGTGATGTCATGTACGTATCCTTTTTCAGTTGAGTCATGTTGCCTATGTTTAGAGGTTGTTGGTCTTGACCTAAAATCCTTGTTACTATCTCCTAGCACGGGGGGTGAGCCTTTGGGTATCACTTGGTTGGGTGGAACGTGCACCTTACTCCGTTGTTTTTGGCGTTTGCTTATGTGGACGAGACTTTCGTGTTGGAGAGCTCGTGGGATCCAGTTGCTACCTTGGTTTCATTTATGTTAGTTGATCTTGTATTTTATTTACCCCTCATTGTTATCGAGGTGGAAATTGTAATAAGCAATCATGTTATTGATTTACCTCATTCTGGGAATGAGTGATGTAATTGTAATTGTACAACTTTTGTTATTGGTAACCGTGAGGGATCTCATGGTCTTAATGAAAATCTCTTGTATGGAATGTATGTGCTTTAATTATTTAAGTAAATGTTGTATGTTTCATTTCATGCATGTTGTTTTAATTTGTGAGTTAAATAATCTTTGTCTCGTAACCTTAGGGGATTGTTGGCTTTGTGTTGTAACCTTACATGTATTTGTAATCAAACCAAAAAAAAAAATTGTGCATTTGTTTAGTAGTTTGCAACTTCCCCTAGGGTTGCGTGGCGGGGCATTACAATAATTTATTTCAAAAATTAAATATAAATTTATAAAAAAGCTACTACAGTTCCTTCTAATATTGAATAAAATTTTAAATAAAAAAATTGTTCTAATTTCTTATAAAATTAAATAGAAATTTGCAAAAAATAAATAGCTACAATTCCTTCTAAAATTGAATAAAAATATGCATAAAATTTTGTTTTGGACATTTTTTAGACCATACATAAAAAATAAAAATAAGTAAATGTATATTGTTATATTATGTTTTCTAGGAGATGGGTTGACAATGACTATAATAGAAATGAGGTACCCATTTTTAAATAAGTATGCATTCTAAAAATAAATGCATACTTGTTTGGAAACATATATGCATTTATTTTTAGAATGTATACATATTTTATGGTGGGTATGTGTTATTTAAAATTCCAAATTTCATGCCCACACTTTTTCTTTGGTTTTGGGCTTGAAATAGACTTGAAAACTTGACTTTGAGCTTTGGACCTATAAGCACAATATCATGAAACCAACAAAACTAAAAACTAACTATGACGATATGGTTGATGATTTTTTATAGAATTTGTGGATGAAATCAAAATCCATTATAGATGATAGTGTCTAGTTTATAGATATCTATTTTTTAGTTTTAAACATTTTTCTATTTATTAATTAATTTTTAAACAAGAAGGCTCATAAACTTGAAATGACATACATTATTATTTTTTAATAACTTTTGATTTTGAGAATTTAAAAAAAAAATATATTTATGACCATTCTACATGTTATTATCTATAAAATAAAATAAAATCATGTTATAATTATTTTAGGCTAAAATGTGTTGGTCATACATGAGAGGTTTAAAAAAAATATTAGTAAAAAATTAATTAAAAATATATTTATTAAAAATTTACAAAGAAAATATTCAGACCAAACTTCAACATCATATTCATCTTTGCATGAAAGGATTTTTTAAAAATACTTTCATTACTAATTATTTTTTTGGTCATACAGGTGTATGGTTTGGCTTAAAACACACCATTTGAAAAATGTCACTTCTATTTTTTGGTAACCTAGGGGTGTCCCTGTGACTCATCCTAGCGTGTTCCCTTTACGAGGCAAGTTGAGGTGAGACTAGTCCCCTAGGGATGCATGCAATAGCCCGCAAACCACGTGCATTGGGTAAAACCAAGCCTCAGAGTCAAACCCAGAACCTATGGGGAGAAAACCCACAGCCCAAGCCAACACCACTACCCGTGCAGGCTAAAAAGGTCATTTTTTTATTTCTATACTAAACAAACTTTTATCATCTGGGTATTAGAATAAATTATATATTTAAAAATTAGAAACAAATTTTATATTTCATACTTTTAAACCATGTTAATATTCTATGTGTAAGTACTTCAAATTTTTATCCCAACTATGAAAAAATTTCAATTTTCAAAGAAAATACTTCCACTTTTTAGCCAGAAAGTGGACACAACTTTTTCCACTTATCCCCAACACAGCTATGGAATCAATTGCACAATCATGAATTGACTCTTTTTTTATATTGCTAATCATTTACAAATATTTTAATCATATAAGCATCATCATGAGACCAATACAAGATCTTGTGAGCACAACCATGATACTAATATCAACTCCTTTTGAGCAACCACACTCGAAACCACCTATGGAAGACCAAGAGTCACACCTTGGAAATTCACTTATTTAGAAACCACTTCCAAATTAGAACCCAACTATAAAAGACCAAGAGTCACAATTTTGAATTCCATATTAAATGTCCCTTTGGGATTTGAACTTGGGTCTACACAATGAGAACTAAATTCTTTAACCAATTAAGCTCAACCCCTTGGACAATTTGACCCTTTTATGTGAATCTAGTTTTTTTTTTAAAATTAGGTAAGAAACCAATTCACTTCACTTTTTGAACTTTCATTAAAACTTGATTGTGTGGTTAAGAGTTTACAAATTATAGGGTTACTCTCTTATGTCAAAACTTATACAAGATATTGGTTCAACATGATCTAATTTCCAAGTGGATTAGTGGAAAATATGAAAAATAGCTAGTATGTACAAGATTGTAGGATATATAAATTAAATCCTTAACTAGAATTCAAATATGCATTCAATAAACACATAATACTTTGCACAATAAATATATTATGTATTAATAAGATATGTCGAAGGATAGATATAAAATGGAGTTGTTGCTTGGTTCTTCTCTACCTTTATCTTGTACAATGCAAGTATTTGTATAAATGGGTCATCAACTAGGCCTTCAACAATATGTTGATGTGTGTTGCATGTGTATGATGCATTTTACATGTGGACAAGGTGGAATCAAGTGTTAGTTATATAGTTCCTATAGTGTCATTGTACCACATGATAATATGGCACCAAGTGCCAAACTCATATGGTTCCAGTAGTAGCACAAGTTTTCTAGTTGGTACACAATAATATATGGTTCAAATTTTTCTACATGTTAGATGCACATGTTATTTATCCAATCAATAATTTCAAGTGAAAACATGTGCACCCATATACAAGGTCACATCATGTAGCCAAGCAATGTTGCTCAAAAGTGCTCAAGTACTTTGCATGCAAAAGTGGTGTGCAAAGTTGTGCGCACAAGAATTGTGTAGAATAGTGGTGCATTGGATTGTGTCAATACTATATGTAGACACCTAAAATTGACCACTTTCATTTGGTCAATTTTCCCCGATCAAATTTTGTATCTTTTATATTAATTAAATAATACCTTATTATTTAATTAATATTCAATTAGATCAACCTTCATCCTAATCTATTTCTTCTATTATCCTTAAATCCTAGCCTAAAGTAAATAATTATCTTTAATTATTTACCTTCATCCCATTCATCAATTAAATTGAATAAATACACTTATTTATTTTATTTAATCCCCAGATATCCTTTTCTCCAAATAAGAATTAAATCTAATTATTTAATTCCTATTTTCCTCTCACCTCATGTCTCATCCTCCAATTCTCTCACTTGCACTAATCCTAATCCTAACCACTCACCTAACCTACCCACTAAATGGTTGCACACACTTAATCCATGATTAAGTGGGTCAACCCTTCCCATCACATCAAGAACATAGTCTTTTGTACTTGTGACATGGTCTTGGTACCATGTCAAATGGGCTTTGTACCCTCAAGGGTACAATCTCCCTCTCAAGCCCTCTCATTGTGCCACTTGGCACAATCATGTGGCTTGAGAGATCACCTCTCATCTCAACCATTGATCTCCATCAAGTAATCCTAGCCCTTCATCCATTTTCCTCCAATCCTATATATCCAACCCTTAACCATTCTATCAAGAATCTCACTCATTTTCATTGGAGCAACATTATGTTGCCAAAATTTCTAGTGAGCACACATCCAAATTGACAATGTGGGAAAATCTACTCAAGAGGAGGCTCATTGTGTTGGTTTGATATTTCTTAGCCTTATCTTGAGTGTTGCTTTATTTTTGTGTTGTTTGAGTTTTTATTGCAATTTCCATTTGCATTAGCCATAAATTTCACTACACACATTTTGGCATGCCCGATGGGACCCACGTCATGGGTCTGCTAATAAAATTTCAAAGTTTTTAGTTAGTTCCATTTGTAGGGTTTGCATAGGGATGGTTGTGCTCCTAGTTGGGTAGATCCACTCTTTAAACAAGTGATTTCGCTCCTACAGAGGCAGTTGTGCTTTGGCCTTTCAACACCTAGACACCCTTCTCAGAAAATAGGCAAACCTATCTCTACAAAGGTGATTCTACTCAAGAAGGGTAGATCCACTTGCACAGAGGCAATTGTACTCTTGATTAGATTTGCTACAGAAGGTAGGACCTGCTACAGAAGGGAGATTCTTCCTTTATATAAGCAGATCCACTCTTGGGAAATCTTGCTCTATATAGGTGGGTCCACCCCTACTTGCATGATCTTGCTCTACATATGCAAATTCGCTCTTGGCGATCCTACTCTACATAAGCAGATCTACTCCTACTTGGGTAATATTGCTCTACATAAGCGGATCTGATCTTAGGAAATCCTACTCTACATAGGTGGATTTACTCATACTTGAGTGATATTCCTCTACATAGGAAGATTTGCTCCTACTTGGGCAATCTTTCTCTACATAGGCGGATTTTTTCTTGGGCGATCCTTCTCTACATAGGTGGATATTCCACTATTATCACTTGGGTGGATATGCTCTATTCTTGGGTGACTACATGCTTGGGAAAATCCATGACTGTTGGGCGATTCTACTATGTTCTTGGGTGATTTTGCTTTGTACATCAACAATAGTGCAAGGTATAAAAAAATTAGCTTTAGGAGAATTTTTTTACATCTCTTTATCATTTGGCTTTCTAAAAAAAAATATCTAGGGGCTTCACCCTTGAACCCCTATCATTGGGATGGGTGTCCCAACCCCCTTTGGGCTAGTACTCATTTTCTCTTGATCAATTTTGGGCATCTAATCATTTTTTGTGCATATTGATATCATTTGTCAAAGATCAAAAATCATAAACTACTAACATATCTCCTACAAGTTTGTGGTCCAAGGATATTTTTTCACTAATTTAGGCACTCGTCATTTTTACTAAAGGGTCAATTAACCTTGTGTGCTTTATTTTGTTCTTCATTGGTGTATGCTCTCCCCTTGCACCATCCAATGAGCCAGGGATCATAAACCATGAAGTAATCTAAGTCTTGTTGTGTATTCCTAGGAGTGTTAGCTTGCGCATATGCTCTCTCCTTGGACTTCTTGTGAGCCTAGAGATTAGAAACGCCTAGCATTTCCTTCCCTTTAGAATTCCTTCTTGGGGATTTTATCACCCCAAGGGACGACCTCAACCACGTGAACTAGCGAGGTATATAAAGGGGGGAGAACAAAAGTTATACCCCAATCTATTCACATCATGTTTAGCAAAGCTTTGATATTTGAGTGATACCAAACTAGGAGTACATGGTTGGTCCAAATGGCTTAGATGACATTCTTGACCCACACTTGTGATGGGATAGTGTTCATAGATGTGCCTCACATACCCTCCTAGTATTTAGAGGATGCACTAGATCACCTTGTATCAACCTAGTTTAAGACCTTTCAGTTGTTGCTCAGTGTATTGTAGGGTACAGTATCATGCCTGAAGCTACTCACTATGTATCTCCTTGAGTAAAGATAGGAACTCTTTGGGAAAGGTCTCAGGACCTCCAAAGAAAGGTAAAAGGTGAGCCCCTGTTCCACTAGATCCCTATCTATCAACTCTTGAAAGAGAAGTGCCTCACACGAATCTTGAGATATTAGCTTTCAATTTTTGGGCCTACACTAAGTTAATAGACCTACTTGACTAATCTAGGTTTTTGATTTTTAGCATGTCTTCTTATGCTTACCAGTGCATATCTTTGATCCATCCTATCATCATCCATCTTGTGTCTTTGTGATTCCAGTTGTTGGTCCTTTTGTCATCTTTATCTAGTCATCCTTAGACGATTCTACTATACACTTGGACGGATCCACTCTCTCTTGGGTGAATTTGCTTTGTTCTTAGGAAAATTCATCTAGGTAATCATCGTATGTTTCATCACCCTTTGGGTGACTTTGCTCTACACTTGGGTAGATTCGCTCTTTATTAGACGAATTCGCTCTATTCTTGGGCGGCTCTGCCTAGGTCGTCCCCTAGTCCAACCCATCATCCCTTCTTGGGAAAATCCACTCTATTCTTAGGAAAATATGTCTAGGTCATCATCCTATCATCAATTATCCTTGGGCGATTTTTCTTCTACTTGGGTGGATCCGCCCTATTCTTAGGCAATTTCGCTCTTAAACAATTATGTTTCTTCTTGGGCGATTCTGTGTCTTTTTGGGTGATTCTTTGTTATCCTTGGGTAGATTCATTCCTCATACAAAGTACAAAGATAAAATCCTTCATATCACAAGTTTCTGGTGTCCTCCTGAGTCTAAAACCATAGTCCAATCATTTGTCCACTCCATAGATAGCTCAAAACAATCACTTTTTTCATCAACCACCATCAACTTATCTAAAACATCATCCCTTTTGAACAAGGATTTAGCTAAACCCATCCTATCAATCATCCATCATAATGCTTTCTTGGGAAGTTAGTAATCCCTCGTTCAAAAAAATTCACCTTGAGCCAAAGGTATAGTTTGCATCAATACCTTATCTTTCTTGAGAACTTAGCCTATATCAAGTAGGAAAACCATCCAATCACACTTTGACATACGATCTTGACCATAGTTGAGAGGATACTATCAACCATCTATCCAATAATCATCTCATCAGTTTAACTACATCCTTGAACATTAGGAGTCCCTTCCACCATACCTTCCAAATCATCCTAATCTAAGCTTAAATCAAATCCTAATCCAAGCTTAATATAAATCCCAATTTGAGCTTTAGTACATCCACATCTAATATCTTATGATATTGAAATAAATCTTAAGATCCCTCCTTCCACGTTCTTTTATTCTATTCCATTTACCATCTAACCATCTAATCGAGTCGCTTCCATCCACATCCATCTAATCCAACATCATGAATTTGTATCCTCCCTCAACAAGTCCAAAAGTAGTAATCAAGGGAGATCCCAATTATATTGAAGATGATGATGAAAGTCTTGTTGATCAAGACAAGTACGAAATAAACCCCTTTGATGCCATCATTGCTAGCAAGATTTCTCCAAGCATCTTCCAAAATTTAATCACTCATCCAAGCTATCCAATCATGAATCCATCCACAACTGTTAGCAATCCTTATGCTACCTCAAATAAGGGAAATCCATTAGCTCCTCCATCCACATTTCCATCCTATCCCTCATCCATATCTCCCTCTTATCTATCACCCACATATCCCTCTCATCCAATATACATACCTCTATCTTCGCCCCTAGCCATATGCCAGCCTCCATCTTTGCACAACAACATTATAATCTTCATCCCTAATCCATATTCACCATCCCATTATACCCTAAACCATCTCCCAATCCATAATCCTAATTCTCCAATCCATGATGCCAATCCTCCATCTACTCTTACTATTTTCTCCTATCTTAATCCACCATCCACTTCCTCATACCTCAATCCACCATCCATATACTCCTATCGCACTCCACCTCCAAATCCCTCAATGTACCTTAATACTCCCTCCAATCCATCATATTTATATCCTCCATCTAATCTTAATCCCCCCACTAATCTTAATCTTCCACCTACCCTTAGTCCTCCATTTATTCCCAAACCTACATCTAATCCTAATTCTCCTATCCATAATCCTAACCATACTAATACTCCCCATCTCCCATCTACCCCCAGTCCTTCATATATTTCCCACACTCCACCTAAGCCTAAAATATACAACATTCTAGATGCCATCCAAGGACTCCTAGCAAATAATCCATCACCAAATCCTCATCCTATAGTTGTGGAGTCATTCACCCCACTTCACCATGTACAATCATTGGAGATGAGGCCCTTCTCCATCTCACACATATCATTCCTCTTCCCACTCCTAACACCATCCAAAATATTGAAATCATCCCACCCATTGAAGCCACCCAAATCCAATCCCCTTCTCCTAATCCTAGCATTAACCAAACCCACTCCCATGTACTTCATGAATCTTCTATACCTATATTCAAACCATTTGAGGATTCCATCTAGTACTCCTCCACCATCACACCACCCACACAAGTTGAAGCATTCCAAGATCTTGTTCCAAATCATACCAATACATCCCCTCATCCAAGTAAAAACCCTACCATCCCATCTCCTCCACCTCAAGATCCTTTATCACCTCCTATCCAAATTATCCCAACACAGCCTCCATATCCCCTCGGTCCTCTTACATTCACCCATGGTGGTTCTCTTGCAAAAAAAGAACAAATCATATCCACCACCCATCCTTCTCCACCTAATAATGGATTTGCATCATGCTTCCAAAATAATAAGCATAATGATGTAAACTGAGTGCTCGATACCATGAACTATTATGGAAAATGATTAGGCATTAATGAGCAAGGTATATTGGAGCCCATCCATATCAAAGAAAATCCATGAGCACGAGATTTGGCTACATATCTCAAGGATCACAATTAGAAAATGTTGGTAAAACATTCATACAACCTAAGCGAGCCTCTACCAAATGACTAGTAGGTGATTTTCATCATTCCACCAAAACATTTGTTTCCATCCCTCCTCCTCCTCCATCATACACACTTAAAAAAAATCATTATCCCTCCTTCATCCTTGAAATCCATTTTGGGTCCTTATGTTCCACAATCCACCATCATGCATCCTCCATCTCCTACATCAATTTTGGGTCCTTATGTCCCAAAATATACCATCACACTTCATCCATCTACTAATTCCATTTTGGACCCTTATATCCCAAAGTCCCATCTTCCATCTCATCCCACTCACCTCTTCATCCACCAATCACCTATCCCTATCACCCATCATAAAAATACCACTCTCATAATCCCTAATCAGGATCAATAAACACACACCTCCATGAAAGTCCTCCAACATCCTCTATCTATATATCATCTCCAAAATACTACCTCTATCACTCTTCATATTCTCTCCACATCATCCATCTCCTTGAACCCATACCATTGCTATTGGAAGCAATTTGGATGTCAAAATAAAAATGCATAAACCCAAACACCCTCATGGAACTAAATATCACCATGTCCCCTCAAAATTACTTGATGAAGAAAATTAAGATCCAATTCAAAAGTGTAATCAATCTCAAAGGCCAGAAAGGCCCACCAAAGTAAAAAATAAAACCATGTGGATCATAAAGAAAAAATATGTAATACATTAAAAAAAAAGTCCATAATGGCATCCAAAGTTACTCATCCAAAAGCTAAGTATCCCCATCCTCCATTTCCTACATCCATTTTTTTTCTCTTTATCAAAAAATTTACTATCCCAACTCCTCCATCATCCCCACATCCTTCATCTCTTTCTTCTCCAATCATTCAACACCCATCACAATATGTGCCAATGTTGGTCCTAACAACACCCCCTATCACAATCCTCTCCCATTATTTCATCCATACACTCTCCAACCTCCCATCCATCATCCCACATATATCCCCCATCAAATCCCTTTAATCCATGCACTTTCTTAATCCATACATCTTAATAAGGTTGTACCAACATCCCACAGTCACTTCCAACATGGGCTCTTATTACCTCAATATTGAACTTGATTCTTGAGTCCTTCATCCATCTCCTTATCCCCTATATTCAAAATCCATTTATCCACATCCCTATCCTCATCCATATCCATCCATACAAAAATCCAAAAAAGTAAAAAAAAAGTAATAAAAATAAAATTTGTCCTATGGTGAAAACTTGGAAAACATGCACCTTGGGCAAGTACCATGATGAAAACTTGGAAAAAAAACATCATATGTAAATCCCCCATCCATTTTTTCTCCACACTTGGGGGAAAACTCATTCTAAGCATCCCCATCCTTCATCTCCCCCATCCTACCTATCATATCCCACTCATTTTGTCTTCCTTGTGACCTTGATATGAACAAGGGAAAATACATATACATGCTTTGGACCCCTCTTGGAATACATTCCCTCTATCCACCCATCATGTTATCATGCATATACCTTCCTTCTCTTCCCCATCATACTATCATCCATTTACCTTCCCTCTTTCCACCCATCATGTTATCATCTGTCTACCTTCCTTATCTTCCCCATCATGCTATCATCCATCTACCCTCCTTATCTTCACCATCATATTATCATCCATCTACCTTCCCTCTTTCTGCCCATCATGTTATCATCCATATACCTTCCTTATCTTATCCATCATGATATCATCCATCTACCCTCCTTATCTTCACCATCATAAGTTATCATCCATCTAACTTCCTTATTCAACCATCATGCTATCATCCATCTACCTCCCTTATCTTCCCATCTAACTATCTTCCATCCTTCATGCCTCATCACACATGAAATATCTAGAGTGAGGAATCTTCTTCCTTTTGTGACATTATCCTTGGAGATCCCATTCCATGTCATCCATCCATCCTATCACCCTTCCATCTCCCCATATTTATCTTCCTATCCTTTCATCCTATCATCCCTTCCATCTCACTATCTTTATCTCCATATCATCCTTCCATTAATCCCTCTAAATTGTTCATCCCTTCATCCCCTGATCATGTTGTCTCCCCATATTTCTCTCTTTATCCTTTATCCATTACACCCTCATACCACCTCATCCTCCTATCCCATAATCCCTTGTCATTTTTGTTTAGCTATAGGATACCCTCACATGCAATCCAATGCCATCTATCCCACTATCTTCACTCCTACCTCTTTCGCATGTATTACTAATCTCCTATCGCTTTTTATTCCTCATCTATCC
Organism: Sequoia sempervirens; assembly: GCA_007258455.2. NCBI lineage: Eukaryota > Viridiplantae > Streptophyta > Pinopsida > Cupressales > Cupressaceae > Sequoia > Sequoia sempervirens. Next base: position 261,161,536 of record VDFB02000017.1, on the reverse strand, counting down.
ACCCTATTTTCCTCCAAATTAATCTTTTGATGATTTGGATAACTATCCCATTCTTGAACTTCATGCAATCAACATCCTCTTATATATATTGTACATCTATTGTATATAATGTGTCCTATATATAAGGTTAGTCCCATCTCATCATCTAGGTCCATCATTGTACATACGTGTCACTAGGTCCCATCCTTGTGTCTGTTGTGTCACCAAGATCCCTTATCAAGCTGGTACTTCAACCAAATCCATTAGCCCCCTTAGGTATCAGGTATCTCGATCATCTCTTGTCATGAGAATCTTAGGTCCTATCCATCCATCCTTGGTCTTTGCATGATGTATTGTTCCTCACATCAGATCACATCAACCCCATCCATCATCCTTATGGAAAAATGTACTTGAGATGTTTGTTATTTCTTTGGTGATTTTGGATATTTGTTTATCTTTCTTTTGAGCTTCCTACTTCACCTACTCAAGGTCACCAAGATCCATCATATCTTGATGTGCTTTGTCTGGTAAAAAAATGGACAAGTCTTGGTTTTTATTTGTTGTGTTTTCTTGGTTTATCTCATGTTGTTTCCACCAAGATCCTTTGTGATCTTGTGTTACGTTGGGGCATTCCCTATGCTTGTGGTTTTCCAACATCATGCCTACAAAATTTACTTATGACTTTGTGAGATGTTGGACTAACCTTCTTGTTTGTTGAGTCAGTCTTATGCATGCGATACAAAGTCATCTTGGTTCCTTATACCATGGTGCATAGTATCCCATGCTATATCAAATTAAGTGCTCACTACATGGTGGTTCTAATTTGACACTCCAAATCCCGTCATTCATTTATCCTAGATGTTTCTAATACATTCATCCTTATCTCCCATCTATCTCTCCTATCCATTTTCCTCACCTCCACTTAATCCTAGATTTTGTGTGCACATGAATATCCATCGATATTTTTGTCTATCCTCTAATCTTCCTCTTGAAGTAATCATATGCATCTCACCCATCCTAATCATATCATCATCTATTTAATCTTCTTAATCTAATATAGATTTGTTAGTGTGTGTATGAAAATATGCCTGTTATAAAGGATTCAAAACACATTCAATAAAACATTATATCAAAGAAACTAAAAGAAAATTAAACAAACTCTTTTATGGAAGATTCTCTGAAGTCGTTCTATTGCTCTCTATCTCCAGCGTTTCGTTGCTTCAAGTTGCTCTCAGATTTCGTATGCCAAGCTCAATGAAATGGACTACTGAAGAATGAGATTTAAACTAAATGCATACTTATGCTAAAATGCAAGATTATGCTATGCTATGATAAAATTATTGCTAAGATATGAATATTGATAAAATGCTAAAGATGTAAAAGCATAAGCGTGATTGCGTATATGTTCGTATCTCACCAATGCTTGGATTTGCACATGTATTTAAAGAGTTTTCAAAAGAATTTGATTGGCTGCCATGATTAACGGTTCAGATCAAGCTTGTAAGGATGAACGGTAAGAGATTCTTGAAAGGTGAGAGAGAAATAGAAGGTTTCCTCTTCTTCAATTTTTCTCAGTTAGATCCGAAGGAAGGTTGCCATTTGAATAATGAGTTGAGAATGAATTTCATAATTAAATAAATAAACTTATTTAATTATATGTGAGGATGAATATAGAAGTTTACATAATTAAATAAGTAATATTTAATTATGTGTGAGAGATGAATTTAGAAAGTTCGCATAATTAAATAAGTAATATTTAATTATGTGTGAGAGATGAATTTAGAAAGTAATTAAATATTTAATTATGTGAGAGAGGAATTTAGAAGGTAATTAAATATTTAAAATATTTAATTATGTGTGAGAGAGGAATTTAGAAGGTAATTAAATATTTAAAATATTTAATTATGTGTGAGAGAGGAATTTAGAAGGTAATTAAATATTTAAAATATTTAATTATGTGTGAGAGAGGAAAGATATTAAATTAAATATTTATAATATTTAATTTAACTATGAGATGAAGAGGGTGTTTGGAAGAATATTCCATTATTTGAATTCAAATATTCAACTTTAGAATAACATAATAATTAATATAAATAAATTATAAAATTTATTTAATTTAATTAAGAGGAATATGGAAGATGGTAATAATTAAATAAAGTTATTTATTTAACTAAGGTAGAAGAATTTATAAAAGTGAACAATATAAATAAATAATTAAATTTATTTATATGTAGATGACTTTAGAGGATTAATTAAATAATTTATATTTAATTAATTAACAAGCTTGATGACCATTTTTAGACATATACATTTTTCCCCTCTTTGAAGTGATGTGTGAAACGTATTGCTTCAAAGAAAATAAATTTTTTGCCCCTGATATATTTTTGATGTTGATGCTGATGATGCCCCCTCAAGAGGTAAATCACGAATGATGATATTCTGCTAGGGAGTTAGTGATTTAGCTCCCGATAAGTGATGTGAAAGATGCCTCAGTGTGAAAATAAGGTCAAATTTTGAAAAAAAAGATAAAAAATGTCACAAAACCTACCTTTGGTTGATTTTTAAAAGGTAAAGAGGTAAGAAAAGATAAGTCATTTGCACTTTTTCACTTTTTGAATGTTGTAGCTCTGATAGTGACCTTGTGACATGGAGATTCCATATCATTGTCACTGATTTGAGAGATCTCGCCGATATCAGAGGCCAACATATGGACCACCGGTGAGTCGATCTAACTGCTTGTGCGTTCAAATTTTTTTGTTTTGAACTGAAATTTTACTATTTTTCTATGGATTTTGGGTTTGAAAATGACATTTTAGCACTTTCGATGAATGTTGTAGCGCTTACGATGAAAACAATAGCGCATACAGGGTAGATATTACATATTTAGCATGAACCCAGTATAGCGCTTTCAATGAAAACAGTAGCACATATAGGTTAGAGATTGCATGTTTAGTATGAAACCAGTATAGCGCGTTCGATAAAAATAGTAGCGCATATAGGGTGCCATAAGAAATTTAGGAGTATAGCACATTTAGGAAAAACAGTAGCGCATATAGGGAAATAGCGCATCCCAGAAATAAAATAGCGCTTAGGTGTAGAGTTTTAGTGCATATGGGGAAATAGCGCATATGGAAACTGTTTGAGCGCATCCAGAGAAAAGAATGATGCATATGGGTTTTAGCGCATCCAGCAAACAGAATAGTGCATATGGGTTTTAGCGCATCTGGTAAAAAAATAGAATGTTTGATTGGATGAGAGTTATGTGGAAATGATGACGTATATTGCATTCCTTGGTCGGGAGATTGAGGAAATGTCTTGCCATCTTGTTGATGTGGATAGAAAATTTGATACTGTGTTGATAACTTTGTTTCCAAAATAGAAATCAAAGAGTAGATAGCTAATAACTTTGTTTCCCTTGTATGAAAACAAAGAATAAATGATTGATAAAGTACCTAATAAATTTGTTTTCTGTGATAGAAAACAAATAGTAGATGGTTGATTGCATTTATGATAAATTTGCTTCCTGCGATAGAAAAGAAATAGTAGATGATTGATTGCATTCTGATAAATTTGCTTCCTGCGATAGAAAACAAATAGTAGATGATTGATTGTATTCTGATAAATTTGCTTCCTGCGATAGAAAACAAATAATAGATGATTGATTGTATTCTGATAAATTTGCTTCCTGCAATAGAAAACAAATAGTAGATGATTGATTGTATTCTGATAAATTTGCTTCCTGCGATAGAAAATAAATAGTAGATGATTGATTGTATTCTGATAAATTTGCTTCCTGCGATAGAAAACAAATAGTAGATTATTGATATGATATGGATCACTTGATAGATATGAGTCAGATTGATGATGTTTGCTTGAGATTTGAATAATTGATATGGTTCTAATTGACTGTTGTTGTGATAACCCAAAAATATGAGGTTTTTAGAAACCTCCAGATTAGGGAGCGACACTCGACAGGGTGGGATAGGATACCTGAGCTGACACCTATTGATGTAGCATTGATAGATACATGTGGATTGAGACCCTTATTGGCTATGCCGCCGATTTGGGTCAACAGAGGACTATTGACTGCATTGGCAGAGAGGTGGCATTTGGAGCACAACACCTTTCATTTGCTGACTAGTGAGGTGACCGTGACTCCGGAGGACGTGTACAAAATATTAGGTATCCTAGTGGTTGGTGCCCTTGTGTTCTATGATCACAAGGAGATTGGGTGTACAGATGCTCTGAGGAGGGTATTTGGTGATGCACACATAGCAGGGTACTGGGTGCCATGGGCTGACTTCTGAGGATATCCAGCCTTGCCCACAATTTTGGGGGCGTTTATTGGAGGTCTCCTTTGTCCGGATCGCCAGTCAAAGGGACTATCAGTGGGATGGGGGAGGGTTATGGAGTAGATGTTGCTATAGCCATGGAGATACGCATGGGGGAGTTGTATGTTAGCTCACCTATACCATGATTTACATCAGGTAGTATACAGGGGTGCTACTAGTTTGTCGTGCAATGTGACACTACTACAGATCTAGGCATGGGAGCATCTTGATGTGATGAGACCAGCGTGCCCCAAAGTGAGGCCACCAGGTAGGCCGTATGTGTATGCTTATGCAATGTTCCTTGTCTAGCCCAAGTTGGGCAAGGTGGATTACTGGAGACAGTCTCTAGATGATACGGATGCAGTGGTATGGCGACCATACCTTGATTGTGAGCCTTGGGATACAAATCACCTGGAGATGTCGTTTGTAGGTATTTCACAGTTTTTGATGGGGAGGACCCCTTTCATCATTGAAAGGTTTTTAGCATTGCGGGTGCAGCGACAGTATGGTTTCACACAGGGGATGCCACAGGGGGTTGCACACTATGCATGAAGCAAAGATGAGGTTGGATGGGGGCCGTGTATCTCCTATCAGATAGCATATACAGAGTTCACTACATTAGCTCCCGAGGCATGGGATGATAGGTGAGACATTATTGATGCTGGTATGTCAAACGAGTATTCAGTTTATTATCATACACATCCCTTTCCATGTTATACTTGTCCTGATGAGCCAGTGCCCATTTTGGTAGTACCACAACCAGGGGCAGTGAGACAGGAGGATGTGGCAGGTGGGGAGGCAGCAGCAGTTGGGGGAGATGAGGAGGAGAGTGGAGAGGAGGATAGTTCTGATGGGGATGACGGCGGGGATGAGAGGCAGGTGTCAGGGCGGCGAGGCCAAATATTCTGAGGGGTGTCCAGATCATGCAGAGGCCGAGGACAGGGATTGGGCGGCGGACAGTGATCAGGGTTGGATCCTCGTCACAGCAGGGACAACTAGCTAAACTACAGGCTCAGGTGCAGACACTGCAGGGACAGCAGGTGCAGTTGTAGAGTCAGCTGGTGCAGGCACAGGGATTGGTCGCACAACTACAGGCACAGCTGGCAGAGTCACAGGCACAAGCACAGGCACAGGCACAGGTTCCTGCTCCAAACCCACAGTTAGCCCAGGTGATGACAGAGAGAGATGCATTAAGGTGGAGGGAGGCAGAGGCTAAGGGTGTTGCACAGAGGTTGATGGGTACCGTACAGAGTGCATCCTTGCGGGAGGCTATTGCAGAGGGAATGGAGATGACGAGGGAGGTGAAGTATTATCATGTTAGATATGAGGAGTTGTGTCCTCCTGAGCATAGGGAGCCATTCCCACGGTCCCACACTAGGACCAGGAGAAGGTCGCGGACACCCACTCAGAGCATGGGAGTTACTGGGCCTCGGCGGGATCCAAACGCAGGTACCAATGGCAGGCCACCTCCTTCCGGACCAGCTCCATCAGGGCATCAACCAACTAGTTTGTGATGTATTTCTTTTTTGGAGCATGTATATGCTATTTTTGATCATATCCCATGTATCACTCTTTGAACTTTGTAGTTTCATTGGACATTGGACATTTGTATCATTTTTTATGAGTGATGATATGCAGCGGCGATGATTTTTGATGATGTGATGACTATCATGAGTTTTTGATTATGTGAGGACTATCATGATTTTTGAGTATGTGATATGCATTTATTTCTATATGTTATGGATTTTGGTATGCATTTTAATGATTTGATGACTAACATGATATGCAGGATGATTTGAAAAAATGATTGATGATGCGTACTAATGATGTTATGCAGGTGGATGACTTATGATGTGAATATGTCATGGGATTTTTGATATGTTTTATAAAAAATGTTGTGTGGAAAATGATATGAAAATGCATGTATGTAATGTTTGTTTTTGGATTTTCAAATGCAAGTAAATAATGATAATATGATGGAAAATGAACATTGTGTTTATGATATGCATTATGAATTTGTAATATGAATAGATATGAAAATGATAGGATGATTAACGAGATGAGATGAATGTAATGTGACAAATGATATGAAATGAAATGATTAATAATAATGTGATGTATGATAAGATGATAAATGATATATGATGAAATGTAATGATGAAATGCAATGATAATGACATGTATGAAAATGATAAGTGATATGAAATGAAATGTACGATAATGAAAATGATGAATGATAAGTGAAATGAAATGACATGTGCGATAATGAAAATGATTAATGATAAGTGATATGAAATGATAAGTGATAATGAAGTGAACAATAATGAAATGATAAATGAAATGATAAGTGAAAATGAAATGATAAGTGAAATGATATGTGATAATGAAATGATAAGTAATAATGAAATGATATGATAAATGATAATGATATGAACAATAATGAAATGATAAATGAAATGATAAGGGATAATGAAATGATAAGTGAAATGATATGTGATAATGAAATGATAAATGAAATGATAAGTGAAAATGAAATGATAAGTGAAAATGAAATGATAAATGAAATGATAAGTGAAATGATATGCGATAATGAAATGATAAGTAATAATGAAATGATAAATGAAATGATAAATGAAATGATATGATAAATGATAATGAAATGATACAGAATTTGGATGATATGAAATGATAATGAATCCTAAATGATATGCAAATGAATGGCAGATGATAGATGATAGGACCTAGATGACATGATAATGAAGATGAAAGGTGATGATGAAACAAATGTCTGAATGTCCTCCACAAATAGTCCAAAGAGACATGGCATCCATTGATGTTCTTGTTTAGCCCTTTTGAAAACTCTGATGCAAATCTAGTATGTAGATATATACACTAATCTAAAATGAAATGCAACTAAATGAACCGAACCATTTGTTGAGCCTTTGGGTAGCTTTCTTGAATCATCATAGAGTGTTTTAAAATGTTGGAAGTATGTACAAGCATTAGAGGGGAAATTAGCACCAATGATGACCTGAGTACAACTTTCATGATGTTTGATATAGCAAGCAAACACAAGCATCGAGGTATAATTGGACCAAGATGACCTGAGCATTTCTTGCATAAACAGACAAAGACTAACCACTTTTTGATGCCAATGTGAAACTGTCGTCAATGATAACCTTTGGAAATCATGTGTCGCGACATATTGACAATCAGATGGATAGTTAACTTCAAGACAGCAGACAAAGAAAAGTCATTCTCTTTCCTCACCACTCTAGTTCGGTACATCATCGAGTGTGCTCCAAAGAGATGATATCGAAAATGAAACAACCATTGTTCAAAATGTAATATTGCTATTCTAAACATTATTCAAATTTTAGATCATCCCGATATGAGTCATGATATGGTATCTGCTTGAAAACTATTATGATATGGATCAATGATTGGATAGTTGTTCATAAGATTTGATTTGGTTGTTTGTTTGCATGATTGGATTTGTTGTCATTATCTAGCTGTTTCAGTAAAACCTGAAAGTTGGTTGCCCCCGGTATGTCAACATTTGCCCCCAGTATTGACACAACTTGCTGAAATGAATATGTACAATAATCAAGCCATGGTAAGACATTATCGTTCTAGGAAAATGATGATAGCATGATGCTGGTATGGCCCTAAGGTGATGAAAAGATGCATGACAATGAGGGCTGAGAAGCCAAGTGCAGAACATGAACTAATAGATGGAGCGCTACAAATAGCGTCTATTTGTCAGATTTTCACTATTTGTTTTTATTGCATTTTTCTTGTCAATAGACTGCCTGTCACTAGGTTTTCACCCTTTTTCTTCTTTTTTTTTGGCACTACCGAGATGCCTATTTTCCAGGTTTTCACCAGGGTAACCATTTTTTTAGGACTTTTCTAAAAAAAAATTGTATTTTTTCAAGACCTTTTACTGCTGTTTTTGTATTTCTTTAGGAATTTTTGCTGCTGTTTTTGTATTTTTTCAGGACTTTTTCTGGATGATGATAGCTGAATTAATCATAATATTTCTTCAGGTGCATGTTGTTGATGGGTTCTTCAAACAGGTCCCCTTCTGGCGTGGATAGCTTGTAGGCTTCAGAACCGTAGACTGTGATAACCACATAAGGACCTAGCCAATTTGGTTCAAACTTTCCTTTCTTTTCTCTGTCTTGCTGATTTCGTGGGTTTTCTTTCAAAACCATATCACCCACCTGAAAGGTACATGGCTTTACTTTGTGATTATAGCTACGAGACATCATCCGTTGGTATGCTTTTAAATGGTCAGCTGCTCTTTGTCTCTTTTCATCTAGGAGTTCCAGTTCTTAGAGTCAGGACACTTTGTATTCATCATCGATTGTGAGACCTTTTAGTGAGACTCTGAGTGATGGAATCTCAACTTCTAGAGGAAGTATAGCCTCTACTCCATAGACAAGAGAAAATGGCATTGCTCTTGTTGGCATGCAGACACTGGTTCTGTAGGCCCATAAAGTGGGATTGAGTTGAACATGCCAATCTTTCCTTGAATCATTCACAGTTTTCTTTAATATTGTCAATATAGTCTTATTTGAGGCCTCTACTTGGCCATTCCCTTGTGGATAGTAAGGTGTTGAATATATGTGTTGAATATGAAATCTCTCACAAAGTTCATCAACATCTTGATTCTTGAAAGGTTGTCCATTATCTGTAATAATGGAGTTGGGAATTCCATACCGACAAATAATATAGTTGAGTATGAATGAAGATATTTGTTTGTCGGTAACTTTATTAAGAGGTACTACCTCAATCCATTTGGTAAAATACTTTGTGGCTATGATGATGAACTTGTGCTCGTTTGATGAGGAAGGATGAATCTTGCCTACTAGATCTAACCCCCATTGAGAGAATGGCCAGGTTGGTGTAAATGGTTGAAGTTCCTATGCAAGAGCATGAATGAGATTCCCATGAATCTGGCATTTTGAGCACGTTTTCACAAAAGTGAATGATTCCCTCTCCATTGTAGGCCAATAGTAACCCATTCTAATCAATTTCTTGGCTAAGGTCAGCCCACTCGAATGAGTACCACAAATGCCACCGTGAACTTCTTGTAAAGCTTTGTCAGATTCATCACGTTCAAGACATCGAAGTAAAGTACCATCAAGACCATGGCGATAAAGGGTGTCGGTGATAAGAGTGTAGCGAGAGGATTGGCAAATAAAATTTCGCTTTTGGTTATGGGATATATTAGGTGTTAAAATATCATCTTTTAGGTAGGTATAAATCTTGCCATACCACAGTGAATCAAATCCTACTAAGTGGCAAATGATTTGGCTTTCAGGTGTGTCATAGGCAAGAGTAAATGATTGTTCCACCAGAAATTCATAGCGAGTCTGAGTTTCTAGAAGTTGTAGCAATGATGTGATTGTGGCCATGGCACCAATTGCTTTGTTATCAATCCTTGGAATTTGTGTGAATTTGATGTCCACAAAGTACTTCTTGAATCCTCCATATACCTATAATTTTGTAATCCTCCATTCCAATGCTATTTTAAGTCCAGTGATTAATGCTTCATATTTGGCTATGTTGTTAGTGCATGGAAACATCAGCCTATATGATCGAGGAATGGCGTGCCATTGGGGGGTGACAAAATGTCTGCCCCTGATCCATGTTGAGTGAAAGAACCATCAAAATATAGGGACCATGGTTGTTTGGATTATGTAGTAAAGACATTAGCATCTAGAAATTCAATGTGTAGGGGATGATTTGCTTGCAGTGGCGCTTCAGCTAGTTGATCAGCGATAACTTGTCCTTTGATTACCTTGCGATCAACATAATGGATGTCAAACTCACTCAGAATCATTACCCATTTTGCTAACCTTCCTGTCAATGATACTTTGCTTAACAGATACTTGAGTGGATCAATCTTTGCAACAAGATTGATTGTATGAGTTAACATGTAGTGTCAAAATTTATGTGAAGCAAAGACCACTGCTAGGCAAGCCTTCTCAATGAAAGTGTAGTTGAGTTCATGCCCTGTCAATGTGCGACTAATATAATAGATTGCACGTTCCTTTCCTGTAGAGTCTTCTTGCGCGAGCAATGCCCCCAAAGATGTCTCTGTTGCGGCGATATACAAGATCAATGGTTTGTCTGGATTTGGTGGTACTAGAACTGGTGGGTTCATCAGGTACTACTTGATTTGTTGAAAGGCCATCTCACACTTAGCATCCCACTTGAAAGGAACATTCTTATGCAGACGAGATGTGTGAAAGGTAGACTTTTGTCGGCCAATTGTGCAATGAACCTTCGTATAGATTAAAGTCGTCCCTGTAATGATCTCAACTGACTAATGTTCCTTGGGGGAGGCCTTTCCATGATTGCCTGTACTTTGGCAGGATCTACTTCAATTCCTTTTTCTGACACAATGTACCCTAAGAGTTTTCCATATGTGACCCCAAAAACACATTTCTTGGGATTGAGGCGAACTTTGAATTTCTCCAGTTGTGCAAATATTTTAGACAATATTTCCAGATGTCCTTCTCTGGTGTATGACTTTGCCAATATGTTGTCGACATAATCTTCCATGAATGTGTGCATCATGTCATGAAATATTGTAGTCATGGCTCTTTGGTAAGTAGCCCTAGCATTCTTTAGACTGAAAGGCATGGCGTTCCAACAGTAAGTTCCCCATGGACATGTGAAAGTTGTTTTCTCCTGGTCTTCAGGTGCAATCTTGATTTGGTTGTAACCAGAAAAACCATCCATTAATGAATACATGGCATGGCCAGCTGTCAGATCAACTATAGTGTCAATATGTGGAAGTGGGAAGTCATCCTTAGGACATGCTTTATTAAGATCCCTGAAATCTGTGCACACCCTGACGCTTTTATCTGGCTTGGATACAGGAACAATGTTAGAGATCTATTCTGCGTAGTTGATTGATCTTATGAAGCCCACATCAAGGAGTTTTCTCATTTCTTCCTTAACCAATAATGCAACATGGGGGTGCATCTTTCTAAGTTTTTGTTTCACAGGATTAACCCCTGGTTTGATAGACAAGTGATGCATGATGAGATCAGGATCAAGACCTAGCATGTCCGCATAAGACCAAGCAAAGTTGACTTGATTTTCTTTTAGAAATTCCATGAACTCTGGTATTTCTTTCTCTGTCATTGATGCAGCTAACTATAAAATCCTTGGTTTATCTGAGGTTTCAAGATTGACAGCATTTGTAGGCTCAATCAAAATAGGCGATCGCTCATGGTAGTGCTCCGGGAGAGTGTCAATATTCCCATCGTCTGGCGCCTTAAAAAGGTTTTCACCATCCGATACGCTCTTTATTTTATCTTTTGTTTGATCTAACACTTCCAGATTCTAGTTTTCACCATTAGATCTTTCTTTTTTATTTTTATTTTTGTAGCTAGGAGAATTGACACTCTCTCGATCGAAGACTCTATGCCAAGAATCGCTGGTGGAACAATCATTTGTGTCATCTATAGAAAGGAAGTTGATGATAGATCCGTCACTTGGGAATATAGGTATATTGATAGATTTGGATGAATCCCAATCAATGAGATCAGGATGGATCAAAGATAGCGGGTCATCGGGTTGTGTGAAATCGGCTATGGTTATGGTCATAACGGAGTTGACCGTAGGATCCGAGGTATGAGGTGGATCAATGATGATACTATTCTCATGATAATCTTGTTCGTTTAAATCTGACTCAGTATCACTAGAATCATAGTCACCTTGTAGTTCAGCTTCTCGTGTTTGGGTCCCTGAACCTTGACCTTCTATTAGAGTTGGGGTATACTGGTGTATTACATCAACCTCTTTGTCCCTCCAAAACTCATAATTTTAAATGGTGTCCCATTCATATTCAGCAGAGTCTGTGTCAGAGTGATTATCTACGAAATTTTGAATTGTTGCCAAACATGCTTCTCTTGAATCTGAACCTTCTTGCAATGTGAAGACAGTACCATGTGGTTGTTTAGACGTTCCTTCTTTTGATTTAGCATCATAGCCTAATCCAATTTTCTCTTTTGCAACAAGTCCTCGAAGGTGAATAGGCTCAACTAATCCTTTTCTTTTTCCGATAGGACCCTTATCATAGCCCATCTTCTGCATGATTGAATATCCTTTTCCATATATATATGTTGGTAATTTGACATTAAAAACTACTTCATCTTCATCTTTATAGAGCAAGTTTAGAATTTCTCTATCCTCAAGATCTTCCATGGGGAATTTTTCTTTGATGAATCATCCATTAAACTCTGTGCTTGGCTCTGTCGGTGGTTGTGTTGACGTTGATGTTGCTGATATTTGATGTTGTGTGATAGAAGGTTGTCCATGTGACCGAGGTGATGTAGGTAAATTAGCCAAACAGAGAGAGTACTCCCCGACTCCATGATCCTTGAATTTCAATTTCTTGTCAAAACTATTGGTTAACTGACTGATTTGTGTATCAATCTTGAGAGAAGTACTAGCATGAGCTTCTTGATTGTTAGGAACCAAAGTGTCCTAGATAGCTTTGATAGGGGCACAAGTTTGGACCTTTGATTTATCGACTGGTATCGTGATTTTCTGCCCATCATAAGGAAACTTAAGACATTGATGATAGGTGGATGGGACAGCTTGCATTTCGTGGATCCAAGGACGACCCAACAAGATGTTGTATGCAAGATCACAGTCTAATACTTGACAAAAATTATTTTTGATAACAGGTCCCACTCTGATTGGTAGCATGATTAAACCCCTGGACACTCTTTCCTCATCATCGTAGGCTTTAATAGTAATATTTCTTCTGGGATCAATGGAGTCCTCAAAAAATCCTAAAGCCTGAACTAACGTCATGGTACATATGTTCAAACCAGCACCTCCATCTATTAGAACCCGTCTGACACGAAACTTGTGAACCATGACTTCTAGGTATAATGATGAATTGTGAGGATGAGTTATGGAAACATCATCTTTTTTCAGAAAATGAAAGGCATGTGGGTGAGGAAAAGTGTCCTACCATGGCTTGAAATTGATCCACATCCAGATCAGCGAATACATTAGTTTCCACAAGGGCCTTTTCTAGAATTTTCTTGTGTGCTGGGGAAATTTTCAAGAGTTCCAAGATGGAAATATGAGCAGGAGTTTTTCGAAGTTGATTGACTAAGTAATATTGATGTTGAGGTGGAGGCCCAGTGGATTTTGAAGAGGCGCCTTTTAAGACAACTTTAGATTATGCCCTGGTCATTGCGTTGACCTCCCTATATTCCATTTTTTCCTTGACTTTTATAACATTAACCTGCTCGTCATCAGGGTAGATATGATTAATTATCGGATCATAAATATGATTCACGCTTTTTCCCGAAGACTCACCTTTTTGATAGTTGGGCAAAGGGTTGTGAAATGCTTGGTGGTCTTCATTTGATTGTTGATGTCCTTCTATTGTGATGGTGCCATTTTCGACTAATTCTTGAATGGTATTCTTCAAGGCTTGACAGTTATTTGTGCGATGACCTTTGCACCGATGATAGTCACAATAGTATGCCTCATTCCATGATGGAGGCTTCACATTGGGTTCATAGTTTCGTTGAGGTGGCAATGTAATGACATTTTTAGCCATCAACTCTTTGAATGCAGATTCCAAAGATTGCCCCAGTGGAGTGTAAGTTCTTCTACTAGAGAAGAATGAGAATCGTTGTGGATTTGTATTCGAGGTATTCCCTAAAGAGGTGTTATTGTGATTGTTTCCTTAGAATCCTTGATTGTTGGCAGTCCCTTGATTGGGAATAGGATGTTGATTCACATTGTTCCTCTGAGGAGGAGGATTGTTACCCTGATTTGTAACCAAGTTGACATTGTTGTGGTTGTTGTTGCGAGGAGTACTTGGAGTACTAAGAACAAATGACTTAGTTGAGACATGATTCACATCAACAACACCATCATTCACCACGTTCTTGTTGCGAGTCCAAAATTTAGACTTGTCCTGATTGTTATGATGATTGAATGAGCTAGAATTATCCTTGTCAAGTTTTATTATTCCTCTTTTGACCAAAGCACTTTCAATGGTTATAGCATTTTCAATCAATTTCTCAAAAGAGAGAGGACAATGTAAATTCAAACGATAGCTCATTTCCGAATTCAAGCTGTTAATGAAAGTGACCATCTTTTCCTTTTCAGGAACAGGACGTGGATATCTAGCGAACATTCTTCTCCATCTCTGAAGAAAAGTGATAAAAGGTTCACCAGGTTTTTGTGCAACTTTGCAGATATCTATCATGGTGATTTGGTGTTGGATGTTGTAGGAATATTGTGATATAAAAAGATTGATTAATTCCTCAAATGTCTTGACGGGAGGTGTGATTTTTGATAGCCATTCCATAGAATGAGCTCCAAGACTCCTAGGGAACAAACGCATTAAGTAAGTATCCTCATGAGTGAACTCTAAAGTCATGTTACGAAAGTCTCTAACATGATCGATTGGATCTGCTTTCCCATTATAACGATCAAATTTTGGAATTTCACAATGTTTAGGAAATGGAATCATGTTGAGACTTCGATCGAAAGGATAAGGACAAATGTCCTCAAGAGTATATTTCTTTGTTGTAGCTCCCCCTTGTAACTGTTTAACTTGTCCTTGAAGTGCCTTAATTTGTTGAGTCAAAGCACTAAGATCAAATAGGGGTGTTTCTTCAGGTTTGTTCTTCAAATTCACAGTATCAAAGTCATGAGGCAATTTAGCTCCTTGGTCAGCTAGATAGAGGAAATACTTTTCTTTGTCGCGTTGCAAGATATTTTCTATGGCTTTGTGAAATTTGGGATCTTGCTCAGCCTCTCTAAGACGTTCTTCATCTTGCTCATCATCACTATCTACATGGGTTTTGCTCATGTCCCTGTATTTGTGGAATGGATTTTCTTCTCTGTTATCCATGTCGTTGTTGAAAAGTGGATTAAGACATACTGTAAAGAGGATTACTACTTTCACCTTCTTCTTGATTGTTTTGGGTATGGCCTTCTTGTTGGATTTTGTCCTTCAATTTATTGTATTGAGATCTTGTAGAGATAGGCATATGATTTTGAAAATTTCTTCTAAACTTAGATCACAGTTCTGATAAGTGAGATAATGATGATATCTTGATCTGATAAGATGTGAATCCTATGATATGATCAAATATGTTCCTAATTTTTTATTGTGGCTTCCAATGATGAAGGATGTCAGAATCCTATTGGGGAAGTTGAATCAATAATCAGAAATTTGTTTGAAAAATGCACTCTTAAAGATTTGATCTTTGTTTTCAAAGAAAGATTTTAAAATCACTACAGGATTTGACTGGGATGTGAAGGATATTCTATAGAAGGTTGTGGTATATTATCAAACTCAAGAGGTTGATTAAAATTATGCCATTGAGATAAAGCTAATCTTTGATAATAAGCCTGAGAATCCAAAGGCTCTACAGCATACTCGTTAGTGAACCCCCTAACAAAATCTTGGTATCTATGAAGGAATCCACGGTAATGAAGCAAGACATGTTGACTTTTGTACATAAATTTCCTTCTTTGTAATGTTTTCTTGTACCCTAAATATTTCTTGGGTTTCTTGATCCTACTGGAAACTGATTTCTTGAAATTTTTTGTTGATTTCCATTCTCTAAGCATGGGAGAAATATCATAATGTTATTAGGCCAAAGATGTCAGAAAGTCAGGTGTGTAAATGATTTCAGTTACTGTTTTTCATGTTCATTTCGGATGATCTTTTATCTGAATTAATGTGAATGAAAACATAGCAAACACTCTGAATTAAATGGAATGTAACCAAACACAGATAAAGCAAGCACATCCTATGGTAAAGCCAAGACAATATCTGCTAGATTCCACGCGAGTTTCCCCAACCGCATATCTGTAGCGTGTGAATTCAGAAGCTTGGTTGCATGGGCTCCCCCTTACAGTGCACTCTCTTCTCAGGCCAACCAAGCTTCCAACCCCCATGAAACTCCCATGGCAAATTGATCACCTCTACTATAGACTACGAAAGTGTGGATGCCTGCACACCGACCGGTGCTGCGCTAGCAAATAGAAGGTTTTTGGTTTACTAAACAATGGTGTTTAATTCGGGACCCCCATTCAAGTGGCCATACATGGGGCAAGAGATTAATCACCAATTTAGGTGGCACTCTAGCTTGAAGAGGTTAAGCTCAACAGGGTTTATGGGAGTACTACTCTGTCTGTATGACACATCTGCACTCATAATCTTAGGTTTTCCCTTAAGATTCACATTTGTATACTGGTTGGGGGTAGCTTGGCCTTAGCTCCATTGCTGGTTTGAGTCGCGTTGGGGTGATGAAATCCCCAGGCAGGCCCAATTTCTATAGGAAATAATCATTTCTCTTACACCCAGGATCGCATTACTGCGCAAGGGGGGAGGATACTTCGGTTATTGCATAGGGGTTACACAAGGAGGAAGTGGGTCTGGCTTTTTGATCACCTAGTTTGCACAAGGTGAGAGCATAGTCACCTACCACTTTTTCAAGAAGAGTAAACAGATTCATTTTAATGCACCAAATCACAATGATTTATGCTAAGTGAAGATATTGCTTCACAACAGGCATGGGGTTCATTTTAGCTGCCTGATCAAAGTGTGGTGACTATCCTAGATTGATTCATTTTAAACCAGAAAAGATTATGTCTGCGGAATGCGTCAGACTCAGAATCTTGTTTTTGTGTTACAACCTAGATGCACCGAAACAGACAGTATATGCGCCAAAATATATAGTATATGCACTGAAACAGATAGTATATGTGCCGAAAGAGATAGTATATGTGCCACAGAAAATCCAAAATGCGCTAAAACAGTCCCTAAATGCGCTACTTTAATTAAATGCAGATTTAAATCTCTGACACAACAGTTAATGCTCTAAAATCTACCTTAAATGGGCTAATTTAACTCCTAAACGCACTAAAACAGTTCTTAAATGCGCTATTTTAATTAAATGCATATTTAAATCTAAATGAAATGAGACTATATGCGCTATTATGTATCTCGGATGCGCTAAATTAACCCTCAGAAGTGTCGGAACAGTCACCAGATGCGCTAAAAAAACCTACAAAATAGAAGAATCAAATCCCCAGATGCGCTACAGAAAATGTCAGATGCGCTAAAACGCGGAATTTTTCTGAAAACTGAACTCCAGAACGCAGAAATCTGTCAGAATGCTTTACAGAAAAAGATCAAAATCGGGGCAAGGCCCCACGGTGGGTGCCATTTTATGTGTGTATGAAAATATGCATGTTATAAAGGATTCAAAACACATTCAATAAAACATTATATCAAAGAAACTAAAAGAAAATTAAACAAACTCTTTTATGGCAGATTCTTCGAAGTCGTTCTATTGCTCTCTATCTCCAGCGTTCCGTTGCTTCAAGTTGCTCTCAGATTTCGTATGCCAAGCTCAACGAAATGGACTAATGGAGAATGAGATTTAAACTAAAATGCATACTTATGCTAAAATGCAAGATTATGCTATGTTGTGATTAAATTATTGCTAAGATATGAATATTGATAAAATGCTAAAGATGTAAAAGTGTAAGCGTGATTGCGTATATGTTCGTATCTCACCAATGCTTGGATTTGCACATGTATTTAAAGAGTTTTTGAAAGAATTTGATTGGCTGCCATGATTAACGGTTTAGATCAAGCTTGTCAGGATGAATGGTAAGAGATTCTTGAAAGGTGAGAGAGAAATAGAAGGTTTCCTCTTCTTCAATTTTTCTCAGTTAGATCCGAAGGAAGGTTGCCATTTGAATAATGAGTTGAGAATGAATTTCATAATTAAATAAATAAACTTATTTAATTATATGTGAGGATGAATATAGAAGTTTACATAATTAAATAAGTAATATTTAATTATGTGTGAGAGATGAATTTAGAAAGTTCGCATAATTAAATAAGTAATATTTAATTATGTGTGAGAGATGAATTTAGAAAGTAATTAAATATTTAATTATGTGAGAGAGGAATTTAGAAGGTAATTAAATATTTAAAATATTTAATTATGTGTGAGAGAGGAATTTAGAAGGTAATTAAATATTTAAAATATTTAATTATGTGTGAGAGAGGAATTTAGAAGGTAATTAAATATTTGAAATATTTAATTATGTGTGAGAGAGGAAAGATATTAAATTAAATATTTATAATATTTAATTTAATTATGAGATGAAGAGGGTGTTTGGAGGAATATTCCATTATTTGAATTCAAATATTCAACTTTAGAATAACATGATAATTAATATAAATAAATTATAAAATTTAATTAATTTAATTAAGAGGAATATTGAAGATGGTAATAATTAAATAAAGTTATTTATTTAACTAAGGTAGAAGAATTTATAAAAGTGAACAATATAAATAAATAATTAAATTTATTTATATGTAGATGACTTTAGAGGATTAATTAAATAATTTATATTTAATTAATTAACAAGCTTGATGACCATTTTTAGACATATACAGTTAGTATAAGCATCTTTTTATCAATCCACATCCATTTCATCAATCTTATTTCTCCTATTAATTTTGTATCATAAATCAAATCATAATCCATGCAAATCCTAATACATGCAATCTAGCACAAATAATTCAATCACATCTTTGGTCTTGTTCCTGGTCTTGCTACAAGCCTTGATTTAACTCCAATCATCATCATTGTGATGTATCCTTCCCAATATTTGTGTAATCAATCTTATATTTTTAGCATATGACTAGGGCAACATCATATTTGTCTTTGAATCCTTTTGTTCTTTTTTTCTAGCAACATCCTCCTTCCATTATCTCTTCTTCTCCCCATCCTGCATTCTATCCATTATCTTGCACCCTCTTCCTCACTTATCTTGCATCATCTCATCCATTTTAAGAGCATTCCTATGTTCTCCCAAACCCACATGTCCTCTCAAGGGGGCATCCTAATCCTCATCTTCACTCTCGTCTTTCTTCCTAGTCACTCCTTTTAACGACTGGAGCATCTTCCCTAATCTAACCATCTTCTTCATGGAGCTATGTTTTAATATTCTTTGAAATGATGCTACTTCGTAACACCATCTCAAAGATGGGAAAATGTAGACACCTAAAATTAACCACTTTCGTTTGGTCAATTTAGCCCTAATTCGATCAATTTTGTATCCTTAATATTAATTAAATAATACCCTATTATTTAATTAATGTTCAATAATATCAACCTTCATGTCCTAATCTATTTCTTCTATTATCATTAAATCCTAGCCTAAAGTAAATAAGTGTACCTTTAATTATTTACCCCCATCCCATTCATCTATTAAATTGAATAAATACCCTTATTTATTTTCTTTAATCCACAAATATCCTTTCCTCCAAATGGAAATTAAATCTAATTATTTAATTCCTAGTTTCCTCTCACCTCATGTCCCATCCTCCAACTCTCTCACTTGCACTAATCCTTATCCTAACCACTCACCTAACCTACCCACTAAGTGGTTGCATACACTTAATCCATGATTAAGTGGGTCAACCCTTCCCATCACATCAAGCACATGGCATTTTGTACTTGTGAAATGGTCTTGGTACCATGTCACATGGGCCTTGTACCCTCAAGGGTATACTGTCTCTCTCAATCCCTCTCATTTTACCACTTGGCATGATATTTTAGCTTGAGATATCACCTCTCATCTCAACCATTGATCTCCATCAAGTAATCCTAGCCCTTC
Organism: Sequoia sempervirens; assembly: GCA_007258455.2. Classification (NCBI taxonomy): domain Eukaryota; kingdom Viridiplantae; phylum Streptophyta; class Pinopsida; order Cupressales; family Cupressaceae; genus Sequoia; species Sequoia sempervirens. Next base: position 261,141,509 of record VDFB02000017.1, on the reverse strand, counting down.
ATCCATTTTCCTCCAATCCTATATATTCAACCCTTAACCATTCTATCAAGAATCTCACTCATTTTCATTGGAGCACCATTATGCTACCAAAATTTCTAGTGAGCACACATCCAAATCAAAAATCATGGGAAAATCTACTCAGCAAGAGGCCCATTATATTGGTTTTAGCTTTCTTAGCCTCATCTGAGTGTTTTGTTTTTTGTGTTGTTTTTGTTTTATTGTAATTTCCTCTTGTTTTGAATGTAAATTTCATTGCACACACTATGGTATGCATCAAGTGGAGATAAGTTCACAAGTAACATTACTAAATAGAATAAAGGTAGCATGAACATACGAGATTGAGGATATGCATAATATTACACTTGAATCATGTGCCCTTATTGAGAAGCAATGGCCTTTATTGCATAAATTTTGAGTTCAATAAATTGCACACAAAGTTTTGGCAGATTATATGACTTGGCTTGATCAACATATTTCTTAATCTTAACTATGAGAAATAGTCGGTGAATTCCTAAGTGAATATGAGTCATGTTGTTAATCATTTCATCCATCCTAGTTGGATTGAAAAGAGAAAGATCTAGGTATGTGGCATGGAAAGATTGCACAACCTTATAAAGTGGAGTGAAGTATGGTTTGAGTAGTGTAAGAGAGGGGGACCACCGCGTGTAAGACCCCAGGTCACGAAGGGTCAAGATGCGAGAGGCTGCCCTAACTTACCTCAGCTAAGTGCAACATGTAGGGTATGAGGATGAGAATGATGAGGATTATGAGGTCCTATAATCACTCTACAATCTTGAGTTCTAAGGTGGGGCTAGGCGAGTCATTTTTTATGTTCAACTCTACGCCTCAAGGAGCTCTCTGCCTGAGGATGTCAGTGTGGTCTTTAAATGACAGTGCGGCACGCTGGCGTCTCTAAAGTGCGTTGTAGTCTGTACGGCCAGACAACAATAGAGACAAGGTTGAACTCACCAAAATGACTAACGACCTAGCTACTCAACTAAAATTCCAGAATGAAATGAGTAAATAATCGAAGTATTCTCTAATGTTATAAAGTATAAAAGCAAGTGTAAGAAAAGTAAGAAGGATCTCACCAACGAATTCATTCGCCAGTTGATCTTCCTCGCAACATGCACACCTACACATAGCAAGAGGGAAAATGTTGGGTGGATGAATAGGGGCCTGCCTTAGTCAGACCCTTGTTTACGTGTTTCCACCTCCACGGACAGCTAAGGAAACGAGATAAAGAAATGGTGTAGTAAAGAAAACACAAACACTACAAAGCAGTACTATGCTACTCAACCAAGTGATAGAGGAGAGGAGAGGGAAGCTTACCACCTCCACCAAGAGCACTCAAGGCTGATTGGGGGAGAAATGAGAGGAACTCAAGCCTCTGTTGCAATGGCGTGGTCCCAAACATGCTCTACCGAAGTGACGAAGTGAAGCTTTTGCTGCAATGGAATGCTTGAATGCTTAGATTGAGTGAGAATGGATGAAAAAGTGTGAGTATGGAAGCTTGAAGTGTGCAAGAATGAAGGCTTGATCTATTGAAGAGTTTAAATGCTTGTTGAAGGACTGAATATGAAGAAGGGAGGAAGAAAATGACCATATTTGAGTCAGTTGGCCGAAGGGGGTGTTACAACTTCATTGCCAATGAGAAGTGTAACGCCTCTGCAGGTTCAGCCGTAGGAATCTGCCAAGGATGTAAGCATGTTGCGCAGATGTTTGCACACCACGTGGGCGTCCCTAAAAGAAATGCCCCCACCGACGCTCAAAACAGGTGCCAAGTGGACCGCCAATAGCGGGCTTAAGTGGAATTAAGCCTCCAAACTTGGTTTTCTAAACTGAATAAGGACAAAAAAAAAGCAATTTGCATAGGGGTGAAAATTCACTCTTATACATTTTTCCCCCACTTTAGCGAGCACGAGTATTGATGAGTGCTCAATAAAGTAAATCAGGAAGAGAGTAGAGTTAGAAAATTATACCTGAATCGTCGAGGAAGTAGTACTCAATTTGGTGTACCTAAAGGTGCAGGAAAAGCAAAGGACTCCATAGTTTCTCAGAACTATGAAGTTGGAAAAAACAAAGTGCCTTACAGGCCTGCGGACCTACAAGGAGGCAACCCCCAAGGTCCCTCGCATGAAGGAAGCACCCTATAGGTTCTCGGTCCTGCAAGGAAGGTATTCTCCATGAACTCAAGCATGAAGAATACCGAAGGAAGTGCCCTATAGGATCTCAGTCCTATAGGGAAGGTATTCTCCATAAGCTCAAGCATGAAGAATACTAAAAGAAGCACCCTACAGGTTCTCGGTCCTACAAGGGAGGTATTCTCCATGAACTCAAGAATGAAGACCACTGAAGAAGCACCCTACAGGTTCTCTATCCTACAAGGGAGCCACCCCCAAGATATCTCACATGGAGGAAGCTCAAAGGAAAGCACCCTACAAGTTCTCAGTCTTGCAGGGAGGTATCCCCCAAGATCTCTCGCATGGAGGAAACCTGAGAAAGTAGACTTCACAAAGTCAGGAAGCGGTGACACATCTACCCATAGATACGACATGTCAAAAGCAGCTGGTCACGTAGACCATCAATAAGCAAAACTTTCAAAGGAGTCCCTCGGGAACCCTTCAAAAGGAGAGGGGTCCACTCAAGGGACGCGTTGTTTGAAAAGTAAGGTCTAGTCAGGCTGCCCTCAAGCTAGACGTGAAAGAGTGAATGGAATGAATCTAGTTGGGCTGCCCCCAAGCTATACATGAAAGGATTCCATTCGAAATAGAGGCTTTGAAAGAGGGGTCCCTTGGGAACCCACCATGAGGAAGAAGAGGGGTCCACTCAAGGGACGCACACTTCAAAGTAGTCATCCATCTTAGAGCGATTCGTCATCAAGGAATCCTTTCGAAAGATGTTCACTTCATCAAGGAATTCGAAAGGAAGGGTATTCCCCCACACGAGGGGAAATAAAAACTATTCCCACTTCGGAGGAAGGTCTTCAAGTCCTTTCTTTACAAACCCGTGATGAAGGAAACACGTTCTGTTAGGGTTCCAAGTTGAGAATACGATTCTAAGGAAAAATCTGTGAAGACTTTCGAGAAAAGATTCATTTGGCAACAAATTCATTTTCTGAAAATCGAGGTGTTGAAGAGCGTTGTCACACATAGAAGGGACAACTCAAGCAGAGAAGAGAGAAAGATAAAGAGAAAGAAAAAAGAAAAGAAAAATGCAAACAAAGGGCATATGGGGATCTGGTTTAGCAGGGTCAGATCTGTCCAAACTCATATAATAATAGGTAACTGCAATGTAAGGATAAAGATCATCAATCCCCAACCAGATTAGGAAGAATGCACAGAAAATAAAGTAAAAATAAAAAATTGGGTCAACATGGAAGGGAAGCCTAAATGCTCCCAACGCTTTGCATCGTCCCTAATTTATTGAAAATCAAGCACAAACATGGAAGAATGATGATACAAATAGAAGAAGGTTTACGACAGAAAAACTACGCCTGTATCCAAGCAGCAACGAGGGTGACAAGGTTCATCCAGGCACACATAGCACAAGTACGAGGGAACACATCACAAAACACACACACACACACAAGATCAAGAAAGGGCCTCCTCCTAACATTGATCGGCCAAGAGGTCGTCTGCTTCCCAATCTAAATCTTCATAAGGGGAAGGAGGACGAGCCTGCAATGGTGGGATGTTATGAGGAGGAGCATTTGGCCCTCCCGCAACAAGGGCCAAGGAAGAGGGCCCCTCAAGGTCCTCTCCATCGAGCTCCTGTGGAGTCAAAGTCAGTGATTTTGTGAAGATCGCCGATAGGGTCGGAACCTCATCCACAGAGTTAAACATGCACCCCATAGGAGTGCCAAGCTCACCAAATGACTCGGGAGCAGTGACGAACTCAGGAGAAGTCAGGACTGGTTTTGTTACAACGACAGAACAAGTCAGCACAAGACCACCTTGCTAGGAAGGTGGACTCCTCTTACGCCCTTCGTTACTAGAAGGACCAGCCTCTACCTCTTTCCTTGTTGGGGGAGATGAACTCCCCATAGACGAAGCTAGGGGTGTAGAGGAAGAGGAAGAAAGAACCGCAGCGGATACGACTGAGGTATTGACCATATCCACAGGCTTCGAGAAGGGTTGAATATCTGGAACAAACATCATCAAAGGGGGCTATGTCGAACGAGCGATGAAAAATTGCACCCATTTAGGGTTAGGCGCATTCGTGCTCACAACGGAAGCCAAGAGCGGACTGGACTAGAGAGAAGTAGAAGCAAGGGAGGAAGAAGACACTGTAGGAGATCCTGAAGCAGGAGCAGTCATTCCTTCCTCCTTCGGTTGCGAGGTGGCCTACTCGGCTAGGAGAGCCTTTTGTTGGTGCTTGCGTTCACGTGCAAGGTGGTTTCTATGGCTCTTGGAGTTAGAGGCTAGATTTTGCGAAGGGACAAGAGGTTTCTGCTCAACCATAGGAATGTCCACTATGGCCGTTTCAGGCGGAGGAACAGGTTCCTATGCGGGAGCAGGGGGAACAGGCTGAGAAGCGACAAGGAGAGTCGACTCAAGTGCCTCAGCAACGGGCCTCTTTCCACTCAATGCCTTAGAAGTAGGAGTGGTAGGAGGCCGCAGAGGTCGAGACAAGGAGGACTCTCCTCAGGAGGCCCTCTTCCTTTCATACCAAACAAGTCTAGGCTCAGTCGACAAAACAGGAAGCTCAAATGTGGGACGCTTAGGTTTTCTCCAAGCGGGCACCAAAGGGTTCTCCTACAAATGAGGATCAAATCCTAACGGTACCACAACTGAGCGAGAAGAAGCATCAGACTAGGCAGTGGAAGAGGAAGAAGGAGGATCACAAGACCGCTTCTCTTCTTTCCTCTTTTGAGCCTTCGTGGCATCGCTATTAGCCTTCAAGAAAGCCCTATGTGCGATGGCATAAGGCGAGGGAGGGTATCTCACTTTCGGCCTCAAATGTCCTTTCTTATAGTTCGGATATGTCTTGTGAAAGAGGTTTGTCCTAAGCGGAAGAGGACCCATAGACGCAAGCCACAGGTGATCTAAGGAGTAGCTACCACATGCAACCGGCGGTTTATAACCGGTGTCATGGATTACGTGTACGAAGCCTCCGTGGATAAATTTTAAACATTTATGCACAACGGAGGGTACTTTGTTCATCGCCACCAACCAAGGGATACCCAATTTCACTCTAAAGAGTTCAAATCCAAGAATGATATCAAACAGGAGATTCACGGACTTAGGTCCAACTAATACCAATAGGACACTACTACCCAAAGGGGGTATGGAAAGCCCATCATGTGTGCGGATGAAACTCACAAGAGCATCGTATCCATCCTTATGTAAAAAATTTATTAGCATAATCTCCTTTGTTATTATGTTCACTTGTTATGTCAGGTCAACGAGAACACCAGCTACGATGTTTTCATTGATCCGCACAGGAATGTAAAGAGGAGATGGTTCCTTGTTAAAGCCCATCAGTAGGTCCTGTGAAGTAAAGGTTATGCCAACACTACTATCTGCAAGTTGCACAGAGGGGATGGGTTGATGCAGAAAGGAGGCCATTATACACACTAGAAAGTTCTTTCACAGAATCCCCAAAGGTTAACGGATAAGATGGTGACCCAATTAAGGTTTTTTCGTGTAATACCTTTGGAACCTTTCAACTATTCCAACTAGGGGTCGCAAGTTGGGTTGCAAGGTGATAGCCTTACAACACTCCTAGAGTACGAGGAAAGGGACTGTCAGTATTGCAAGAATGGAACCAAAATGGTTCATGTCGGGTTCACCAAAAATGTAAGAGAGGGGGACCACAACGTGCAAGACCCCAGGTCACGGAGGGTCAAGATGCGAGAGGTTTCCCTAACTTACCTCAACTAAGTGCAATGTGTAGGGTATGAGGATGAGAATGATGAGGATTATGAGGTCCTATAATCACTCTACAATCTTGAGTTCTAAGGTGGGGCTAGGCGAGTCAGTTTTTAGGTTCAACTTTGTGCCTCAGGGAGCTCTCTGCTCGAGGACGTCAGCGCAGTCTCTAGATGACAATGTAGCGCACCGGCATCTCTAAAGTGCGTTGTAGTCTGTACAACCAAACAACAGCAAAGACAAGGTTGAACTCACCAAAATGACTAACGACCTAGCTACTCAACTAAAAGGCTAGAATGAAACGAGTAAATAAACGAAGTATTCTCTAATGTTATAAAGTAGAAAACAAGTGTAAGAAGAGTAATAAGGATCTCACCAGGGAATTCGTTCGCTAGTTGATCTTCCTCACAACACGCACACCTACACACAGCAAGAGGGAAAATGTTGGGTGGCTAAATAGGGGCCTGCCTCAGTCAGACCCCCATTTAGGTGTTTCCACCTCCACGGACAACCAAGGAAACGAGATAAATAAATAGTGTAGTAAAGAAAACACAAACACTACAAAGCAGTACTATGCTACTCAACCAAGTGATAGAGGAGAGGAGAGGGAAGCTTACCACCTCCACCAAGAGAACTCAAGGTTGCTTGGGGGAGAAATGAGAGGAACTCAAGCCTCTGCTGCAATGGCGTGGTCCCAAATGTGCTCTACCGAAGTGACAAAGTGAATATTTTGTTGCAATGGAATGCTTGAATGCTTAGAGTGAGTAAGAATGGATGCAAAAGTGTGAGTATGGAAGCTTGAAGTGTGCAAGAATGAAGGCTTGATTTTTTGAAGAGTTGAAATGCTTGTTGAAGGAATAAATATGAAGAAGGGAGGAAGAAAACGACCATATTCAGGTCAGTTGGCCGAAGGGGGTGTTCCAACTTCACTGTCAATGAGAAGTGTAACACCTCTGTAGGTTCAGCCATAGGAATCTGCCAAGGACGTAAGCGCATCATGCGGATGTCTTCTCACCACGCGGGCATCCCAGACAGAAACGCCCCCACCGACACTCAAAACAAGCACCAAGTGGACTGCCAATAGCGGGCTTAAGTGGAATTAAGCCTCCGAACTTGGTTTTCTAAAGTGAATAAGGGCAAAAAAATGGATTTGCATAGGGGGTGCAAATTCACTCTTATACAAGTAGTTCTACATTGAAGATGTGATGTAGACCCAATATTGTGGGAAGTCAAGAATGAAGGAATTCTCACTAACTATGTGAAAAATGGTTTAAGTACCCTAGCCCAATTTATTGATCTTAAAACTAGGACCCTTGAATATTTATCTATAAAGATATAGCCAAACTCTATTATTGACTTGAAATAATCGTGGAACATGGTGGAATTCATGACACTCCTTGTAATTCTATCATTGGTGTAGAATTTATTGGATATGTTGATGGAGGTCATGAATGCATTGAATGAAGTGTTGTACTTTATCCCTTTCTCATTCATGTGAATCTGTCTTGGATGTTGATGTAGCATGGTAGGATATGTCAAGGGGCACCATTAGTTGGAACCCCAAGACATGTCTATAAAGGTCCATGCCTTGTGGATCTATTTATATTTCTATTGTATGCATGTTGGATGTATGAAAATCTATCATCTCAAGTGTGCATATGCATGTTATTATGAATATATAGAATCCAAACCATTGTGCAATTGAAAACCTCTATTTGACTATCAATCTATAGTTGGAAAGCTATAGAATGGTCTAGTTGTGTGTCAAATATGTTCCAAAGAGTTTTATAAAATGTGCTAATAAATACTATGTTATGGTCAAAGACACTGGATGCCAAAAACCTAGAGTGGATCCAAACATGGTTAAATAATATGCACATAATATCTAGCATTGTGATGGTCATCTTACAAGCAACTATGATGGTCATTTTGGAGAATCTAATAACCATGACAAACACAAAGTCATTATGGTGCTTGGTGGTTAGTAGGCCATTGAGAAAATCCATGATGAGGGGCTCCTAATGCCATTGAGGTACTACTAAATGAGTGTAAGGCCCCAAAGTCTTGTTTGTATTATTTTCAATGCAATAAGGTATGCATGAAGTTATGTGGTGCTCAATTATGCTAATACACGTGATGCTAGTAAAATTTCTATTGAAGCACAATAAGTGGTTTGGTAATGCCAAAGTGACTAATCATTTTGGAATAATGTGCTTTCTATATCAAGTGTTATCAAGGTGTTCTTAGGGAACACATAGATATATAAGCTTGTTTAGGACCCCATTGGACATATAGAAGTCACTAGTAGGCATACCTTACAAAAATGTAGTGAATGACTACATAGAAAATTTTCTTACAAAGTATGGTATCCCCAAGTAGTAAAGGTGTGGCTATGTAATTCTAGCATGGTAGTGAGTGTGTGGATTGGTGGTCAACTAATGTAGTATATAACCTTGTTGTTTAATCCCTTATTATGTTTAATCAATGGGTGAAATTATTCCAGGTAAATCATCCACTTTATATGACATAAATTTTCTAATTTGATTTATATGTAAAATATTTGGAGTAGATGATGGTTGGAGTGAATGATAGTATATTTATAACCTTGGCATTGCTTAATATCTTGTATAATGGTGTGTGAATCCTTCTCATAAGTGGCATATCATTTCATGGTATCATTTAATGACTATAAGTAATAGGCAAAAACATGGACATGTTGAAGTAGCAAAATGTAGAGCATATAGTTGAATGCATTTGTTTGAATCTCAAAATAATGAATGTCTAAAAAGGATAGCACTAACATATAACAAAGGTATTGTTTAAGATTTTCAAAGGTTCATTGTTGTACACAAGTCCATTGGAATGTGTTTTGGCATACATGATCTTGTTAAGGGATAAGTAATATATAATAAATGTTGGTAAATACTAGTGGTACTAAAAAAAGTACTATACTACCTTATATGATATTATCCAATGCCACAAAGATTTTTTTATATTACACAAGGGAGTTCAACATCCAATAGAAACACACAAGAAGTTTGTGTGATATCACATATTAAAGAGAGTTAGATAATGCATAGAACATCATGTGATGCTACTTAATACACTATAAAAATTACAATATCACACAAGAGCATTAGACACTTAGTATAGAAATACGAGAAGGTTTATAGTGCCACACACTTCATTTGGCTCATTTTTGGACCCATATATGGTATATATAGCACTTAAATAGATTTAGTTACACCATAATATGCCTAATAATCTCTAAAAGGGATAAATATCATAAACAAATAGGTAATGGGAAGATGATAAATATAAGCTATTATAAAAGGATATAAATGAAAGGCATCATGAAGAGGCATAAAGAGGGTATATAAGAAAGGGAAAAGTGGGAGAGAAGAGAATAAATTACATGGATGAATGAGATTGAAAGATATATAAGAGATATATGAAATAAATATGTAAGATATCCATAATAAAAGATATATGTGAACTTAAGATACAGAGAAAAGAGAGTTATATGTAAGATAAAGAGGTTGTGTAATCACCCAAGCATATGTGATTTGTATATCTATTTTTTTATATGAAGGGTTAAATAAATAATTATGATATGAAAATATATTATTGGTTCTCTCTCTCACTATGGTGTATGAATGGATGCATTAATTTTTTTTATTTAGTCCACCACATTTGTTATATTTCTTTCCTTATTATATTATAATATTGTAAGTACAAGGACATATACAAATCCAAACCTTGGATCTATATTTAATGTCAAAATTTCCATCTATTATTAGGATCTTAGTCATTGGTGTGTAAGGATGAGACTAAACACAATATGAGAGCTACATAGGATAAATTACAAGAAAAATGTCATATATGGGAGTAGAAATAATGGTGGAAATGTGAGGTAGCGAGCACTAATTCCTAATAATTAGGGGGTAATTCACCTAGGGGATGAATATGGAATGGGGAAGGTCTTGAAGAGATGTGAGTGTTAAGTCAAAAAAAAATTGGCTTTTAGGAATGGATAAAAGGATATTAAGGATGAATAAACTAATGTATTAATGGCTAAGGGTGCTAGCAAGATTAAAGGATATAATTATTGAGATTGAAATAGGCTATGGAGAAAGAAATAATATGGTCCTTATTTAGAAGAAGAGAAGTGAATAAAGGATTGAAAAATAAAACCCAAGAAAGGGAAGAAAGGTACTGGAAGAGGATAGAGAAGGTACAATAAGCATCAAGGGAGCACACTAGAAGGGCTACTACTATGGGAACCCCAATAAGAATTAAGTTAGGGAATTTGAAGATATTATTGAAGAATATTTATTTGAGATAGTTTTCCCTAAGATAAGGGGGAAAATAAAAATTAGTGAAGTAGTAGGGGGTATAAGCAAGTGGATAATAGAAGGGAAACCAAAGTAAAGATAGGATCTAGAGAATTTGAGATCTAAAATAGAGGTATGAAAAAACCAAAGTAATAAAGAAAAATATCTAACATGCCTACTTCACCAATAGATATGGCAAAAAATAAGTTTAATTTACTAAGTATGGACACCAATAGAGGACATTTACAAGTAAAAGTATAGAGTTAAATAAACAAATTGAAGAATTGTTGAAGGAATGATAAGAGAAAGTTTAAGTATGGGTGTAGTACTAGCTATTTGAGCACCTAAGAAAGGAGGAGAATGGATAATGTGCACAAACTCTAAAGAAATTAAAAAGTTACTATCAAGTATGGGTTTCCATTTCCAAGTATGGATGATCTTATGAATTTTTTAAGCGGTACAAAATACTTTAGCAAGATATATTTGAAGAGTGGATATTATTATATTAAAATTAGATAAGGAGATGAATGAAATACTATATTCAAGATAAAATAAGGTTTGTATGAGTGGTTGGTTATGCCATCTTGATTTAAAAATAAACCCAGTACTTTTATGAGGCTTATGAAAGAGGTAAAAAAACTATATTGATAAATTTATTGTCTATTTAGATGAAATTTTAATTTTCAATGAAAGTAAAGAACATTTGGAACATATTATAGTAGCATTATAGAGATTAAGAGAAGAGAAAGTGTAATTGAATGTAAATAAATGTAACTTCTTGAAGGAGGAATTGGTATACTTATATATTTTTATTTATGTTGATGGATTGAAGATGGATTTGGACAATATTAAAGCAATTATTGAATGACCTACACTTATTATTATTTTTTAAGTTATATCTTTTCATGGCTAAATATTTTTAAAAAAAATTACCAAATTTTTTATTCATATGTGTGCACCAATTACAAACATAATAAGGAGGTATAAGAAGGAATTCAAGTGGATTGTTGAAACTGATAAATTTTTTGAGTTATGTAAGAGGAAAGAAATGTAATTTTTCCAAATTTTGACAATTGATTTCAAGTTAATTGTGATTTAAGTGGAACTAGAATTGGAGCTATTTCAAGTCAATTAGGGAGACTTATTACATAATTCAATAAGAAATTGAATGATGCTAAGAAGATACATTTTTTTAATTATCAATAATTTTATGTGATTGTGTAAGCATTAAAGAAATTGGAGACATTATTTATTGTCAAAGAATATATTTTGTAAATTAATCACCAAGAACTATAATATTTAAATAGTTAGATTAAATTAAGTTTAAAGCATGTCAAATGGGTTGAAATTTTAGGAAATTATTCATTTGTTTTGAAGCATACAATTTGAAAATCTGATAAAGTAGTTGGTGCATTGAGCAAAAGACATAATTTGTTATTAAAAATGAGAATAGAAGTTGTTGATTTTATTGTAATGAGTAATTTATATGAGATTGACCTAAATTTTTCCAAGGGATGGATTGCATGTAAGACATGAGTAATTGTAGATAGAATTAAGTGGTTGGATTATTTGATTCAAGATAATTTATTGTTTAAAGGTAACTAGTTATACATTCCTAAGAGTTCTATGAGAGAAAACTTGATCAAGGAGAAACATAGTGGAGGATTGGAAAGACACTTTGGTGTGAGCAAGACATATCAAGACATGTGCGTTGGTGATTTAAAACTAATTTTATCCATATATGTATAAATATGTGAAAAAGGCATGTAGAGAATTATAGAATCTATCAAATTACAAAAACTAGTAGCTATATTATTGGGTTACATCAACCATTACCTATACTAAAGAGAATATGAGGAATGTTATCATGGATATTATTTTAGGATTGCCAAAAACTCAAAGAGTTTATTCCACTTTGGTAGTTGTTGAAAGACTTTATAATATGTCTTAGTTTATTTCTTGTAATAATACTAATGACGTAGTACATATAGATGATCTATTCTTTAGACAAGTTGTGAGATTATGTGGGCTACCTAAGAGTATTTTATCAAATAGGGATGCCAATTTTTTTGTTCTTTTTTGGATTTTATTTTGGAAGAAAATGAATATAGAATTGAAGTTCAATTCAACATATCATCCATAAATTGATGGACAAACAAAAATTGTAAATAGTAGTTTAGGTAACACATTGAGATGTGTTAACAAATGAAAAGTTTGGTAGTTGGGATTTAACATTACCACAAATTGACTTTTCATTTTATAATTTAGTAAAAAAAGGTATAATTATAACACAATTTGAGATTGTGTATGGATAGAGCCCTACAAATATTTTAGAGTTGAGAAATTTCATCACAAATCATTAGAAGAGTGCAATTATAAAAGATTATGTAGAACATATAAATAATCTATAAGAGCAAGAAAGAATTTAATTGGAAAATATGAATACAAAATATAGGGAACATAAAAAATCTAGAGAGGGGACATAAAGAATATGAAGTAGGAGATGAAGAAATGGTATATCTAAAAATGGATAGATTTTTTTCTTGAACATATAATAAATTAAAAATGAAGAAGTTTGAACCTTCTAAAATCCTAAATAAATTTGATTCAAGAAATACATATGAGGTAGAGTTACAATAAAACCTAGGTATATCACTAGTTCATAACATCATAGGTTTATGAGTATCAAGAAGGAGAATTAGAAGAAAATAGAGTAAAAAATAAATGGAGGGAGAAAATACTATGACCACAAGTAGATGAGATTGAAAAATTGATATAAAACAAAATTAGAAGAAAAAATAGAATCAACATAGAAGTCAAAGATATGAAGAATATTTGGTCAAATGTAAAGGAAGGATTATAGAAGATTACACATTGTATCTTTGTCTAAGGTGAACCCATTTTGTTTCCCTCTAGCTATCTTAAAGTGAGCGACTCACCTTTTAGTTATCAAGGTATCTGATGCAAGAGTATCCCTAGCTTAAAGTAATCTTGTATCACCAAAAAACATTTCATTTTGATTTTGATTTATTTTGTATGTATTTTATATTTCCTAGTTTTTTTACAATAAAGTGTAGTAAGTTTCTAACACCACATTCCTTCACATTTGTTTGTCTTTTATTCAGGCTTCATATCTATCACTATGGGCATAATCAACATTCAACAAGTTGTACAATAATGAGTTTATAATATGTTTGATTATGGTTTGGAACATAATCTCTACAACACATTATACAAATTTAATTCATTTTTTTCTAAATATTTAATCATCACATCCATGTTTTTGATCTAGATGATCTACATTGGACTAGGCAATGTATAAGAAAAACCTTATTTTTGACTTGCAAAAAACTTTTAAAATTTGTGTCAATTCTTAAAGTTCTTATTTTATTTTTTCCTGAGAGGAGTTGTGTGTGGAAAAAAAAAATTAAAATCTCCTAGCTCAAGGTGTGTCATTAAACGTGAATCATACAACTATGATCCTAGATGTACTAAAAATCATTTAGTTGTACCATAACTCTACTATATCATTAGGAGGGTAATTATCATGAACTTAGGCTTTGGTGGCCTTTTGGTTTTTCACCATTATCCTTCATTAGGTTACCCTCTTAGTTTTTAAACCTAACAAGGATAGATCAAGTTTCCTTTTAAAATTTTCAACTAAATCCATCAAAAGTACAAAGTTTTCTCTATTCCTACTAATAAGAACCCAAGGATGAACCATTTGTAAAAATTGGTGAGTCTAAGGAAGCCATACAATTCTATGAGATTACACAAAGTAGGCTAGTCTTGAATTTCCCTTATATTTTCTAGATTCGCATGGATGTTGAAATGATCATAAATGATGTTGTTAAAGAATTAATATTTAAATTGACATCCAAAAATATAAATACTATCAAAATAGAACAAATAAAATAATTAAAGAATTTAATTAAATTAACTCCATCGTATTTATTTATTATTCTAAATATATTTGAATGATAACAAGTTTGATACTTATCTGAATCAGAGCACTTGGAAGTATTACTCTCACCCTAGGAAGATTTTAGTGTTGCAAGTATGAAGGTGTCGTAATTGATTTCAACAGGAAGTCTACTGACTGGTGTTGTCATTGATGTCAACCATGGGATGAAGATGTTGAGGATATTGAGAAAATTGTGAAAAAGAAATAAAATTTGTTGTGCAAGCATTCATATTGTGCTCCACATTTTATTTTTGTTGATGCTATGCATGTACGGATCTTACAAGTTATTCAAGGTTGTCAGAGGTTGCTATATTCAGAATTTTGGTTTTTGGATCGTTGTATAGTGCGAGATATTTTCACCAGTGTGTGAACCAATTGTTCAATGATGTTTTATGTGGCCTGGGAGAAATGTATTTGCTCTTCATTTCTCCATTGTTTGGCTTCAGGTTGTGCAGATTTGGGAAGTTACTTATAATACTTTTATCTTTATGTATTCAAGTTTTTACTTGATTTAGTGTAGTACAAAGTGAGTTTCATTTATCAGTATGCAAATAAAGGTTATCAATTGTTCTGAGTTGAAGGGTTTGTATGATGCGAGCTTGGATGAAGTGTTTGATGAAGCTTAAGTAGTTCATGGATTATTCTGGATTGTGTTCAAATGAATTATGTTGTCTGAAACTTTCAACTTTTTGGATTAATTTAAGGAAGCGTGTACTCAATGATTATGGTGTTTTGCATGGGTGTTGGTCGACCTTGTGTTTAACACTACATGTGAGGTGTGTAGAAGCATGTTGAAGTGTGTTGGGATCTATTTGGGTCCTAATTGACGATTTATGTAGGTCGCCTTTTGTTCCTATCCACCATGGGAATGTTTAGGTGCCAAACTATTTTGAATTTGTATGTATAATGGCTAGTGGCCGAAATTGGAGAATGTTTTTGAGGTTGAGATCGATATAAATGTGTATGGTGTTGTTGTGAGTTGGATGAGGAAAGAGTAAGAAGCAAGATAGATGCAATATTGATGAGAGTGATGCGTGTGATGCGAATTTTAGTAGAGAAGTGCAAATTTCATGTTAGGGTTCCTGAAGGCAATTAGTTGAAGGCATCTGGAATATTTCATGTGAGACCGCGAAAGTGTGCAAGCAATTGTGGTGGACTCCTTGTTGCATTGAGAAGTGTTCTTTATGTAACATTCTTATTTTATCTTCTTGTATTCTTTTTGTGGCAGTGAGCCCTAACTGTGAGCTTTTTGGAAAGTGTCCTATTCTGGCAATGAGCCCTTTTGTATCAATTGTAGAGTCTAACTAATGTGTCATAGACTTGGTAAAATTACACAATTCAGGGGTGTACCTAACTGAACAATCCACTTGACATTGCAAGCCTACATTAAATTATCAACCAAAGTTTATAAACTTATGATGGGTCTGAACTATATGTGCACCATGAGAAACTTCTAATCTATCATCATTGTGTGAAAGAATAACTAAAATTCAATAACTTAAACAAAACATAGTTAATGTTGAAAAGAAACCTTTCTGCACAATAGTTGTCGCAGGTGCCTTCAACAATGTTGTAGGTGACAAAATAATAAATTGAATTCTCTTCTTCTATATTATCTTCTATATTTTGCTTGATTATATACTCAAATATATAGGCTAACAAGCATCTAATAGGTGTCCCATCATTCCTTCAAACAAGGAAAAGGATTATTCTTCAAATGGCACAAATACAATGATTGGACAATAGAGTCCTATTACAACTTTTCATTTAGTTGATTGGAAAAGACTTTGTTTGAACTCTTTTATGATCAAACTGATTTGTTGGAGATTTATTGATGTGTATAAATATTTGGAAATCCATATCCAACTTCTTTTCAAGTTAAAACTCAAAGTATAATAAATGGTGGAGATTGGACTAAATCTCTACCTTCTTAGTCGCCACTTTTTACTTAGTCAACTTATGTCATTAACAACTCCTTATTATTGTGTATCTCTTCAAACACTTTCTAGGTTTTGTGCTCCTCCTTTTCATCTTTCCAGATCCTTTTGAAAATCTAAATTTCATTGAGAAACAAGGGAGATATGCCCATTTTACTGAATCTGCCTTTTTGACTTTTTCTGCACTTTTCCAGCAACAACTACATGTTGAAAACTGTCAACTTGTTTCTCTTCTTTTCAACTGCATGAATGACTCATTCATTCCACAAATGATATTTTAATCCTTATACAAATACTTGAAATTTAATAGTTATCATTCGCCATAATATATCATCATAATTTAGCATCAACTAACTA